>CAIGQZ010032741.1:5666240-5712463 GCA_903798205.1 Danio tinwini | reverse complement strand
TTTTTTTGTGGAAAAGTAATCTAATTACAGTAACTAGGTACTTTGTATCTAACTATACCCTACACGGATTACAGTAATTGCAGAGTTCTTTAAATCAAAATCACAAGTACAATGTAGAACATGTAAAGATGTAATGGTTCTAAAGGGAATTTTCATGGTTTTTATTCATTCATTCATTCATTTTCTTGTCGGCTTAGTCCCTTTATTAATCTGGGGTTGCCACAGCGGAATGAACCGTCAACTTATCCAGCACAATTTTACGCAGCGGATGCCCTTTATACACTCATACACTACGGATAATTTAGTCTACCCAATTCACCTATACCGCATGTCTTTGGACTGTGGGGGGAAACCAGAGCACCCGGAGGAAACCCACGTGAACGCAGGAAGAACATGCAAACTCCACACAGAAATGCCAATGGACCCAGCCCAGCCGAGGTTCGAACCTGCAACCCAGCGACGTTCTTGCTGTGAGGCGACAGCACTACCTACTGCGCCACTGCGTCGCCTAATGGTTTATTTATACGATATATATCACGATACGATATATATCGCGATACATGGGTCACGATACAATAAATATTGTGATATATTGCAAGAGTTTGTATTAGTATGTGTGTCACTTTATATTGACAACTTGATAAAGTCGGCAGACAAATTAAAATTCCAATTCCAATTTATTTTCCATCCATTCCAATTCACTAAAACTGCACAGTGTGACTGAACAGAGAACTATGTATATTGCAAAGCTTAAAAATGGCATTTATTTTTTGTCTAATTCAGTACTCCCTGGTATAGCGTTTAGGGTTGGGCTATGTTGACCAATTTGCCCTCAGCCGCATCATGATGTCTATAGGCCATCGGCGATGGCATAGTCTATCGACCCAATCCTAATAGCGTTAACACCAAAGTGCAGCCACACGTCAGCTCTAAAAGCTGGAGGCACCTTTATATTTTATCCCATGCTCACTCTTGCTTACTTCTGATACCGTACTACTTGGCGTTTTGTTGATCACTAGTTAGGGACATCTACAGGAGCGGAGGAGGATGTCATGTGGCACAACATGAATCGATACTTGAGGTTGGACTATCGATACACTATCGTAAAAGAAATTATCGCGATAGTTAGATGTATCGATAATATTGCACAGCCCTTATATAAATATATTTATTTATTTTGTATTATTATTTTTTATCTAATTACAGTAACTAGGTACTATTTTTTTATCCAATTACACCAAACACTGATTAAAGTAACTGCAGAGTTCCCCTGTGCAATCAGTGTAATATCAAGAACTTTAGTTTATAAAACTTTAGAACAAACCCGCATTTGTTTTGTCATTTTTACCATATCTAAAAATATATGACTCACACAGGGTGGTCGGAGAATGCTTTAGTGGATGTTTTCAGTGGCAAATCAATAGGCCTGTCTGGGACTGGGGGTTTTATTTGCAAAGTAGGCACAGACGGGTGTAAGGCTGCATTCAGGCAATTGTGGGAACCTCATATCCATTGAGGCAGAAGTAATGTACTGCTGGCTCTCTCCTTCTGTTCTCACACTTTCACTCACTGCCATTCACACACCCTCAATTCAGATACTCGGAGTCTGATTGGCCTGCAGTGTCTCTGTATGGAAATGAGACAGATGGAACAAAAACTGACACTGGCTGTCTTTGAGAGCTGGTATCTCAGTGAGAGACAGATTTAAAGAAATATATGATGGAGACAATGTGTGTGGGAATAGACACTTTTTACATTTCCGGGTTTCTCAGCAGAGGAAGTCATCATAGATGGGTAAATTTAGTGAGCAGTGAATGGGAGAGAACGACAATCCATTTTTTTGCATTCTGATTTGGTCATAAAAATAAAACAAAAGAAAAACTCCAGGACAGTGTTTTCATGACTTTAAAAAAATAAATGTCCCACCTATAGACACTACATAAAGCCTGGTTTATACTTGATGCGTCCGCTAGTTCGCTTGAGTGTGCGCAGCGAATGTGATGTCATTGCGGAGTTTGCGGAGGTTTGCTTTGGGTGCTCACGGCATGATTTGGGTGCAGAGCGCATGGATTTTTATGAGACTTGAGCGAACAGTGCGCGCGTCGCTGCATTTGATTTGAGTTTAATATGAAACACTTTGAAGAGATTTTGTCTGAAACAGTACGACTGTACAGACATCTTTATGATCCGTGATTATAGTGATAACCAGATGATCAATAATTGGCTAGAAATTGCAACAGCCGTGTGGAAAGGAGGAATGTTTTTGTTAAAAGGTTTAGAAAAACCTGAGGGATAAGTTTGTTAAGGCCAAAAGAGGCCAAGGCCAAAGTGGAGACTCATGTACACAATTACAGAAATATGTTTTTCCACCATTCATAGGTTTTACACTAATGTATATATTGCAATTTTAAATGTAAAACAACTGAATAGTTACAAAACTAAAGTTGAGGAAAATAATTATTTCTCTGATAACTGGAAATAAATATTTGATCCTATCAGTTTATTGATGGCCTGTTTTTCTAGGCTTTATTGGTGATAATAGTCAGAAATGTTGAACCATTATTGTCTTTTTAACATAAGTATAGAATAGAAACTAGCCAGACAGTAATGTGTGAATTGTGGAGCGGACTAAATAAATAAAAAAATCTGTATTTTTTAGTATGTGTGCTTTTTTTTTGCTTTTATTCTTGCCGTAATGAAACACAGATTTGTAGAGCAACCCATGTTCTCTTGTCATTAATATTTTAATAAGCTTTAATAGGTAAAACTGTCTGAGATGTGAACAAAAGTATAAAGATCTTGAATGGTTATAAAGATCCTTATAATCATAAAAATAATTTATAAAAACAATAAAAATGATTAGTTTAAAAATATTGAATGATCTTAATGATATGACGTAGTTCCGGAAACTTTCTACTTCTCTGTTTATCCGTCTGACTTTTACGGTCAGTTTCTTTTGACGGCCCCCTGTCGTTTTAAAGAATATCACAATGGCGAACGCGGCAAGTATAAAAGCCTCGTCCGTTTTGCGATGTGGCAAAAGTATAAATCCAGCTTTAGAAAGAACTAACATAAGCATTAACACGCGAATGAATGAATGAGAACATTAAATCGGTGCTGCCTCTATGCTCAGCAGCGGTTCTTTGTGACCGTCAGTGCAGACATAAAATAGCGTACAAACAACTATAAAGGACGTCACATGCCTCCTTTATCGACCTGGTGCTTTTTCCTACTGCTGGTGTCGACTTTCTGTTCCTCTTATTGATCCACTAGAAATAGGCGCCGAAGGAGAGTGCTGTGCTGTCTGCAGTGAAGTGGAAGAGCTCTGGTCATGTGCAGTAGCTCAGTATGGGTGCTGCTGTACGTGCTTACAGGCTATTTGTAAAAACTCAAAAATATAACACACTGTAAAAAAAATCTGTTAAATAAGTTTCACAGAGTCACAAGTGTTTATTTATGGTTGTGAATTGCATTTCGGGAGCTTGATCTCTGCGTTATTGCCTGTTGATGTTGAAAATTCAACACTGAATTAAGATTTAAGATTAACAAAGTGATTTTTATTGACATTTTAGTAGTTTGAAATCATATAATGTATAAGAAATAATATACATCAGAGAAATAAGTTAGTAAAATAACAGAAAATGTGCTGGAAGTTCATTACTAAGGCCCAATCACAATTCTACCCCTTAGCCCTTACCCCTACCCCTCGTTTTGCGCGTTCACGTCAAGGGGTAGTGGTGTCCCAATTCTCTTTAGCTTAAAGGCGTAGGGCTAAGGGGAAAGGGTATACACCCCTTCCAACAAAGATTTTTTAGGAACACACTTAAAACCAAGTGGTAAGAAAAAAATTTTCAGACTACACCTGCCACAACGGCAGTAGTGCTGAACCCGGAAGTAAGGAGATCCACAAATTAGTATTTTTTGTCATTATTACGAATTTTTACAACAAACAATCACATGTTTTAATATATTCATAACCGCGTTTGTGTTTTACCGTCATGCTTTAAAAAAAAAACATTAAAAAACACAGCTAAATTTTGCGATCTATAATCCCTAATAATAACTCCTGTACAGCAGTCCCACAACATTCTGACACTCGATGACACTCGAACACCCTGTCAGAAAAGTCAAGTGGCTGAGAATGAGCTTTTTACAGTGTCTGCTATAATGTTAGTGTTGTTTTTGGTGTGTTTACATAGATGAATATGGCCACTGTGTAAATGCACAGTGCAGTTATGATCTTATTGCCACATTGGATCGTTATCATAACATAATATATGCCTTCAGTGATTTCCTGAAGATGAACACCAAAAAAAACAACTGAAATAACTACAGCAGTCGTGATCATCTGATCTTATATGAAGCAAGAGATCGCGATGACATCTAATGACGTGTGCAGGTGCTGTAGTGCTGTCCCAATTCTTAGGGGTAAGTTTTGAAGCCTTTCCCCTTAACCCTCGGTTGTAAGGGCCAAGGGGAAGGGGAAGGGGTGCAAAAATAGAATTGCGATTGGGCCTTTAGTGTGTGTAGCATACACTCTCAGAAATAAATGTAAGCAAGCTATCACTGGGGTGGTACTTTTTCAAAAGGTACAGATTTGTACTTGAAGGGTCCATATTGGTATTTCAAAAGTATATATTAGTACCTAAAAAATCTAAGAGGAAGACTTTTGTACTTTTTAGGTACTAATATGTACCCTTAAGGTATTAATATGGAACTTTTAGGTACAAATTTGTACCTTTTAAAAAGGTACAATCCCAGTGACAGCTCGCGTACCTTTATTTCTGAGAGAGTAATATACAAGCCCAACCCAGACAATTTATCACTTTAAACTATTAAAAATGTTAATAAAAGTAACTTTTTCCAACTTTTCAGGGTAAAAGTTGTTGTAAGAAAGATTAAGGTCCCATAATGCAACTCAAAAGCATAAATAAACACATTTAATAAAAAAAAAAAAAACATGAATTACAAAATATGAAAAACTGCTAATTTATGAATATTTATTACAAGATACCATTCAAAATCTTACGTGACTCATTAATTTTCCTTCGGCTTAGTCCCTTTATTCATCAGGGTTCGCCACTGTATATCGAACCGACAACTTATCCAGCATATGTATTACGCAGCAGATGCCCTTCCAGCTGCAACCCACTACTGGAAAACACCGATACACTCTCATTCACACTCATTCACTACGGCCAATTTAATTTATTCAATTCGCCTATAGCCAGGGCTTTACATTAACACCATGGTGGGTTAGACAGACACTCTCACTAGCCACTTTGGCTGGTTGAAGATCATTTTTAAATTATAGTTATCTTAAAGGCAGAGTTCGACAATAGAGATGGCCCAATATGTGTGCAAATGTCATCTTAGAATTGAGAAGCAGCATGACTGACAAAAATAGCTTTCGAGCAAGCAAAGGAAAACAGATGAATACCAAATGTGAGGATGATGATCACTTGTGCCGCGCAAACAGGTGATGTGATGCGCACTCCCGTTTCCAGGCGCAAAGCAAACGTGCCTAGAAGAAGCGCAACTGCTGCGATCGGTTTTCTTTCAAATAGACTGGAACAAAAATTATGCTCGTGCAGCCACAGTCCTGCTGCTTCCAAAAGCTCTCAAATTTTCTAAAATATGTGTTTTTGTATGGGCCTAACGTTACCCATGCGCAAGTGATCATCCTTCATTATCACACAGGGTATGTTTTTCACCTGTTTCTTTTGCTTACACTTATTTTTGGTAATATTGTTTAATTATCATTGTTAAAATAACATTGCTTTAATAGGAGATTAGCTCCCCATGTATGTGTAGTTAGTGATTTGAGAGACCTTAAGCCTGGACAGACTAGTCTACTGTGCATAGTTTTAGATACATGGCAATAATTATTTTTTAAATGTAATAGTTTTTTTTAAGAAAGGTTTTGTTAAATAAAAAGAGCATGTATACAGCTATATTTTGCATGTTTTGACATATTATTTAACATTTGTGGCTAAGAAATAATTATTTATGTATTTTTGGTGTGGTCAGAGATAAATTTGGTAAATCCTTAGTATTGAGCTCTGAAAAGTCGTGTGAAATAAAAACGAATTGCAATGCGACACTGTAAAACCACAGCCTATTTGCTTATGCACATTTAACAGGGTCATACACACAAAAAGTGAAATGATTGAGGAGGCATGTGGACATAACACAAAGTCTAAATTAAGTCATTTTAGCATGCCAAAGTTAAACTTATGCATATAAAATATATTTTCCCAACAACAAAATTGTGGCTAGTGAAAATGGCGAGTGGCTAGTGATCAAAAAAGTTAATGTCAAGCCCTGCCTATAGCGCATGTCTTTGGGCTTGTGGGGGAAACCAGAGCACCCACGCCATGCCAACACGGGGAGAACATGCAAACTTCACACAGAAATGCCAACTGACCCAGCCAGGACTTGAACCTGTGACCTTCTTGCTGTGAGAGCACAGTGCTGACCACTGAGCCACCATGTCGCCCTTTTATACCTTTTAAACTGTTGAACTAAGTGTCTTACAGCCAAAATGAATAGTTTTTCCTCAGTTTATATTTAGATCATCATGTCACATGTATTTTTATAGTACGTCATACAGTACAGATCGTCCCAACCTTTGCTTTAACCTTAGGAAAGACTAACATAAGCACTAACAAGCCATTCGGCTCAGGTGTTTTGGAAAGTGTTCCCTGTTCCGGTCACATTAATTAATGCAGCCTAACAATGCTTTCATTCATTTTCTATTCGGCTTGCTCACTTTATTAATCAGGGGTCGCCACAGCGGAATGAACTGCCAACTTACCCAGCTTATGTTTTACACAGCGGATGCCCTTCAAGCCACAACCCAGTACTGGGAAACACCTATACACTCTCGCATTCACAGTCATACACTACGGCCAGTTTAGCTTATTGAATTCACCTGCACTGCATATCTTTTGACTGTGGGGAAGACTGGAGCACCACACCGGGAGAACAATGCAAACTCCACACAGAAATGCCAACTGATTCAGCCGGGGCTCGAACCAGCGACCTTCTTGCAGTGAGGAGACAGTGCTAACCACTGAGCCACATAAAGTGGGACCTTCCTTACTGTAAAATTATCAGCTTAAAAAATCCTTGTTATATCATACATTTTTATACAGTCAAAATTATTATTATTATTTTATATTTCCCAAATAATTTTCAACAGAGCAAGAAGTTTTTCACAGTATTTCCTATAATATTTTTTCTTCTGGAGAAAGTCTTATTTGTTTTATTTCGGCTACAATAAAAGCCGTTCTTAATTTTTTAAAAACCATCTTAAGGCCAATATTATTAGCCCCCTTAAGATATATATATATATATATATATATATATTTGATTGTCTACAGAACAAACAATCATTATACAATGATTTGCCTAATTACCCTAACCTGCCACATAATTAACCTAGTTAAGCCTTTAAATGTCAAGCTGAATCTTAGTGTCCTAATATAAAAATATCTGCAGGGTGGGCCATTTATATGTTTGCACCTTAATAAAATGGGAATGGTTTCCTCCTGAAAAGTGGATTGGTCATCGTGGGCCAGTTGAATGGCCCCCAAGGTCTCCCGATCTGACCGCCTTAGACTTTTATCTTTGGTGTCATCTGAAGGCAATTGTCTATGTAACTTATTAAGGTGTATCCATATAAATGGCCCACCCTGTAGTAAAATGTTATGTACTGTCATCATGACAAAGATTAAAAGAAATTAGTTATTAGAAATGAGTCATTAAAACTATCATGTTAGAAAATCTCTCCGTTAAACACAAATTGGTGGAAAAATATACAGGGTGTGATAATTCTTCAACTGTATGTCATTTTATGTGTTCCAGGCATGGTGCAAAAACTGGACCAAAAGTTGCCTGTTGCAAACGAGTACCTATTGCTGTCTGGTGGAGTTCGAGAAGGTGTGGTGGACATGGACGTCGATGAGCTTGGTGTTTACAACCGAGGCTCTGATTACGACATGGCCTTCACACTGCTGGTTCCTGCACTGAAGCTGCATGACCGGAATCAGCCTGTCACGCTGGACATGCGTCACTCGGCACTCGGGCACTCTTGGCTCAGCTTGCGGCTTTTTGACGAGGGAACGATCAACCGTTGGCGGGACTGCTGCACCCTTACTGACCATTTGAACGGTACCACCAACTACTTCTTCTCACCGACAATGGTCGCTGATTGGTTCCAAGAAGCTGTGGGACTGGTGCTGGCTGAATTACAGCGCAAGCCACAGAGGGGTACCCCAAGGGTGGAAAGAGTTGAGCGCCACAGCACGCTGCTGTCCATGGTTTTAGGAGTAGGCAGCAGTCGCATGCTGTATGACATTGTTCCCGTGGTGTCGTTTAAAGGCTGGCCTGCGGTGGCTCAAAGCTGGCTGATGGAGAACCACTTTTGGGATGGCAAAATAACAGAGGAGGAGGTCATCAGTGGGTTTTATCTTCTCCCTGCATGCTCGGCATCTGGTTGTCGGGAAAACGAGTGGCGTCTTTCTTTTGCCCGCAGTGAGGTGCAGTTGAAAAAATGCATCTCGCCAGGCCTCATGCAAGCTTACCAGGCATGCAAGGCTATTGTTGTCAAACTGCTAGTCCAACCTACAGCGATCAGTCCTTATTACTTACGCAGCATGATGTTGTGGGCATGCGACCGACTACCTGCAACCTACTTGTCGCAGGACGACTACGCTGCATACTTCCTCCTAGGTCTTATCGATGACCTGCAGCACTGCCTTGTCAACAAAGCCTGTCCTAACTATTTCATCCCACAGTGCAACATGTTGGAGCATCTGTGCGACGAGACAGCCATGTTTCATGCTCGTAAGCTAGCGTTGGTACGCTCGGATCCGGCCGAGCACCTGCACTCCATCATCGAACAGGCCAAGGCATCCAACAGACTGACGCAGGAGATGCAGCGCTGCGGGAGCTCCTCGGGACTGCCCTCACCGCTAGCAGATTCCTCTTTGGCAGATCACCAGCAGCCAGATGACCGGCTGGCCAAGAAGCTACAGCAGTTGGTGACGGAGAATCCAGGCAAGTCCATCTCCGTGTTCATCAACCCTGATGACGTCACTCGACCTCACTTCCGCATTGATGACAAGTTTTTCTGAAAACTAAGATCTGTTAATCTGTAATAGTTGACGTGGGACACTTCCTTGAAGTTGAAGCTGTGTCTCTACATCTGAATACATCAGACCAGAGAGCATCTTCTTGAAGAAATGAACTGCCATGGTTGTTAAGTCAGCATGATGCGGAAGTTGATGAGACTTTTATTTCAATATGATGACAAACTTCCAACTGGAATGGAATATTGAAGAGGGGGTCAGGGATTTCTCTTTGTGCATTATTCCCTCATAGCGAACTAACGATAAGAGGGGCTGTGGTTAAGAATATTGTGCGCTGAATCTGTCAAACTGACGTCAACAGAAGGATCGCCACTAAAACGTGGAAGCAAATGGTCAGACTTTGATTGAAGATTACCAAAACAGTAAAGGATTAACTTGCACTGAATAATCGCTCACCTAAACATTACCAATGTGTGCTAGCAAGATAAACATTGTACATTTGGATTTCACATATAAGATTGGCCTTACTGAGTGGAATATCACACCTAGTTGCTGAAGTTCAAAGTATAGTGGATTTCATATCATCATGGTACATCTAAGAAGAAGAGCTGTTTAAGAATAGGATATTCTAGGCAATGATTTAAATAGTGCTGTATATGAAAACTAGGGTTGGGTACCGAAATGTAACCGGTATGCACCAGACCGAATCAGCATATGAATTTCGGTGCCTAATTTCAGTGCCACTGACTCTGTTTACATGGACACCAATAATTCGCTTTTAATGTGATTAAGACAATACTCTGATTAAGAGTCTACCATGTAAACAGTAATTTTTGATTAATTTAATCAGATTAAGGTCATAATCGAACTAAAGAGAAATCGAATTAAGACATGTGGAGTATAGTCGCATTATTTAAGTGCAGTACAGACATGTAGACACCTTAATCGAACTATTAACGTCATGTAGAACTTTAAGCCGCTTTTTGCGGCAGTGTAGTCCAGACACACACACACACACACACACAGACACACACAGACACACACACACGCATGGCTGATTGACGCTCTGCATCTACCGAGCCAGTGCAGACCACAGACACCTGCATCGTGAAATGCGAAGGTTTTTTTTTCTTTTATTCAGCATACGGTATGAACTTCCATTAAAACAAATCTTCCAGCAGTTTATAGTTGCATCTAATATCTCGTTTGTCACGGAGAGCATGCATGAATGTTCGTGAATGAAAGTGAAAGTGGCAAACTGCAGTTAAAGTCGACAAATTAAAAATGAAACACCCGAAATTACATGAAACTCCTAAGAAAATGCGGATAGCGCGGTGATGCAATGACATTAATCGAATTATGTGCTGTAACATATAAAACGGGATCATGTAAACACCTTAGTTTTATTATTCTCTTAATTAGATTAAAGCAAATAATTCGATTACTGATGTCCATGTAAACGTAGTCAGTGATGCTGCGACAAGGACGTAAGAAGCATCAAGGTGTACATCCAAAGAGTGTACAAAAGGTGTACACCATCTCTAAACATTTAAATCTAAACAACGTTGAGGGAAACGGACACTGTCGGCAATGTTATGCCGCGTTCACACCAGACACAGAAGAAGCGTTAAGCGTGAGTGATTTACATGTTAAGTCAATGCAAAAACGCAAATAGACATCCTGCGGCGCGATACACATGAATGAGGTCCCGCAAATGACGCGATTCGCATGAATGAACTTCAGTGGACATTCACACCGTGTTAACCAATCAGGAGCTTTCTCCTGTAGGGGCGTGATTATGAGGTAGCGTCTGTTGTTGGTGTCTGGGGGGAAAATCCTCCTGCCGACATCATAAAACTGGGCTCGGCTCAGTCTGAAGCACCTCTGAAAGCTTCCATCATCCAGGTATAGTTTCTGGAGGAGTTGATAAACTTACAGAGCCCCTCTGAATAGATCTAGTGGACTCAGACACTGCTCTAAACGAATCAACGCTGTTTTTCAGTCTTCCTAAAGCACATGAACACAATTATTTTCTCAATAAAATCCATGTTAGCCATTTAGCAATGAAGCTAGTCACCGGGCAGACAGAAGCCCTGCCCATGACACGAATCCGCATCTATTGTGAAGTGAATTTGATGCGCGAATGAAGCGAGTAAACTCAAAATGCTCAGGCGTCTATTTACATTTGAACAGCGCGATTAATCCGTGCGTACCGCGTCTGGTGTGAACACAGCATTAGGTGTTTGTTCTTGTTGGGGAACGCTCGCACGTAGGCAACACGCACAGTGCAGCGCATCCGGTGAGCAACTGCCTTCAGATTCATCAACACGCATGATCGCATTCATCAAGTTTGCTTAAACTAAGCATTCTAATGTATGGCTATATGAAACATTTGAGGGCACAGGGAATCAACTTAACGGCACAGGAATACACTATCTTTGACAGCTTGCGACATCATCTGGCACTTTCAGTGAGCATGTTTACATGGACACCAATACTCAGATTTTAATATGATTAAGACAATACTCTGATTAAGAGTCTACCATGTAAACAGCGATTATTGATTAACTTAAAGGACCACAAATCCGTGTCACAAAATGCAGAGGTTTTTTCTTTCCAGTCGACGTGCGGTATCAATTTTTTTTAAAAACAACACTACTTCATCAGTCCTTACTTCATATTCTCATCCAATACCTCAGTTTGTCACAAGGCAATAAACAATATGCTGCTGAATGAAAGTGAAACTACCGAACTGCAGTTAAAGTCAAGAAATTAAAAATGAAACACTGGAAATTACATGAAACTCCGGAAGAAAACATGGATAAGCTGGTGGCGTAATGACGTTAAAAATCTATGTGCTATAACGTTTAAAACTGGAACATAAAAGAAACATTACTAAGCAACTCATGTAAACACAATCATATTTTTGTCTTGTTCAGATTAAAGCAAACGTAAACGTAGTCACAAGCCCCAACCCTAAAAAAGGTGTTCCCTGATTTTGATGACAGCCTTTCCTCAGGTTAGTAGTAAGCTAATGTAATGTTAATCGCATAATGCAAATCTTAAATTCATGCTAACAAACTAATTATCAAAAGGAATATATTAATGCAGTTCAAATATATAAAATATGAATTGATGTTTGCTTTAAACCTTAATTATATTGTTTAATTAAAATGATAAAAATATATGTTTTTTGTCAAATAAAAGACTTTTCTAGAGTCATCCACCAAGATTTTGTGGCTCAAAAGTATCGGTTCAGGCATTGTTTTGGCAGCGGTACCATTTTAAAAGTATCGATTTAGCACAGGTATCGAAATTACCCCAAACGATACCCAACCCTAATGAAAACACAGGAAATTGTTAATAGAACCGGACATTGCTTTTCTCATCTTTTCCATCCGTGTTGACTGAAACTACATATCTTGTGTATACATATCACCCCATTGTGTTAATTTTATTCAAAACAATGCTGATGCAAAACCTGGCCTTGTTATTTAGAGATATATTGAAAGATCATGTCGAAATGGAGCTAAATACTTCCTGTCTATAGGGAATTCAAATCATATTCCTTAAGTGCAATTAAAAGAATGTGCATTATGGCCAGTCAGAGCGAGTTGAGCTGTAGGATATGCGTAATTGTCTAAAGGGATTTTGTCTGATGTGAGGATATTTGCCGTACAGCCCTGAGATGTTTGCTGCTATTGAAGATTAATGGATGTTATTTGGCAATTTTTTAAAATGAATGAATGAAAATGACTAGCAGATATCCAATATAAGCCCACTTATTACTAATGCTAAGGGTGTCGCTAACAAAAATACATCGTAGAACATTAGTCATGGAATTTGTACTATACCTGAAAAAAATTAACTAGATCTAGTGTTTCACCAGTAAATAAAGAATGGTTCATGATTCTTAAACTGTAACCTTTCTTCTTTATTTGCACGACTAAGCCTTTTTGCTCCAAAAGATTTTTTCTTCATTTCTGTCATCTGATGGAGGTTCTGATAGAAGTTTCTCGTCGCCATTTCCCTTGGGTTTAGTGAGAGTTGATAGATTCTGCAATATCTAAATTTAGCAACGCAATCTCACGACAATTCGTAACTTTTTGATTTAGTGGCTAATTCGTATGAATTTGTACGATCTAATTCGTACCATTTTGTACGATTTGCTCATCACCCAATGACGGTTGGGTTTACGGGCGGGGTTGGGTGCCACACCTCCTTTCTAAAATTGTACGAATTCGCCACTAAACTGACAAAACGTAAAATACTTCCTCATGAGATCAGGCTGAAATTTAGGGATGGGCGATATTTTCTGGTATTTGTTGCCATACCGATATTAGTGACGATATAACTCAAGTATGCACTGAGACAATAAAAGTCCTGAATCTTTACAAGAAAAGCGTTATATTAATGGCCTGTTTCCACTGAGTGTATTGGTCACCTTTATCAGGCTTGCGTTTCCACTGCCAAAAGGATACCAATGGCGTAATGTACTGAAACTTTCAGTCGGCGTCATTCTCGCTCGAGGAAATGTCAAAGCTGTAGGGGTCTTTCACATATCATAAGAGAAGCACTTCTCAACAGATGCTTTATACACATAAATACTGGTGTATAAATGTTCATTACTAACCTTTCTATGACCATGATTTGATTATAACTGCAGATCAATGACAGTGTGAAATAGCCTACTTTAACATCTGCAATTATATAAAATAAATAAATAAATGCAACATAAATGAACACATACAGACCCTTAGAGTCTCTGATATGTTACCAATTACAGAAAAACTACACACAGCATTCATTTAGTCCTTATTTGGGTTAAAAAAAACAACACACAACATATAGCCCACTGTAGGGGTAATTACAGTTTTAACCCAAAGAATGACCAGTCTGTCAGATGAAGTAAATAAATAAATAAACAAATAAATAAATAACGTTTACTGAAGATAGTTTGCAGTTTCATCAGCAGAAGCCAGCTTCAACACTCGCAATGAGTTCCTAGGCCGCTCTGCCTTACAGTACAACAATGCAGCAATTATACTCTTTACACAATGTCATTAACTGCGTCATACGTATAGGTGTTCTAACCTGATTGGTTAAAACACAGATAGATTTAGAAAATTTCCACGTGGGTGCGTGCGTACAATTCTGCACCATATCTTAAGCATAAACATCAGACATTCAATAGACTGTTTAGAACTGACTCCAGACCTGTTAAAAGTATCTACAATCAAATAGAGCACACACACTTAAAGTACAATCTGTTTCTTATCCAAGGCTGAGTGTACTCTCAGCCGTCTTTATCAAAACTGGTTAAAAACCGGTATAATCTACATTCAGACAGTTAAAAGTCTATCTTGAATAAAAAGTAAAACTACTTTAAAAGAATTAACCGTAAAAATAGCAAAATTACTTAAGACATTTTAGATAGTATTAACTCATAGAAATAACAATAGAAGTTGTTACCAGTCCTCAGCCGTTCATTTCCACTCAAGGTCTCTGTGACCTCTGACCTAGTTTGGTGACTCCTGAAAATAGTTTCAAAGAGACAGGCAATGCACTGAACATTCTTACATAAAGCAGTGTATTTATCTTATTCATTAGTTGAAATCATTTCAAAGTTAAAAACTCATTCAAATAATCAAATAATTATATTTAATAAACATAATGAGAAACAGGATGATGAGAAAAGGATAAACATCCGTGCTGAGATGGATGGGACCGGATGGGATGGTAGAAATCCGAATCCTTCACCACAGTCAGAGCAAACCTCTCATCTGCATCTTTAATCTTCACCAGCACATGTAACTTCCGTTAGAAAGCTTTAGACGGCCTTGTTAACAACTATGGTACACAGGGTAGATTCTGCTAATCTTTTGTGGATGTTCATCAAGACGACAACAAGGTTTGTTTAAGCTCGGGTTGACCATGGCTCGATATTATATGTATATATTATTCCGGTGTAATGTCTTGGCTGTGTATTTAAAAATGGCGCCTCCTTTGTTTCTGTAACTAATAGCGTTCAGCTGTGCGTCTAGCTCTGCCTTTTGGTATCCTTTTGTTGTGTTAGGTACCCTTTGCTAAGGGTACCCAAAAAGTGGTAAGAAAAGGTTCGCTTTTAGGTTCCTTTTGACAGTGGAAACGGTCATTAAAATCGTACCGAACCATACCGTACCACTCAGTGGAAACGGGCCATTAGTATAATAAAATTTCAATCCAGGTTCATTCTGAAGACATACCCCTATATACATTTCTGGAGAGCGCCAAATACGACCCAGGAGCTACGTTTTTTTCCACCAGAGGCCGCTGTGAACACTTTTTCAGATCTCAATTTTTTCTCACGAGTGCCATTCGCGCCTGCTCTTCTCGAGTAAATCCATCAGAGGCCGCTGTGTGACTGAATGACTGACTGACTGATCTGACCCACCCTCCTTTTTCCCTAATCCCACCCAATAGTGTTTTCAAAAGCACCGATTGACCACCCCCATCCACATCCCTAAACCCAACCGACAGTTTTAAAAAGCAATCCAGAAAAAGAAAAGCCTTCGCCTGATTTTTACCATGTTTTTCAGATTTTACCACATTCTCACCTTGTTATTTACTTGTTTATTCAATTTTTGGATTCTGTTTTTGTCTTACCTGCTTTCTGGAACCGTTCTTCACCAGACTCGAAACCCGTCATCGTGGCTACCCGAATAATGACTAAAAGTAAATCCACACATGCGGCTGTACAGTAAAGAACTGCACACTTACACACACATCCATTTATGTGAGAACAGCAGGCGCAAATGGCACTCACGAGAGAAATTTGAGATCTCAAAAAGCGCACACAAATTGGCCTCTGGTAGATTTGTGAAAACAAAAACTGCAAAAAAACGTAGTTCCTGGAAGGAATTTAGTGCTCTCCAAAATTGTATCTAGGGGTATGTTTTCAGAATGAGCCTGGGTTGTTTTAAAAGCAAAACTGCACTGATACTGTAAAAAATCATTGCACAGAATGATTGTGGGTTGTATTATTATTATTAAGATAAGCATATGTATATATTTTTTACTGTGGACAGAATTATTACGGGTATATTGCAAATGATTAGATATCACCCATCCTTATTTGAAATTTAAATGGCTCGTTTCCACTGACTGGTATAGTACGGTACAGGTCGTTACGCTTTTATGGCCGTTTCCACTGTCAAAAGGCGTACCGAACCGTACCTTACCCGTTTTTCGGTACCCTTTCAAAAGGTTACCAAACACCATAAAGGGTACCAATGGCTCGTTTCCACTGACTGGTACAGTACGGGTCAGTACGGGTCACCTTTATCAGGCTTGCGTTTCCACTGCTAAAAATGTACCTGATTTTACCCTGTGTCCTGTAGTTTTTTACAAGCCAGTATGAAGCGCGGGGTTTTTTTGCTTGTGTTAGCCGCACTTCTATATTTGAAACAACAAACATCTTGAGCTGATGATAATAATGTGCGCTTGATTATTGATGTGCTTTTGAAACCTGATTCTGTCAGAAACTGACAAACGCGAGAGTGATGTTCCAAAAAACTAAAGGAGAAGCCGGAAAAAAAGGAGCACATTATTTTTTCAGCAAACATGAACAAACTGCCATGTTTAACTATTATCATTACCTTTTGGATTATTATGAACTCGGAATGATGGAGTTACTTTCTAACAAGAGGCTACACGAGCTGCTGAAGATTACAGACACATTTAATCATGGGAGGTTTGCTGACTGTGGGCTATTTCCTGCTGTTTTGAACTTAAATAAGGACTAAATGTATGCTGTGTGTAGTTTTCTGTAAGTGGTAACATATCGGAGACTGTAATGGTCTGTATGTGTTTATATATGTTGCATTTATTTATTTATTTTATATAATTGCAGACGTTACAGTAGGCTATTTCACACTGTCATTGATCTGCAGTTATAATCAACTCATGTTCATAGAAAAGTTAGTAATAAACATTTATACAGAAGTGTTTATGTGTGCAAAGCATCTGTTTTGTGAGAAGTGCTTCTCATATGATATGTGAGCGACCCGTACAGCTTTACTTCAGACATTTTCTCGAGCAAAAATGACGTCGACTGCAACTTTCTGTTAAACACCACACCCACCAAGAGTACCATTGGTACCCTTTTAGCAGTGGAAACGCAAGTCTGATAAAGGTGACCCGTACCGACCCAAACCATACCGTACTGTACCAGTCAGTGGAAACGAGCCAAAATTGAACTCAAACTGAAATTGTTTTATGTACTTAAAGGAGAATTATTATGCAAAAAAACAAAAGAGTTTAAACACAGTTGTGTGAATATAACCAGCTTCTAATGGTAAAAATGTATTGATTTAAATTTTTATGGTTACATTAAGCAGAAACATATTGATTGACATTCTCCCTTCATATTTATCATCAGAATGGGAAAGCCCAGCCCATTAGTGACCTAATCTCTCCCTCATTAGCATAGGACATTACACTTGTTTTTGAATCTGCCACAATGTTGACACATAGACATCTGTAGCTCCGCTCTTTTGAAAAGAGCACAATCTCATTTTAATTTAAAGTGACGGTCACCAAAATAGCACAATTAGGATCAAACTCTAAAAGGGTCAGTTTTAAAACATTATCTGTGTGGTATTTTGAGCTGAAACTTCACATACACACTCTAGGGACACCAGAGACTTATTTTATGTCTTGTAAAAAGGAACAAAATTGGTCCCTTTTAAAGCGCACCTAGGGTGAAAAATCTACTTTTTCAAGCTGTTTGGACAGACATATGTGTAGGTATAGTGTATAGACCGTCATATTAGGGTGATATAAACACACTCAGTCCTTTTTTTTCTATTTAACAACATAAAAATGGTGGACCAATGGGAGCGGTTTTGAGACAGACCACAACTTGACGTAGGAGTGCGGTCCCCCTGTCCACCAATATTGATTGACAGGTGGCATTACTATATCCCCATTATGTTGTTTCACGTCCGCCATTTTCAGCGCGAGTCAAAGTGACGTCACCAAAGAAACACCCTTGCTCTATTTTTAGATGTAAGGCTCATTGGGCTCAACATTCACCACGTTATCGCTCTCCTCGCCGCCAGTGTTTATGAGTTTTGGTGGGTTTGCATACATGTGTACTTTTCATTGCGTCTTCCTTAAACTTCAGCGGTCTGCATTTCCCGTGGTCACAGAAGCTCCCTGTCATCTTAACTAGGTGCGGCTGGAAAGTGCGAGCGCGTTGCCTCTTGTGTGTGTCCCTCCATTGGAAATAACGAACTAACGACAGCCAGCGCCATGCATTTCGCGTTGTCGCGGATGAAAGTGAGGACCGGGAGGGTGTCGTAGATGAAAGTGACGACTGGGGGGTTTGCTCACTATTTTGGCGCCTAGGTCGCCTCTATGGATGCGCTGGCCCTGCTCAGGACACTTCATATTTCTGCCGCGCCACAGACCGTTATCTGAATAGTTTCATTTTAAATAACCTGCAAATGTGCACGTCTGGTGTGTCGTGTCGTGGCTCTGAGCGCTCCTAAAACAACGAACTGTGTACACGCCCCCAAAATGACACTTTTTAACACATCATAATAAAAAATCTGAATTGTGTTTTGCACTGAACCTAAACTGGCACACTCAGAAGAACCATAATATTAATATTACATCTTAAAAAAGGGGTAAAATAGGTGCCCTTTAAGGGATAGTTCACCCAAAACTGAATTTTCTGTCATCATTTACTCAAACCTTTATTAGTTTCTTCTGTTGAACACAAAATAAGTTATTTTGAAGAAAGCTGCACACCTTTAACCATTAACTTCCACAGTAGTTGTTTTTCATAATATTTTCTTTTGTGTTTAACAGAAGAACGAAACTCATAAAGGCTTGGACCCATTTGAGGTGAATAAATAAAGAATAAATGTAGATTTTTGGGTGAACTATCCCTTTAACTAGATTCACACTGATGAAACATCCTAATGTTAATGTCCTAAATACCTAATTGTATACCATTGTCTTTTTACATCTACACTCACCGGCCACATTATTAGGTACACCTATCCAACTGCTTGTTAAAGCAAATTTCTAATCAGCCAATCACATGGCAGCAACTCAATGCATTTAGGCATGTAGACATGGGCAAGACGATTTGCTGCAGTTCAAACTGAGCATCAGAATGGGGAAGAAAGGGGATTTAAGTGACTTTAAACGTGGCATGGTTGTTGGTGCTAGACGGGCTGGTCTGAGTATTTTAGAAACTGCTGATCTACTGGGATTTTCACGCACAACCATCTCTAAGGTTTACAGGGAATGGACCGAAAAAGAGAAAATATCCAGTGAGCTGCAGTTCTGTGGGCGCAAATGCCTTGTTGATGCCAGAGGTCAGAGGAGAATGGCCAGACTGGTTCCAGCTGATAGAAAGGCAACAGTAACTCAAATATGCACTCGTTACAACCGAGGTATGCAAAAGAGCATCTCTGAATGCACAACACGTCCAACCTTGAGGCGGATGGGCTACAGCAGTAGAAGACCACACCGGGTGTCTCTCCTGTCAGCTAAGAACAGGAAACTGAGGCTACAATTCACACAGGCTCACCAAAATTGGACAATAGAAGATTGGAAAAATGTTGCCTGGTCTGATGAGTCTCGATAGGTAGGGTCAGGATTTGGTGTAAACAACATAAAAGCATGGATTCATTCTGCCTTGTATCAACAGTTCAGGCTGGTGGTGGTGGTGTAATGGTGTGGGGGATATTTTATTGGCACATTTTGGGCCCATTAGTACCAATTGAGCATTGTGTCAACGCCACAGCCTACCTGAGTATTGTTGCTGACCATGTCTATCCCTTTATGACCAAAGTGTACCCATCCTCTGATGGCTACTTCCAGCAGGATTACGCACCATGTCATAAAGCGTGAATCATCTCAGACTGGTTTCTTGAACATGACAATGAGTTCACTGTACTCAAACGGCCTCCACAGTCACCATAACTCAATCCAATAGAGCACCTTTGGGATGTGGTGGAATGAGAGATTCGCATCATGGATGTGCAGCCGACAAATCTACAGAAACTGCTTGATGCTATCATGTCAATGTTCCTCTGAGGAATATTTCCAGTACCTTGTTGAATCTATGCCACGAAGGATTAAGGCAGTTCTGAAGGCAAAAGGGGGTTCAACCTTACTTGTGAGGTGTACCTAATAAAGTGGCCGGTGAGTGTACTGATGTGATCTGTATCATATAAAAACGGTCAGATTCACAAATAAATTGTTGTTTTACATTGCACTCGTCACCTCAGGACAAAGCCACGTTTTTCTGCACTGTAACTGTGCTTGTTTCATTCTGACGCAAACAGACACTTGACTCCACAGACATGCTGAATCAGCGTATTCGGACACATAATATCCCAACCCGCACCTTTCCTCATAACCACAACATTCCAGTTCCTGGTGATAAATGAGTCCATACATGTACAGCACAAACAGACACATCCACCATTACTGGCTTACTGTTACACAATGCCGGCATCCTAGTCAAGCCTTTTTGTACATTGAGATCCCATAAAAAGCATTGAGAGGTCATTAAAATTGACCTTTGTGTTTGAAATGACTGAACAGAACAGATCTCATAGCAGCATCTAGTTCTTTTTTTAACAGCACAAGTAACATAAGCTGTTATTCTCTCGTCCCTGTATACTGCTGATGTGGCCGTTCTTCAGGGTTTGATCAATGAGGCTATTATAATTTTAGTATTCGAAAATATAGAGAGAAAATATTAATGCTCAGAGCTGGCACAAGCATACTGTGCAAATGTGTGCACGGTGCGAATTATACATTGACCATCAGAGGAATCAACTTTTTCTATAACGTTATTTTGTGTAATACATCCTTCAGTGAGTCAAAGAAATGTATTTATTTAAATGACATATGTTTTATTAATAAAACATTTAAGTTTGCAGTGTTTTGTGGGATTTTTTGTGTATTCTGACCTGCAATATCCTCTGATTAGTTATTTCAGAGGTTACTGTACCGTCAACCTATACAAACTGCGTATCTAATTTTACTTATATGTGTATAAACAAACTATATGTAGAAACAAACATCTATTTTACAAAATAAGTGTGCTGTAAACCAACCCAGGCTCATTCTGAAAACGTACCTCTATATACATTTCTGGAGAGCGGCAAATACGTCCTAGGAGGTATGTTTTTTTGCAGTTTTTGTTTTCATAAATCCACTGTGTACGCTTTTTGAGATCTCAAATTTCTCTTGCGAGTGCCATTCGCGCCTGTTGTTCTTGTGTAAATCCACCAGAGGCCGCTGACTGACCGATCGACTCAACCACCCTCTTCCTTTTCTAAACCCAACCAATAGTGTTTTTAAAAGCACCGCTTGACCCGCCCACAGTCTTCCCTAAACCCAACTGGAAGCAATCCAGAAAAAAAAGCCCTTACCTGATTTTACCACATTTTCAGATTTTACCACATTCTCACCCTGTTATTTACTTGTTTATATTCTTTTTTGGATTCTGTTTTTGTCTTACCCGCTTTCTGGAACCGTTCTTCACCAGACTCGAAACCCGTCATCGTGGTCAACTCCTCTCTGCGTCTCACCACCGACGTACATGGCGAGCTAACTGGACAATGAAAATCAAAATGAAATGCAGCCATATGTAGCTCTACACTACATAGTATGTAGTGGCTACATAATTTGCGATGTTTAGAAACGTATATAGGGCTTCGTTTTCAGAATGAGCCTATGATGTTGTAAACCAGGGGTCACCAAACTTGTTACTGGAGGGCCGGTGTCCTGCAGATTTTAGCTCCAACCCTAATCAAACACATCTGAACAAGCTAATAAAGGTCTTACTAGGTATACTTGAAACACCCAGGCAGGTTAAACAACCAAAATCCAACATCATATTAACGTCATAATGTGTGGTCCATACAACGTCAAACATCAGTAGACATTGATCTTTGGTTGGTTTGAGGTTGTGGATGTTGGACATTCACGTCTGTCTGACATTGGGTTCTGACGTTAACCCGATTTTCATTTCTAACCAAAATCCAATGTCCTGACGAAGTTGGCGTACAATGTCAATCTGACGTCATGTTGACATTCTGTGCCTGCTAAAGTTTACATTACAATTACTTGTTTGTTTAGATTCAGCCCATATAAATTGTTTCCAAGCAGTCACCTTAAAAAAAAATTATTAAATCCAAAGATTTATTTTTTTAAGTGTTTAAATTGTTGTAGGGGAGAGTGGGGTAAAGTGAGACCCTTTTTACATTTGCTCCCCTCTAAGCGAGCTAAAATTATATCAGTAAAATTTACACATTTCTCATTAATTCTGAATGTTTTCTAGCAATGGAATTTATCAGACTGTATTTAGGGTAAAGGAAAAAAAATATGATTATTTTAAAAAAAGTTGTTTTGTGTCTCACTTTACCCCAGCTTCGGGGTAAAGTGAGACAAACCAGAAAAATCAAAGGGGTAAAGTGAACCAGCCGGGGGTAAACGGATCCACTTACTTTTTTCCACTTTAAAACTACCATAACAACACATGTTGTAAGAGTCTGAATCCTGACAGCTAGCTTGACAACCATGCATTTCAGAACTAATTTCAGCCTAGTCAATTATGGATAGGGGACTGGTCAATTAAGCACATTTGTTTTTCTAAACTCTTGAAAGTAACTCTGAACAAAATCAAATACAACAATTTAATTCAACCTATTTGAATTTACATTCTAATGACAGACAGAACCAGTTAGATTAGAACACAATCTGGGGGGCAGAACACAGAACCCTTAGAGCCAGCTATAGTGTGTGGGGGTCAGAGAAAAGGACAATCAGAACCAGATAGAACAGCTTGGGACTCAGAACACAGGACTAGACGCACCTGGATTAGAACATCAACTTAGTGTCATACTCTACAACTCCTACTCTTTTGTGTTTCCCTGGATGCTTCTTAAAAATTATGCACGTACCAACCTAATTTCACCCACATGCTCCTGGATTAACATCAGTTTTGATCCTTGAACAGCATTCCAATCAGCCAATCAGAATTAAGGGATACAGTTTATGTTCAGTTTAGACTTATGGTTAGGTTTACACACTTCTGATGATTGTTATCCAACTATTGTTCTCCTCTGATTTTGGAAGTAATTTACAGTTATGGTTGGGTTTAGGGGTAGGGAATAGGTATAGATTAGATTTTCCAACAAAAAGATGTTGCAGGATCAACATAGATGTTAATCCAGGATCAGATCGTACTTGGCAAAATCATGACGTCTGTATCTCGTCATCCTCAACTTTCTTAACCATGCCAATGAAATAAACGCTTGTGTTTTTTGTTGCAAGTTAACTAACACAAAGTCTCCCACAGACAGATCTGTGTTTCTTGGACCACCACTCTCATCCTTAGAGCTCTCTTCGTCAGACACATTCTCAACTGAGACAGGGACATCACTTTTCTCAGAGCTGCTAACTATGGTTTCCTTATTTACTCTAACCGCTAATATTGCCTATACATTGCACATTGGACGTGAATTGGATTAGAACTAACTCCGTTAAAAAGTGTAAACAAACTACAAACATGACGGACACGCGAGACCAACCGCAAGTAGAGAGGCTTCAGTAAAGTTGTTTGAATGAATGTTAATCAATATCTAGCCAACTAGAAAGTGTTTAAAGCATGTTTTGCATGTTATAATTGATCTGCAACACTTTGTAAAAATAAGACATCTGTTGTGTTTAAAGCATGTTTTGCGTGTTATAATTCATCTGCAACAACAACGTGAACTTATGTTTGGACATTAACGTCTGAATGCATAATTATCCAAAGACCTGGGGAGATTTCTCTGTATGAAAGACTTGCGAATGGCAGATCATCCTGCTGCTGCTTCTCCAATAAGGTAGGAAATTAAATATGAAAGAAATGTGGACGATGTGTCGAGATGACTGACAGGTGACGCAACTAAGCCAGCTGGCACTGGATGTCAACATGACATCAGATTCACTTTGTACCCCAACGTCGTGGGACATTGCATATTGTTTGAAAATGAAAATCAGGTCGGACAGATGTCGTATTTTGGTTACTTTCTAACGCAACCAAAAAACAACAAAATATCAACGTCTAATGATGTTACAGCTTGACGTTGTGTGGACGTTACCACTATGACGTCTATCAGACGTTGAATTTTAGTTGTCTTACCTGACGAATAAATATCAGAATTTAATGTCAATATGACGTTGGTTTAAGATGTTGGCTCGATGTTGGATTTTGGTTACTTTCCACCACAACCTAAAATCAACCAAATATCAACGTCATTTCACGTCGTTATTGGACGCCAAAATAACATTGTCCTTAGATGCTAGTGACCTAAATTAAATCTAATATTAACGTCTGCTGGGTACTGTAAGCAACATAACTATCTTTTAGCGAGGAAGTAGGTCCCAAAGCTTGCATACTCCTTTGTTACACACTCAAAAGTATATACTTTACCTTTACAAAAAAGTACATGGTTTTTAAGGCGTAGTAGAAGTATGTGAATTGGGACAGCACCTGTTCCAGTCCAATAACCAATATTACTACTAATAATATTCTCACACAGAAATAAAGAGTTTTCAAGACAACAGCAAGTAAACAACTCCATCAACAGCAGTAGAGGAGTGCGGGGCACAAAGTAACGCAGGGTTAAATGTAATACGGAGTTTTAAGGTATTTGCTCAGGGTTAACCATGGCATGCTTCAGAGGTTTTCACCGCAGTGTCGGCAGACGTCTTCCTGCCAATTATTGAAATTTTTGGCCAAAATTTGGATGATAAACACAGGAGAAACCATTTTTGCAGCATAAAAGTATTTTTTATTACAGTCGATATTTTTTTATTTAAAACAAATGGGTGAAAGTATGAACGTAAAATCTTATATTGTTGTGATCACCGTCTTGTAGGCTAAAACATTAAACCATTTTGAAAGTATATATAAAACCATTTTGTATGTATGTATAAATCACACAGAGACTGCTAGCCAGCTTTGAGGAAAGCATGACACAGCGGAGTTAGTTGTTACAGGGTGTTACAATTAAGCCAGACACTGTTGGACACTATTTAAACTAACAAATTTTTTTTTGAATTTTGAGTGTAATGTTGAGAACTTTTTAAATAAAAATGTTTTTAAATAGAAAATATCGTTAATTTTTTTATTGCTAATAATGCAAAAAAATGCATAGTATATTAATGGATAAATTGATAATAATGCAAATAGATTCAAATGTGTTTATCGAATTAACAAAATAAATAAATAAACATACTGTGCTATGTAGAAAAAAAAAAGAAATGAGCCAATTACTGAGGAAATACAGCTACTATTTAAAGTAGACTGAATTTAAATTAATGGTGTGAAATCTGCCTTTATAAGCATGTGTTACAACTAACCCCCTGTCTGTTACAACTTGCCCCGCAGGTGGGGTAAATAGTAACATTTTTACTCCTGGCACTTTTGGCAATACTGCACAGAAACCATGGGTCCGGCGATCATAATTCCAGTGCTCATTTGTAGGAGAGGCTTGTGTGTTTTTGGTAAAAAAATATATGGTTTGTCTAACCCCATTACTTTGTCATTATTTGACCAAAACCAAAAAGTGTTACTTTGTGCCCTGCTCTCCCCTACGATATCTTTACAATATCTCTCTCTCTCTCATGTGTGTACATGTTTTTGTGACATCAGGATGTAAATCTGTACAACTATATATTATGACACAGATATTACAAGAATGTGGTAAATTATGTCCTCATTTCTCAAAATAAAAGCTTATAAATCTCGAGGTTTTTTCCAGAAAGTATAACTGTACAGTTAGGGTTGGGTTTAGGAATAATGCTTGTAAAAAAATTATAACTTTGGCACCTTTTATGCTACAATATAATAATTTACATCAACTTACAGCATTCTCCCTAAGCTTTCCAAAAATGTAGGGCTTGGAAAAATACAGTTTGTACAGTATAAAAAACAATGGAAACCTACGTGATGTCCCCACACAATTCACAAAAACAAACGTGTGTGTGTGTGTGTGTGTGTGTGTGTGTGTGTGTGTGTGTGTGTGTGTGTGTGTGTGTGTGTGTGTGTGTGTGTGTGTGTGTGTGTGTGTGTTTATGTGTGTTTATTAACCACATACCTGCAAGTACAGCGGACTCCCGCCCTTTTTGCGTACGGGATAAACTCTTTCGCACTCATTCATCGATAGCTCTGTAACGACTGCTCTCTCTCTCTCTCTCTCTCTCTTTCTCTCTCTCTCAAACACACATACACACACACACCCTCTCTCTTTCTGCTGGACTACAGCGAGCTTCAGCACTTAAGCCTCTGCCCTTTACAACAAGCACAGGCGCATAAAAACGCAACTGCAACCACGAGAGATTTCCTCAAAACGCAGTGATGGATAAAGGTAAGAAACTCAGAACCGCGAACATGTGTGTTTGTGTGTGTGTGTGTTTGTCTGCTGTCACGGCGGGACAGAGTGAATGTGCTTTAGGGTTGTTTGGAAAAGTAGACTGCGGAGGATCTGCTAAGAGAAGTGTGCTCGGGCTGATGCTCAATGCAGTATCCGGACTTATAAGGCTTTGCCCACTGCGAAAGATCCTGTATATTCTGGAGATATCTGTTTTGGATTCGCTTTGAGGTGATGTTGAGTAGGTAGATCACATAACACATGAACATTGACGTTATGTGTGTGTGTGTGTGTGTGTGCCAAGATACCAGCATCGGCTGCTTCCTTTGCTTTGCTCCTGTGCAGATGCTGAGCCAATAAAAAATGTCAACACACCACATCCACACAAAGCAAACACAAACCCGGCGGTTTTTCTGACTTGAATTGAGTTTTTGGTATGTTATGTCATAGGTTTGAGTCGAATAAGAGCTTGTGTGTGAGTTAGTAGTGAGAATATTTTCTGCCAACTAAGGGCTGTGCCAGGTGCTCCTATAAAAAGTGCTTGCTGTCCACTTCTAGAGGGAGAGAGAAAGCTTTCCCCTTAACCATGTGCACTGCAGTATTGTTTAGTAATTTATGTAAAGACAATAAAAGATTATCCATTTCGATAAAGTGGAATATCAATATAGTCTGAGTGGTCAGAAATGGCAAATGTATGTTGATGTTAAAGTGACAGTTCACCCCCCCCCCCCCTCCCAAAAAAAAGGAAATGTAATTTACTCACCATTAAAGGGGCAGTTCACAAAAAAATGTTTAAAATTTAATATACTCACCATTTAAGAGATATTTCAGCCAAAACTGAAAATTGACTTATTATTTTCTCACGTCAAGTGGTTTCAAACCTTTATAAGTTTCTTCTGTTGAACACTAAAGATGATATTGTGAAGAAAGCTGAAAGCCTGTAACCATTGACTTCCATAGTAGGAAAAACAAATACTATGGAAGTCAGTGGTTATGGGTTTCAAGTAGGCATGGACCGGTATAAGATTCTGACGGTATGATAACCTTGGATAAAAATATCATGGTTTCACGGTTTTGGGTATTGTGATTACTCTAAAATATAACCTTTTTAATGCCTGGGTAAAAATCTAAAACTTTTTTCTCTTTTGAACACAGTATATTTTATTTTGAGAAGCATTTAAAATATTTTGGAACAGTAAACATGTCAGGCTAAATGAATTATTGACTTCTGCATCTTTTGATATCTTTTCTGCTGGAGATACTGTTGTCCTAAAAAATAAATAAATAACGTAAATAAATAAAAATAACGTTCTTACACATATCTTAGGAATGGTATTGCAGAAAGTTTTGGCGGTTTTAAAACCTTGACTTTTCCAAACCGCGGTATTGTAAACGATTATCGTCCCATAGTTTCAAGCATTCAATCTTTTATAATATAATTCAGTAACACTTTAATTTAAAGTGACGTAGTTACACATGTTCCATGCACTTACTATAGTGATTACAATGAATTATGCATAATTACATAATCAACCCTAAACCTAACCCACATTCTAACCCTGACCATATAGTAAGTGCATGGTAAAAAGTAATTTGTTAGGTTTACTTAAATTAATTATCCAAACCCATCTTAATTCAATTAGGTAATCGTAACTTTATCGCATTAAATACTTTTTACTATTAATTCATTCATTTTCTTTTCGGCTTAGTCCCTTTATTAATCTGGGGTCGCCACAGTGGAATGAATCGCCACCTTTTCCAGCATATGTTTTATGCAGCGTGTCATCTGGGAAACACCCATACACTCTCTTATTCACACACATACGGACAATTTAGCTTACGCAGTTCACCTATACCACGTCTTTGGACTTGTCAGGGAAACCGGAGCACCCAGAGGAAACTCTCACAAACACTGGGAGAACATGCAAACTCCACACTGAAACGCTAACTGACCCAGCCGAGGCTCGAACCAGCGACCTTCTTGCTGTGAGGCGAACGTGCTTCCCATTGTGCCACCGTGCAGCCTAACTATTTACTAATGTAAGTGAAAGTAATTCTTGCTCATATTGAGTCACATTTACTTAGGTCAATTAAGTTGTTAACTCACCTGAAACTGTACTCTGCACTGTAAACCCTTATAGCTGAGACTACTCAAATGATTTGAGGAAAGTGATTCCCTCAGTTTGTTTGAGTAATGGGAAATCGACAACTTAATTAATTGAGTTGGTCTCTTCGTTGAATTAACTTAAATGTTTAATTACAGATAACTTAAAATGGCGAATAGATTAAACTGAAAAAATTCAGCTTATTTTCAGCTTATTTATTTTCTTTACATATTTCCAGGGCTGTTTAGATCAAAGTTGATATTTAGCTGCACCATGTTGGTGTATCGTAACATCTAATTTTTACTAGGTGGGTCGTTAGCTCAATGCTCTACCCCCAACCTCGAGGACCAGGACATACACACATACAATACGGACAATTGAGCTTAACCTAATTCACCTACTGCACATGCCTTTGGACTGTGAAGGAAACCCGAGGACCCATGCGAACACAGGAAGAACATGCAAACTCCACACAGGAATGCCAACTGACCCAGCCAGAACTACAACCAGCAACCTTCTTCAGGCAACAGTGATACCCACTGCACCACCGTGTCGCCCCTGCGTCTATATCAATCAAGAAAAATGTATATAAGCATTTTAATATCTACTTACTAATTTAACTTTTCTTCTTTGTCAGATGGGTTCAGGTAGTGCCTCTGTCCTGCTGCGCTTCAGCAAAATTCAGCATTACAAGCAAAATGACCACCGTGTGTCATATAACATATGTCAACCAATCAGCACGGTTGAATTTGAAGCGTAACCAATCATTTTAAACTGAAATTTTAATGTTAAGTTTAGAGAACTTAAAATATTAATTAAAAGTTTTTTGCTACCTAATGAGTAAGTTAAACACAACTGTTTAAGTTTTGATACCAAAACATGGTAGTTTAAGTAATGTCAAGTTATAATAACTAATGACAACAGGGGGGTTTACAGTGTGAGGAATGATGCTAGTAAAGTTTACTTAAACTACAGTCTTAATTACTCATTCATTCATTCATTTTTCTTTTCCGCTTAGTCCCTTTATTAATCAGGGGTTGTCACAGCGGAATGAACCGCCAACTTATCCAGCACATGTTTTATGCAGCGGATATCCTTCCAGCTGCAACCCATCACTGGGAAACATCCATACACACTCATTCACACACATACACTACGGACAATTTAGCTTACTCAATTCACCTATAGCGCATGCCTTTGGACTTGTGGAGGAGAAAAACCACGCCAACATGGGGAGAACATGCAAACTCTACACAGAAATGCCAACTGACCCAGCCGAGGCTCGAACCAACGACCTACTTGCTTTGAGTCGATCGTGCTACCCACTGTGCCACCGTGACGCCCCAGTCTTAGTTATGCATAATAAAATTGTATGGTAACATGGTAACTAGTAAAAAGCACAGGTGTCGGTTACATGTAATGAATTAATATTAATCAGTTGTTAAAAGAATAGTTACACTGTAACTATGTCACTTTAAAATCAGCTCTTTATTTACATTATTTTTTAAACCTTAATGAGTTTCTTTATTATGATGTAAACCTGTAACCTTTGACTTCCAATGGCAAACTCACAATTGTTTATCTTAGAGGAAGGGAAGATATATGATTCTATTGTTCATGAAAGTGTTTCTTACAGAAAAGAGTAAGATTACGTTATTCCAACTAAAATAAAAATCTAATAAAAATCTAACTAACAATTTATACATTTTTTTACCTTGATTTACTAGAGTGCACTGCAAAAGATGCTGGGTTCCACACATAATAGATTTGTGTTGGGACAACATGAAGTATTTAAGATAACGTATTAGTTTTTAGAAATTTAAGTAGATTGAACATAAAACAATTAAGTTGTCCCCATAAAACATAAAGAATTGTGCTGTTTCAGCTCATTTTAAATAAGTAAGTTGAACACAAATTCGTTGAACAAAAATATGAACAATTTATTAATTGTTTCCTCTTTTTAATGAAATTGTATAACCAAATTATTAGTTTGTTCACTTGATTTACTAGATTGTGTGCACTTTTTACTAATTTGTTTCCTTTGCTTTTAGAAAATAAGCTTGCGCTTCATCCCACTGAATCTCGAACTGGTTACAGTCATTATTTTTGAGTTTACAGAAATGTGTGGATGTTTTGTTGATTTGACAAAATGTATGTGTTTGATTAATAGTTTTTAAGAGTTTAACAGTGCACTTATTCCATTCAAAATAAACCTAAATAAATCAAAATCATGAGCTCGATATGATTATTTGCGCCCTCGTTCTTGGTAAATTTTGCGGACAAAATAAAAATGAGTTGTACGTTTACATTCTCAAATGAGTCTACATTTTCTCAAAATTCTCATCTTTGTGAAGTAACAATGATAAATATAACTTACCAATAAGAAAATCAAAAAGTAATAATGATTATTTTGTGCGATTTAGCTAAAACAGAGACACTAATTATATAACTATTATTATATAAACAACCCAGGCTCATTCTGAATACGTACCCCTATGTACATTTCTGGAGAGCACCAAATATATCCCAGGAGTTAGGTTTTTTGCAGTTTTTGTTTTTGCGAATCTACCAAAGGCCTCTGTGTATGTTTTTTGAGATCTCAACTTTCTCTCACCAGTGCCTTTCACGCCTGCTGTTCTCACATAAATCCACTAGAGGCCGCTGTTGACTGACTGAATGACCAATCGACTGACCCTCTTTCTTCCCTAAACCCAACCAATAGTGTTTTCAAAAGCACCGATTGACCTGCCCACCCCTTCCCTAAACCAAGCTGACAGTGTATTCAAAAGCAATCCAGGAAAAGAAAAGCCCTTGTGGCAGCCTGATTTTTTTACCACGTTTTTAGGTTTTATCACATTCTCACCCTGTTATTTAATTGCTTATTTTATTTTTTGACTTTTGTTTTTGTCTTACCTGCTTTCTGCAACCGTTCTTCGCTGAACTTGAACCTCGTCGTCACGCATCAACTCTGTTCCACGTCACAAGTGTGCCGACATGCACGGCAAACCACTGGTCAAACTGGTAACTATAGAAAATCCATCCAAACGGAGGTAAGCATTAAGCGGTCAGCTGGTAAGCGCGAAAAGGAATGGCGCCATATCGCCCAATAGCATTTGTTTTAAAAATTAAATGCAGCCATACGTACTTCTGGCTACATAATTCGTGATCTCCAGAAATGTATATAGGGCTACGTTTTCAGAATGAGCCTATGTTGCATATAAAGTACCATGGTATCATTTAAAAATCATCTTTAATGTTTAATGTAAAATAAGTGAGTAATTCAAAAGCAAATGTTAATTTTTTGGGTGAACTGACCCTTTAAATTGGTATGTTTCTTCAGCATTGTGAGCTTTTTTGCCTTATTCCCTGGAGACGTGTCGTTGACTGCCTTGTCAAAACAGAAACACACACAGGGAATGTGGGGACAGAAATGTGCTGTGTGCAGTAACAGTGTAAAGGTTTTTCACTCTGTTTTTATAGCTTCATTAGGCCTGACGTCTTTCTGCTGACCTGCATCTTTTCTGTTTGTCCATCGTTTCTCATAAAGAAGTGCATTCGATAACTCTCTGTCTTGCTGCCTGGGTATTGTTTTTCTCTCATCTTTTTGTCCAGCATAAATTCATAATTGCTTCCATTTCCTAATACCTCATGTATATGTTTTGTTTGGAAACACAGACATTTATTATATGGATAATGTACTACACTGTAAAAAATGCAGGTTTCCTCACAATTCCTTCATGTTGACCCAACACAAATCGATTAATGTAATAGTTTTTACAAATTTAAGTGGATTGAACATAAAATAATTAAGTTGTCCCCCCAAAAATGTATTGATTATCTTAGATAAGTTGTTTAAACAAGCAGCAAAGGTAATTTTTTGAGTGTATGCACACACACAGGAACGTTTTAAAGAGCTTTAAACTGATTAAGCACTTTACTTTAGCAGTCTTTTCGAAATTCAGAAAAACACAAGAGTAAACTATGATTATTTATCATATGACTTAAAGAAACACACCACTTTTCCAGTGATGGGTTGCAGTCAGAAGGGCATTCGCTGCGTAAAACATGTGCTGGATAAGTTGGCGTTTCATTCCGCTGTGGCGACCCTTGATTAATAAAGTGACTAAGACGAAAAGAAAATAAATGAATGAAACACACCAATTTTTTTCACGGAAATAGTGTTAATAGTGAATATCGCTGGTAAACATGCAGATAGCCATAGAACTAAAACCCACCATTATATGGACTACAGATCCAGTCATGCACCGCTTACATGCACCTGTTTCGGTTTCTGCTGATTGCACACACAAACAGCCGGAGGATTGTCAAGGACTGATTACATGTACTTTAAAAACAGCACACACACAGACACGTCAGTGCTGAGTCTTGTTAAACTGTACTATAAACATTACGACGTGTTTCCTTTGCCATGTTTGACCATCGCTTTGTTTTATTGTTTATACCTGGCTGCTGGCTGCCTTTGACCATTCGCCTGTTTATTGACCACGACTCTGGATTTGCTGTGACTGTGTTGACCGTTGCTTGCCTGACCAATCCAGGTTGAATAAACCCTGCATTTGGATCCGCACTTCCTTTGTCCCCTTCACATTACAAATAGGCTGATTTTACAACATCCCTAGTAGGCCTGCACGATACTGGAAAAATCTGACATTGCGATATTTAGTTATTCTGCAATATATATTGCGATATAAATACCACTTTCCCAGATGACTAGAATAGCTCTATTCATTTAGTTGGATTATGATTTGCATAACATTTAATAAACAAAACTCAATCATTGATATATACAACAGATCAAAGACACAAGTGAAAGATCCAGTGCTTTGCAATTTTCTTGTGACTCTTAATAATATTCGGCTACAGAAATTGAATAATCAAATGTAAAATAGTACTCGGTCGGGGACAGTTTGAGCCTGCGCCTGTGTGGAGTTTGCATGTTCTCCCTGTGTTCACGTGTGTTTCCTCCGGGTGCTCTGGTTTCCCCCACAGTCCAAAGACATGCGGTATAGGTGAATTGGGTAAGCTAAATTGGCTGTAGTTTATGTTTGTGAATGAGAGTGTATGGGTGTTTCCCAGTGATGGGTTACAGCTGGAAGGGCATCTGCGTAAAACATATGCTGGATAAGTTAGTGGTTCATTCTGCTGTGGCAACCCCTGATTAATAAAGGGATTAAGTCGGAAAGAAAATGAATGAATGAATGTAAATAGCACTGTATGGTCTTCATCATATTAATTAGGTCACACTTTATTTTGATGGTCCGTTTGTTGAATATAAGTTACATTGCAAATAATTCTCATTAGATTATAAGTAGACTGTTAGGTTGGGGTTAGGGTTGAGGTTGGGGTTAGGGTTAGTGTAAGTTGACATGTACTTGCAAAGTTTCTTATAGTCAGTTAAATGTCTGTTGAAGGACTGTTAAATGTCAGTATCAACAGGTATTAAGTAGTCAGTCTACTAATACTCAAATGGACCATCAAAATAAAGTGTTACCATTAATTATTCTATACATTTAACCTTCATTTAGTTACAAACTATAAAAACTTATTGTCTCTGAATGCTTTAAACTCTATTATGGTTATACTTTGCAACTGTGGCTCCTGTGAAAACATTGCAGATCCTGTGATGTGACTATTGCGTATACGCACATTAAGATATCTATGCTGAAACGATATATCATGCAGCCCTAATCCCTACAGTTAAACAATTGAGTTTTACCATTTTTGAAAAGTAACGGAAAAGTAACTTAAGAGTAATATAACACATTACTTTTCATTAAAAGTAACTAAGAAACACAATTAGTTACTTTTTTGGGGGAGTAACTCAATACTGTAATGCATTACTTTCAAAAGTAACTTTTCCCAACATTGCCTGCCACAGCCATGGTGCCACCAGCAAAGTTATTTCACCAGAATGAGAGCTATATGAGTTCCTATAGCCGTATCGACCTAGAAAATATCAACTTTTTATTTTCCTTTGGACTTAGTACACTATGTAACTACAGAAGGGTCAAGCTTTGATTATTAAAAATCTCTTAATGAGATGCTATCGGTATAATCTGATTCAATGATCTATGCTAAGCCTAGCTAAAAGTGCACCCACCAGACCTTGAGATCGGCTGAATGGTTTCAGAAAATGGCAAAACTTAACTGTTTAACACTAAGGTAGTTGTAAAATGATCTTCTTTTAAAAAAATTATTTAAACTAATTGTCCATCTCTCAGTAGCTAAAAATCCTAAAAGCTAAAATCCCAAAATCCTAAAATCCCAAAAGCAGTGCTGGTTAGTGTTAGTAGTGTATAAGAGTTCACACTTAGCTGATGATTGATAATAAAGCTTGTTTGGCATGCTGTCCTGGGAGAGAGCCTTGAGGTTATGAGATCCTCGAGCCCTGGGCTCCCTCCCATTAGCAGGGCGGGGGGAGTTTGAGCTCAGGTAGATCTCGATGAACTCCCCCCCGGCTTATTTCTAGCTAAATGATGGATATGGATGACTGAGGAGAGGTGTACTCGCTAAGAGCTTGGCTATGGTATCAATTTTGTGTGTTCAATTTACTTAGGCTGTGTGTTTTTTGACTGTAGGAGGAAAACCGGAGAACCAGGGGAAAACGCACGCGAGCAAGGGGAGAACGAGCAAACTTTGCACAGAAATGTCATCTGGTTTAGTAGGGACTTTAACCAGAGGCGTGGGGGAGGGGGATATGAGATGAGAAAACTTTGGTTATTTATAGTGAGTTAGGAATTATCTGATTGGAGAATCAATCATGAGCTGATGCAGGAACAGCTGAGAACAGTCATAAGCATGTGATCCTCTCTAAATTAGTTTATAAATAAACTTCACTTAGTGAGTTTCAAAAATGTCTGACCATGGAGGCTTTTTTTCAGGGTTCAGTTGTTTGCTTTTAATCCTTAAAAGTTTTGTAATTTGGTCAGACTCAATCTTAGATGCGTCCAGAATTTTATCAATGCTTTATTTTTGCGTATTAATTATCTTTCTATAGTGTATCTCTGAACTCTAAGGGCCCTATCATACACCCGGAGCAATAAGGCTCAAGACGTGTATGGCGCAATTTGTTGCTATTTTCAGACCAGCGCAACTGTAAATTTCACATTTTGCGCCACGTTGTTTAAATAGTAAATCCATTTGTCCCATTTTGTGGACTCATGTGTGTGCCGGTCTGAAAAGGAGGTGTGCTAAGGTGCATTGTTGTTGCATTGATATTTTGAGAGATCTGAAATAGACCGTGCCATTGACCAAGTAAAAGCTGGTCTAAAGTACAGTGCAGAACTTTTGTAATTTAAAGAGCACATTAGTTATGTGGGGCCAAAACACATGTAACATTTCTTAATACACACAGGATGTACAGCAATACACACATATCTTTACATGAAAAAAAAAAGAAAGGATTTAAATGTTACAAAAATTATTTTTTCTACATAAATGCCTCCATGCCTTGTTCATGTCGAATCCAGCTGTCTGTTTATTCATGACAATTTGCATTTGTCTAATGTTATTATTATTAGTAGTATTTATTATGCATATTTATTATTATTTAAAAAAAACTAGTTTAGATTTGTCCATCTGTGGGGTTTTGGAGACGTATGCATCACCATATGGGGTATAAGAACAGGACGTGTGTTTGGATATAACTCAGTTTTTGACCACACTTCGTTATTATTGCTCTTTTATTCGTTTACTGGAAATCAGAACTGAATTTAGAAATAGTTTTAAAACAAATCTTTGCGCTTAACAAACAAAATTAAATATGTTGGTTAATGGATGTCTTCAGTGGAGTGAGTTTCCACCGTTTCCTTAATCCACGAGAGTAAAGGAGCAAAGAGTAAAAGTAAAGAGAAAGTAAAGAGGCTGAATGCAGGAGGCTCATTCTTTATCCTTGCGCTGCAGATGCTCTGTTTAACTGTTTTCTCGCTAGTGAAGCGTTTAGTTTTTCCATTTACACAGTCCGCCATGTATATAGCAAATGTGCCATGGCCAGACGCAACTGACTCTTAAGGGGGAATGGGAGATGAGACTCTGATTGGTTTAATGCACGTTATGCTTAAAACACATCCATAACTCAGTAAGAGAATAAGCACAACCCTGTTAGACCATGCGCCAGGGCTTTAATATAGCAAAAGTGGATGCTTTTATTGCTTTTGCGCCATGCGCTTTAGACTTTGCGCTTAGATCATTAAAATAGAGCCCTAAGTATGCCTCACGTCCATATATCACTACGTGAAAGATCCTTTTCTGTTCTTAAAGTGACAGTTCAGCTAAAAATTTTAATTCTGTCATCAGTAACTCGCCCCTTTCCAAACTGTTTGAGTTTCTATCTTATGATCAACACAAAATAAGATATTTTGAAGAAAGCTGAATAAAACTGTAACCACTGACTTCCCTAGTATTTGTTTTCCTACTATGGAGGTCAATGGTTACAGGTTACCAGCTTTCTTCAAAATATCTTCTTTTGTGTTCAACAGAAAAAATAAACACATAAAAATTTTGAAACATTTAAGGGAGAGTAAATAGTGAGTAAATTTTTATTTTTGGGTGAACTATCCCTTTAATGGTATACATGGATCTTTATCTACAGCTTTATCTGTAAAAGCATTCATACTGAAACTCTCTAATGAACAGATTGAAGTGTGTTTTTGACACCTTTTTTCCGTAAGGTTATGACATTTGTCTTTTCGATGGTTACTGCCAGGCCCTGTTCTGACAGTAGTTTTCCAGAAGGCCAGTGGCCACAACACCAGCTCTTCTGCATAGAGCAAAAGCTTGATGTTTTTGTCTTGAGGAGTGTCTGAGGACTGATCCAACGACACCCCTAATTTATTCATGTTAATACGCAACAGTGACTGACTCAGATTCAGCCCTGCTGCGCTCTTCTCTAATATAGGTTCATTTTGAAAACGTAGCCCTATGTACATTTCTGGAGGTCGCGAATTATGTACTGTAGCCAGAAGTAAGTATGGCTGCATATCATCTTTAAAATGAAGTTTACAGAGTGGTATGATGTCGTTCCTTTTCGTGCTTTCCAGCTGACTGCTTACCTCCGTATGGACAGCTATCCCACTGTTATCAGTATGACCAGTAGCTCGACATTAACGTCGGCGGACTCGAGACGCAAAGTTGAGTTGACTGCGACAACGGGGTTTGAGTCCAGTGCAGAATGGTTCCAGAAAGCGGGTAGGACAAAAGCAGAATCAATAAAATAAAATAAACATGTAAATAACAGGGTGAGAATGTGGTAAAATGTGTGAAAACATGGTAAAAATCTACTTTTCTTTTTATGAGAAATTTGAGATCTGACAAAGCGTACACAGCGGCCTGTAATGGATTAGCATAAACAAAAAACGCAAAAAACGTACTTCCTGGGATGTATTTTGCTCTCTCCAGAAATGTATATAGAGGTACGTAATCAGAATGAGCCTCTCTTTTGAGTGAAGAATTAAAATGTTTTAACGATTTAAAATGTGATCAACTTTACTGTAGATTTGAATGCTTTAAAATTATGTGGATAAAAAATGTCAATAGCATAAAACTGTAAAAATCTATAACCTGGTTAACAGTGTTTCCTTAATATATACAGTGAATAACCATAAATTTAACTTTCCCTGAATTCTCTGCAAGACACTTACATGTATGCTTGTACTACTGTAATGATGAGGGTGTGTAACAACAGGGGTGGGATCCAAAAACAGTTTTATTAGAGTTGTCAAGCAGGCAAGGGTCAAAACAGGAGAAAGCAGTCATATGAGGTTCAGGGTCAAACTTATAAGTGAGGACCAATAAGCGAGGTAAGCAGTCACTTAGGGCCTCCGGAATTAGGGGCCCCAACCAATGCCAGGAAGCCTATATTAATCATATAGCTCTTTTATAAATTTTCTATCATATATGTTGTCAAATCTGTCTATAGCCATCAAGATTTTAACATTACTACTTCTTTTCAAAACTGGGGGCCCCCGTGAATAGTGGAACGTTCCTTCTATAATGCACATGAAAATATTCAAATCTAATCACAAATGTGGCTCTGTCCTGTAGTTACACGCATACACAATGATAACAAAACAGGTCTAAATACATTTTTAATTTGAGAAAATGCTTTTTAAATAACCCCCAACCATTAACAATCTTAAGCATGTCATTTTGAAGAAAATCATCAAATTAAATGGGACAATTTATTAATTGACAATGTATGTCTTTTACTACCAGCAACTGTTTGATTGACTAAATATAAATTAACTTTTTCATTTATAACATTTTGTTATCCTTATGTGGCCCAGCTGCATGAGCTTTTATATATATATGACCTGAAATAATATCAGGAAGAATATCTTACAGTCAGATTAAATCAACAAAATTCCTCTTGACACAACAAAGATGGCAAAGAAAAAAAGTTAGCATTTAGATAAATTTACTGTTTATTTATAAATTGACTGTTTAACAAGGCGTACGTATTGATTTAGTGTTTTTAGTGTGGAATTTAGTGTAGTTAAGCTACATTTTAAGCTGAGTAACGTTAACTAATAGCTTAACTCACTACATTTTCCAAGTAGCTTGCCCAACACTGCTTATCCACTTGCTAAGTTCTGACGTATGGAGTACTGTTTTCGGGTGCAAGCCGCTACTCATTTGAATTGAGAAAATATTGGTTTACAATAAAGTGAATTTTATATAAAATCATGGTGTACACAACCGTCTCTGGACTTGAAGCAGCGCCACGGGGCATCAGCGTCAACGATTCCCATTCCTTTTGAATAGGTGACGTTAATCGTTGCCGAACTGAATTGTGGGTCCGTCTGTGCTGCTTCAGCGGCGTTGCTTGGAAGTTGGGAATTTCTCAACTTTTCAAGCACCAATGGAAGCGTCAGCCAATCAGATTGCTGTATGCAAATAAACCAGTTCAGACAGTAGCCAATTGCGGACTTATTTCATTGGCTGAAGCTGCTATGATGATCACATCAGCCCCAACTTCAGACACGGCCTCAGTCAAAGCGTTGACGCTGAAGCCCTGTGAATCAGGTGTAATGGTGCTTTCACACTTGCCTCAGTACGCTTTCAAATAAACATTGGATTGGTTCATTTGCGGTGAGATTGTAAACCAACCTCGAAGTACTTTCTGGGATGAGAACACTTTTCCACAATTATGGCAGATTGGGGACAAACGTGGAGTTTCCCAAGTGTTAATTCTGACCAATCATTATGTAGTTCAAGAAAATCGCCTAGTCGTCTGATGTGGATGTTGTCACGTGACCACATTTTGGTTTATTTCAACTGGTTCCGTTCAGAGTTGGTCTGGTGTGAAACAGTACCTAAAGGGTTGAAAAAAAGGTACAATGTATCATATTTAACCTATTTAACCTTGGTCTGGACCAAAGGAAAATTACCGTTTACTCCTCTATCATCCTTTTTAGGTGTTATCATTTGGAATATAAAACTTCAGATAAACAATGTCACCTGACATCTCAGACTTTGTCAATATTTTTTCTTATCAAATATAAAACAGAAAAGTGAAAGACTGAGGACAGCCTATGATTCAGATCCTTTAGATGCACTTTTAGCAGGATTTATTAAAGTCCAAATTTTCTAGATGTGCTTCTTAGTCTCTTCATTAGAAGGTAAAAACAGTATGGGAAAAAGTAGCATGTCTAAATTAATGACTACATGATAATTGTAGTACAAGACTAGACGTATTCATATACAAGTATGAATATAATACTTTAATAATTGTTAGCTGAGGTTGCAGTATTACTTATAAAATGTCTAAAGGAGACAGAGGATTTGTAAAAGTGAATGAATGAATGAATGAATGAATGAATGAATGAATGAATGAAGAGGAAGGTTGTTTGTAAGAGCTGATGAATGAAGATGACGATTATAGGCACGACTTGATGAAATGGGTGCAAGAGTTGATGAACAAAGGAGTGGAGAAATGTGTGGAAGGTTGTCAAATCTAGATCCAGCACACCAGAGGGTTCTTCCCTGTTTTCTGGCAGGAAGCAACAAAGCCTGTTCGTTTTCTGGCTAGACCAAGCTAAAGACAAGATGCTGAGGGGGAATGAATCACTCATTGACTTGAATGTTTCTGATGCACACTATTTTTGAGGACAGTGCTTTTCATTTAGCATATACTTTGACCTTCCGGGGTTTTGCAGTTTGTTTAGTACGCAAGTGCTGACTATACTGACATTCAATACTGCATTTCTGGCAGTACTTACAGCATACAATCTATATTCAATGTTACTAAGTACAGTAGTGGGGAAAAAAAGTGATATTCGGATAGAAGTTTGAATAATATTTGCGTTTTAATGATGGTAAAATTAAATCACACTCTTTTGATTAATGTTATATTGGGAAAGGGCATTTAATTGACAATATACTGTATATTAAAACACAAATTATATTTTTTATCATATGTGAATTTAATTTTACAATGGAAAAAATAAATAAATAAAGAATGCATAGAAAAAAAAACACAGTCCAACACAGGCTCATTGTGATTACATACCCCTGTATACATTTCGGGAGAGCACAAATTATGTAGGCAGAGGTACGTATGGCTGCATTTCATCTTTAAAATAAACGCTTAGGGGCGGTATGATGCCGCCGACGGCTTCTGTTTCTTTTTGTGCCAGCAGCTGACCGCTTACCTCCATTTTAACGTTTTTTCCGGTGTTACAAATTTGCCCAGTGGCTCGCCGCATAGGTTGGTGGACTTGGAGTTGACTGTGACGATGGGGTTAGAGTCCAGCGAAGAGCGTTACCAGAAAGCAGGTAAAACATAAACTAAAGGCAAAAAATGAAATGAACAAGTGAATAACGGTGAGAATATGGTCAGATATAAAAACGTGGTAAAAATCAGCACTTTTCTTTTTCTGGATTGCTTTTGAAAACACTGTTGGTTTGGTTTAGGAAAGGAGGGTGGGTCTGTCGATTGGTCAGTCAGTCATCAGCAGCCTCTGGTGGATTTACTCAAGAAGATCAGGTGCGAATGGCACTTGCAACAGAAAGTTGAGATTTTAAAAAGAGTACACAGCGACCTCTGGCGGATTCACAAAAACAACAACTGCAAAAAAAGGTAGCTCCTGGGACGCATTTCCTGCGCTAAAGAAATATATACAGGGGTACATATCTATAATGAGCCTGGGTTGAAAATGTCTGTGATTTCAACGGTAAAAAGCTGTAACTTACGCTTGTGTTTTTGTCTGTGTAACAAAGTTAAGTTGTGTAAATGTTCAAAACATTGGTATATGACAAAAAGAGTTATATAAATGTATATAAATACAAAAATTATTTTATGTTCCAACCATATTTTTAACAGTTAAATTCCGGCAACCACAGCTGCAGTTTTTTTTTACCGTAAATTTGATGGATAAGTGAATGTGAGAGTGTATGGGTATGGGTATTTCGCAGTACTGGGTTGCAGCTGGAAGGGCATCCGCTGCGTAAAAAATATGCTGGAATAGTTGGCGGTTCATTTTGCTGTGGCGACCCCTGATAAATAAGGGACTAAGCCGAAGGATAATGAATGAATGAATGTGTATGCCCTAAATGTTCTCCATTTTGATAGATATAGTGTCATATAGTCTGTAATGAATGTCCAAATGAACATTTACATATTGACTGGCTGTGTGGACAGTCTGAAAGCATTATTTGATTGTGAGTAAAGATGGTTTTAAGGTGATTGCTTAATTTTGTAATCTAAAAAAAGTATAGTCATTGTGTCACACAGTGTGCTGTTGTGCTGTATTCTATTTATTTATGCATGTACAGTTTGTATTTACATATACTGTATATGTATAGTATGCATTTACAATGTATTTATTACTTGGGTTTATGCATATATATATACCTCTTCGTCACAGAAAATATCAAAGCTATATATGGCGTGCATCTTTATTGTATCTACTGCCATTTTTCAGCTTAGTAGTTTTATTTCTTTGTCAGTTGTCATTTAATTTTATATTCATCTAATAACTTTTAGAGCGTTGTAGTTTTTACTGCAAGATTCTAAAAGTTGTTAGGTATTTGTTACTGTGTTTTATGGGTTTCATGTTTTATTTACCTAACAGGGCCTTAAATATATTAGACCAGAGAGTTGAATAAATAAAAAACATATAAATAATATTAAAAAATAATCTACAAAATGCTAAAATTAAATTATTACAAGAAAGGACGGGTGGCGCGGTGGCGCTATCGACTCACAGCAAGAAGGTCGCTGGTTTGAGCTTCGGCTGGCTCAGTTAGCATATCTGTGTGGAGTTTGCATGTTCTCCCTGTGTTGACATGGGTTTTCTACGGGTGCTCGTTTCCCCCACAGTCCAAAGACATGCGCTATAGGTGAATTGGGTAAGCTAAATTGTCAGTATGTGTGTGAATGAGAGTGTTTGGGTGTTTCCCAGTGATGGGTTGCAGCTGGAAGGGCACCCGCTGCGTAAAACATATGCTGGATAAGTTGGTGGTTCATTCCGCTGTGGTGACCCCTGATTAATAAAGGGACTAAGCCGAAAAGAAAATGAATGAATGAATGAACAATAAAGGGGTCTGCAGTTATAAACAGAGGAACCTTAATTTACAGATGAACCCTAATTTGCAATTTAATATATTATTATTAAATTGCATTATAATTATTTATAATAAGCATTATTTTGTATTAAAAAGCAATACATTTTAAATTCTACAAGGTTCAGTCACTTTATTTTAATGGTCCGTTTGTTGAATTTAAGTTACATTGCGTCTAAATGCCAACTAATTCTCATTAGATTATAAGTAGACTGTTAGGTTGGGATTAGGGTTAGTGTAAGCTGACATATACTTCCAAAGTTTCTTATAGTCAGTTAAATGTCTGTTTAGCAGCAGTATGAACAGATATTAAGCAGCCTACTAATACTCAAATAGAACATCAAATTCCCTAAACAAAAATGTAAGTGTTGAAAGTGTAAAAATCGAAAGTGCATTAATCAAATAGGATCTACCATAATGGTATTAAAATGTATTTTAATAATAGTTTTATTGTTATTACTATTGTTAATATCAGTGTAACACTGCATTCATTTTATTAATATTGGTATAAATACAATTATGTTTTATATATTATTGCTATTCATGAATATTGGCTATTAATTTATCTGTCAGATCTAAAATCTTGTATAGGCTTTAAGGGTTAGTTGTATACATCAATAAATAAGAGCTGAATAAAGAAAACGGCTGTAATGAAGACCAAGTTCCACTGCAATATCTTCACAATCTCTGATGGCTTTAGGTCTGATAGACCTAAAGATTTAGTGTCTGATAGACAATAATGTGTTTAGAGTAATATTTGTCTCTTTTTTTTTTGTTTATGTGAAATGAAGTATTATCACGAAGCAAAAATTGACAGGGAGTGAGCCCCTTAGTGTTTAAAGAATAAAGTAATATAGATTTTTGTGACTGGGTAATTTTATGTAATAAAACTAAATAGTAATAATTATTTAGAAAATATATTAAAAAAATTGAATAGAGCAAATTAAATATCTCTGTAACTTACCTGGAGGAAAAGAAGAGAGAAGTATCATCAAGCCCATAGCCAGCCTAGTGAAAAGGGTGGTTCTTTTCTCTTAAAAATTTGACCTTTTTTTTGCAGTTATACGCAACATTTTCTATTTTAATTATGAGATTTAAATACTGCATTTTAGTAACATTTTAAGCACTATTTTTAGCTGAATTAGCTTGTCGGATGGTCATCATAACCACACGTTTTGATTTACCAAAAATATTTAAATAAAAAATATGAAAAAATGCTTGTTTTTAAATGTATTACATCATATATCATTAGAAAAAATAGGAATCTGTTTTAATTTAAAAACTAACCTATTGTCATGTATTTGGCAAATAAAAACAATAATTAAAACAACATAATAATAAAAACAATTAAAAATAAATAAATTATTAATAATAATAATAATAATATTGTAGAGCTCTGCAATTTTTAGCCTCTTTTGCAAAAATGTGCATTTGAATATGCATAGCCAAAATAGTATTCAAATATATTTTATTATGGTCCGCTTTTAGTGATTCACACCACTTTTTATTGGTCTTTTTTTAAGAATAAGGTCCAAATTTTAGAATAAAGGTTACTTGTAAAATGTTTTCCTCGTTTAAAATCAGTAGCTATGTTTTCTTGCACGCACTGTATGTTAAAATAATTGTTAGCATTGGCCAAAACTCACTAGCTGAAGTCACACCGAAATGTCAGCCAACAAAAGTTTTTTAAAGCCTTTTTTGATGGGTTATTTTCACTATTTATGATGACAGCAGTCAAATGGAACCACCTGAAACTTTACGGTCTTCCGAACCCTCCTCCCCTCATGGTCATGGTCACACTGAGTGTTCCGTTAACTAAAAACAGAATGTACATGTTGGACAGTGTTAACAGTATGTGTGGTTGATGTTTGATGTCCAGCAAAGAAGCTATGAGGTGCTTTGACCGTTACAACTTTGAAAAGCAAAAAGGGCGGGAATTTTTTTTCTTCTTCATAAAAGAGTTGAAATGACATCGTTCTAAACATGACGTCTTCTAATACGTTTAAATAATCTTTTTGTGTCATTTCAACATTTTAGAACCCATTCCAACAGATGAAAGGCGATTTTTTTTATAAAAACACCCTGCTTTGATAATTCACCTCCTAAACTATAGTCCTCAGATTACCTCACTGTTTATTCTTGGCGTCTGCCAGGTAAAAAAACATTGTCCTACAGCGTCCTCTAGTGTTCAGACTAACTCAAGACAGATGCGAAACTTCTTGACCATGCGCTAAAAAAAATCTTTGTCTTTAAATGTAGGCTGCATCTGACGTAGGCTATACGCCGCTCTTCGACTCCCTGTGGACGCGAAACAACTGGCGTTTTAACCCAGCTATCTATATTTGCCGCCGGTAACCGCGTGCCGCCGAAAATGCACCGCGCGAGTCCCCTCGTGAGCGGCAGCACCGTCCCTCATCACTGCAGCTGAACTTTCGCGTCCTCTCATCATTTTCCATCTGCTAGTAAAGAAGAGCGAGGCATGTGCACATTACCCTAACGTCCTTGCGCATCTGGAGCTAACTATGCTAAGGCGAGCGCACACTAGTCTACTACTGGGAAACAAGCAGCGTTCAAGATGCCTCACTCGAGACTGTCTTCTTTTGCCCTTTGCTGGTTTTGATGCATTGTCGAAGGGCTCGCACTACAGTCCACCTCCGTTGTGATCCTGTGCTAGTTTGCGTGGATTGACCAGGGACCCACACCAACTCAAGTCAATGAGGATTCTGAGGCTTTTCCTGAAGAAAGGAGCGCATATGCTGCAGTGTCTCTGTGGAGAGCGATCGGAGCCGACCACAACCACCAGCGGTGAGACATTTAGCTGTGCATGCTCTCCGCTGAGCGATGAAAAACACTCTCATTGGCCGCTGGCGCTGGTGAGCACATCTTCCGTGTCTGCGGTACTATGCGCTCCCACTCCACGCATTTTGTGTGTGTGTGTGTGTGTGTGTGTGTGTGTGTGTGTGTGTGTGTGTGTGTGTGTGTGTGTGTGTGTGTGTGTGGGTCTG
>CAIGQZ010032741.1:5651917-5665594 GCA_903798205.1 Danio tinwini | reverse complement strand
TGTGTGTGTGTGTGTGTGTGTGTGTGTGTGTGTGTGTGTGTGTGTGTTTATGTGTGTGTGTTAGAATAAGTTTCATGACAGTGTGTTCGTGAAACATTTACTGTAGCTATTTAAAAAATATGCTACATTGAAGTTCATTGCTACACTGTAAAACCCAACAAGTTAAGGTAACTCAAACCATTTAAGGAAACCGATTGCAACAAACCATTTAAGTAAAAAAAATTATCCTAATGAGTACTGTGAACTTAATCCATTTAAGTGGAGTATTGGGAGAGATTCTAAAATGAGAGTTTTCGTCTTGTTTCTACACTGTAAAAAGTGTCTGTGAGTTAACAGTTTGCGTAGGGGAGAACGAAGCACAAATTAACACGTTTTGGTTTTAGCCAAAAAATTAACAAAGTAATGGGGTTAGACAAACCATATTTTGTTTACCAACAACACACAAGCCTCTCCTACAAATGAGCACTGAAAGTATGATCACCAGACCTACAGCCAGGGCCGGTACGTCCATAGAGACGACCTAGGCGGCCGCCTAGAGCGGCATAATAATGAGGGCGGCAAACGCGCCCCGCCGCCCAACCCAAAGTACTGACTTTCATCCACAACATCAACAGAACACTTGCATAATAGGGGTCTGGCATAATAGTGAGGGCGGCAAATGCTCCCCGCCGCCCAACCCAACATACTGACTCATCCGCAACATCAACCCCCCGTCATCACTTTATGAACTGGTCAGGTTCGTTTTCACTTTCGGGTTGAGGGCGGCGTACTAGTCCATTGCCTAAAGCGGCAGTTCGGCTTGCTCCGGCCCTGCCCACAGCATGCACTGTAAAACCCAAAAAGTTAAGACAACTCAAACTGTTTGAGGAAACCGATTGCAACTAACCATTTAAGTTCTAAAACTAATCCTAATGAGTACTGTGAACTTACTCCATTTGAGTAAATAAAGCAATTTGAGCACAGTAAAACTCAATAATTGAAGAAAACTCAAGGGGGTAGCACAATCGCCTCACAGCAAGAAGGTCGCTTGTTCGAGCCTCGGCTGGGTCAGTTGGCATTTCTGGGTGGAGTTTGCATGTTCTCCCCATGTTCATGTGGGTTTCCTCCGGGTGCTCCGGTTTCCCTACAGTCCAGAGACATGCGCTATAGGTGAATTGGGTAAGCTAAATTGTCCGTAGTGTATGAGTGTGAATGAGAGTGTATGGGTGTTTCCCAGTGATAGGTTGCAGCTGGAAGGGCATCCGCTGCGTAAAACAAATGCTGGATAAGTTGCCGGTTCATTCCGCTGTGGCGACCCCTGTTTAGGGACTAAGCCGAAGGAAAATAAATGAATGAATTAACTCAGACCGTTTGAGGAAACAGATTGCTACAAACCATTTAATAAACGAATCTCTATGACAGACATTTTTTACAGTTTGGAAACAAGACAAAAACTTTCATTTTAGAATCTCTCCCAATATTTTAACTCATGTGTTGTCTGTTAAAAAAGGCCCAAACAGCGATATTTAGTAATCTACACTGTAAAACCCAACATTCAACGTTATCAAATGAAATGAGTGTCGTTAACTCAAAATTTACTGAAAGTCAAACCACCTGAGTACTGTAAAACCTAATAAGTTAAGACAAACCGTTTGAGGAAACCGATTGCAACAAACCATTTAAGTTCAAAAACTAATCCTAATGTGTACTGTGAACTTACTCCACGTGAGTAAACGAAGCAATTTGAGCACAGTAAAACCCAATAAACAAAGAGAATATAAACCAACTGAGTACTGTAAAACCTAATAAGTTAAGACAACTCAAACAGTTTGAGGAAAACAATTGCTACAAACCAACTAATCTATGTGAGTACTGTGAACTTACTCCATTACATTTGAAGTAATGAGGTATTTAATTAATTAATTACTAGGGCCAGACAGAATCTGTGGACATTTTTTTGCAATTTCTGCTGAGAATTTTGGTAAAAATCAGCCGATTTCTGTGGAATTATTTTGGGAGTATCATAACTAAAACCCTAATATGTGAGATAAAAAATAATACCTTTTTAACTTTTATTTAATGTTTAAAATGCAAATCCAATTAGATTCACTTTATTTGGTAAACAAAGCAAGTCGCTCATATAATATATCTACTAAAAGACAGAAAATATTACTGTACAAACTGCATTGCACATTAATCAGATGAACATTTTCATATGTCAATAATATTACTGTAATTCATTTAAAAACTGAATAAATTTTGATTTACACACATTTACACAAGTAAATAAACAGAATTAATGATGGGCTAAAAGTCCATGTAGGCCTACTCATTACCTTCAATACTGAGTTCAAAACTCTTTTCAAATAAGTACAATTAACGTTAATTAAGTTTTGAGTTAACGACACGATAACGATAACATTGAATGTTGGGTTTTTACAAAATATCTCTGTTTGGGCCTTTTTTAACAGACAACACATGAGTTAAAATATTGGGAGAGATTCTAAAATGAGAGTTTTTGTCTTGTTTCCACACTGTAAAAATGTCTGTTAGTTAACAGTTTGTGTAGGGGAGAACGGGGCACTAAGTAACATGTTTTGGTTTTGGCCAAATAATGAACAAAGTAATGGGGTTAGACAAACCATATTTTTTATTACCAACAACACACAAGCCTCTCCTATGAATGAGCACTTGTTGTATGATCGCCAGACCTATGGTTTCTGTGCAGTATTGCCGAAAGTGCCAGGAGTAAAAATGTTACTATTTACCCCACCTGCAGGGGAAGATGTAACAGACTGAGGATTAGTCACACAATTAAATTCAGTGTACTTCCTCAGTACTTAACTCATTTTTTTATTCTACATAGCACAGCATGTTTATTTATTTATGTATTAGATAAACACATTTGGATTAATTTCAATTCAATTCATCTTTATTTCTATAGCGCTTTTACAATGTAGATTGTGTCAAAGCAGCTTAACATAGAAGATCTAGTAAATTGAAACTGTCAGTCCAGTTTTCAGAGTTGAAGCTCAGTTTAGTTCAGTTCAGTGTGATTTAATTTTCACTGCTGAAAGTCCAAACACTGAAGAGCAAATCCATCGATGCACAGCTTCACAAGTCCCAAACCAAGCAAGCCAGTAGCAACAGTGGCTAGGAACAAACTTCACCTATTGACGAAAGCGAAGGAAATAAACCCTGAGAGAAACCAGGCTCATATACTGAGCCACAGGTTGCTGGTTGCTCAATGGTTACAGGTTTACAGCTCTTTTCAAAATATCTTCTTTTGTGTTCAAGAGAAGAAAACAACTCAAAGAGGTCTGTAACAAGTGAAGGGTGCAGAATAAACAATCACAGAATTTCAGCTTTGGGTGAACTCTCACTTTTAGTGAGATTTGTTGGAGTATTTTGATTGTTTTATGGGGGAAAACTGATTATATTCTGACGATTATTTCTGAAAACAAAACAGTATTCTTAACTTGTCTATAAAAAGCTTCCTGATTTAAAAACATCTAGATATTTGGATTAGAAACGAGACATAAACTTGCTATGTATTTTTGCATTGTGAGTGTTATATAGGATTTACATCACCCCTTAAAAGTATCTATAATCTACACACACTTCTCCCTTACCATCCCCATGAAAGAAAAAAAAATACTCACCCTTATGTTATTTCAAACTTTTTCCTTCATACAAGACAAATAAATGTGACAACCGTTGTCTTACTTTCACATTCTGATTGCCATTCAGTATATGAATTATTTCTGAATGTGAATGGTCAATGAAGCAGTCATCCTGTCCAGCATCTTCCATTGTGTTCTAGAGAAAAGAAAAATGAGTTTAGAAAGACATCAGAGTTAGTAAATGTTGCTGTTTTTTCACCTGAATGATCGCTTAAAGGATGTTACAAAATATTCTATATCCTGCAGATTGATATATAAATAGGTTCCACTTTATATTTATTGAGCAAACTACTATGTACTTGCATCAAAAAAAAGGCACAATGTACTTAATGTATAGCAGAACACTTTTGGTGCTCTTTAGGTGGGATACGTGCAGTGGTGGAAAGAGTACTAAAAAATCATACTCAAGTAAAAGTACTTGCCTAAAAATGTAGTGCAAGTAGAGTAAAAGTATCTGCTGTAAATTTTACTCAAAGTATGAGTAAGAAGTAGACCTTTCTAAAGTACTCAAGAGTAGTGAGTATTACACTGTTAAAAGCTGATGCATTTACATGTAATTTGTGGATGTGTGTAAACGTAACATTCTGTAGTGCATTTAGTTAGTGCATAAGATGTTAATATTAGGGTAGATTTAGGTTGTGATGTCAGGTGACCAAAATTGAATTTGTAGCCAGTGTCTAAGGACAACTTTATTTTGGTTAATTTTAGGTTGTGTTGGAAAGTGACCCAAATCCAACATCGAGCCAACATCTTAAACCAACGTCATATTGACATCAAACACTGATATTTATTCGTCAGGTATGGCAACCAAATTCCAACGTCGGATAGATGTCATAAAGGTAACTTCCACACAACGTCAAGCTGTAACATCATTGGATGTTGATGTTTGGTTGATTTTAGGTTGGACGTTGGGCATTGACGTCGGCCTGATGCTGAGTTCTGATGTCAACTCATTTTTCATTTCCAAACAAAATGCAACGTCCCCACAACGTTGAGGTACAACGTCAATCTAACGTCATGTTGACGTCTTGTGCCTGCTGGGTATTTAAGGCCATTTTGGTCATCATACAATAAACATCTGTCATTTTCCCATCAGTGACATGCATCTAAACAGTCTCTGGGTCAATGCTTGTAAAGATTTTGGACATCTTCTTGGACACTTTTAATGCTTCCAAATAGTTTGCTGCAATTATTAATCGCTCATGTCTTGAGGTAGTTCATTATGATGCGATTTATCTTCTATGTGCGATTTGATTGGACAGGGATCACAGGACTGATTTTCCTAATCCCCATAAATAAGAAAAAATAAAGTAGTTACTGCAGGTTGAAGGAAAGTAGTGGAGTAAAAGCACTGATACTGCACTAAAGATGTACTCAAGGGAAAGTAAAAGTACACCATTTTAAAATTACTTAGAAAATTACAATTTCTCAGAATTGTATTACAGTTAATTGAGTATTTGTAATTTGTTATTTTACACCACTGGATACGGGTAGGGTTATAGACAGGTTTGGGTAGGTTTAAGGGTGGGTTAAGGTGTAAGGGGATGGTCAACAGTGTAATTACTAATGTTAATCTTTAATCAATCATAAGCACAATGTAAAACATGTATTTACACAAATGATTTATTTCAGTGCTCAAGGCCACCTAATATAAAGTGGGACCTAAAACATGCGATCCTAGACCACAAAACCAGTCATAAGTGTAAATTTTTGGAAATTGAGATGTATGTATTTTCTAAACGTTGAATAGATGGGTTTCAAAAATGTAAATATTGAGAAAATTGCCTTTAAAGATGCACACATTAGGTTTTTATTAATGCACATTACTAGTATTCATATATTTACAATAGAAAAAGGTTTTTAGCATGAAAGAAAAAGCTATATTTTTCTTTTATGCCAAAAATCATTAGAATATCAGGTAAAAATCATGTTCCATGAATATATTTTTATATACTATATTTCCTACTGATATACACTACTGGTCAAAAGTTTGGGATCAGTTACAAAAAAACTTTTTTTTTTAAGAAAAATTATTCTGTTCATCAAGGCTGCATTTATTAAATGTATTTTTTATTGTTAAATATTTATTTAAAATTAACTGCTTTACATTGTATGTAGTTTTAAATAAAATTATTACTCCAGTCATTATTGTTTTTATTACTATTACATTAATAATAATAGTAATAATTAATATTAGAATGATTTCTGAAGGATCATGTAAAGACTGGAGTAATGAAGCTGAAAATGTATCATTAAAATCACAAATAAATGATGAACTACTTTTGAACAGTTATTTTATGGTGCAATAACATTTCACAATTTTACAATCTGTACTGTATTTTTTAAAGAAATAAATGCAGCCTTGGTAAGCAGGAGAAGCTTATTTCTAAAACATTTAAAAATCCTACTGACCCCAAACTATTGTAGTGCAGATATATTTAAGGCAGCAACACTACAAGGGAAAAAGGCTATTTATTCCCTTGTAGTCTTTTTTAAGTCAATAAATGTGATAATTTTGGAGCTTTTGGTGTTGCCGCCTTGTCACATATATTTGCATACTTTTTGTTTGGCTGAGCACCTAGTTGAGATGGATGCAAATGCTTTTGAAAATTTGTTTTTGTAAATTTTCTACTGAGGGGCGGCACGGTGGCTCAGTGGTTAGCACTGTTACCTCACAGCAAAAAGGTCGCTGGTTCGAATCCCGGCTGGACCAATTGACATTTCTGTATGGAGTTTGCATGTTCTCACTGTGTTGGCGTGGGTTTTCTCCGAGTGCTCCGATTTCCCCTACAGTCCAAAGACATGCGCTATAGGTGAATTGAATAAACTAAATTGGCCGTAGTGTATGAGTGTGTATGTGTGTTTCCCAGTTCTGGGTTGCAGCTGTAAGGGCATACACTGTAAAACATATGCTGTATAAGTTGGCGGTTCATTCCGCTGTGGCGACCCCTGATGAATAAAGGGACTAAGCAGAAGGAAAATGAATGAATGAAGGTCTCAGGGGTTTGGAACAACATGAGTAATTTTTATGATATATTTATTTTTTATTTTTGGGTAAACTATCCCTTTTGGGTTTATATTAAAGATGCATTTTTTCAGCTAATTACAACAAAATGTTTGTTTGTGCCTTAGACATTAAAATGTTTCAGGTAAAATATGATATAATAGAAGTATGGTATTTTATCATGAATGTATGTTTTTTGATATGTACTATACATTATAATAGGACAGGCCTATGCAACAGTCAGTTTTAGAAAAAAAAGTTAGTCTTTTATTCTATTCACTCTTATCCTGAATAGGTGTATGTATATATGTATATATATATATATCTCCACACATCTATATATATATATATATATATATATATCGCTGCTTTTGACAGGACTGTTGTCACAGAACAAAGTGAAGTTTATTTATAAAATCATTTCGAGAGGATTACGTGCTTATGATTGCTCGCTGCTGGTCCCGCATTATCCAATCTATGGTTCACCAATCAGACGATTCCTAAGCCACTATAAATACCCTAAGTTCCATATCACAGCCAACTTCTTATGAAGAATCCCCCCTTCCACCCCTACTCCTCCTCATTTCCTAGATGGGTGGCACGGTGACCCAGTGGTTAGCACTGTTGCCTCACAGCAAGAACATCACTGGTTCTAGTCCTTACCAAGCCAGTTGACGTTTCTGTGTGGAATTTACACATTCTCCCCGTGCTCACGTGGGTTTCCCCCGGGTTTGCAGGTTTCCTCCCACTGTGCAAAAACATGCAACTTAAGGTAATTGATTAATCCAAATCAGCACAATAGACATGAACCTAGTAAGTAGTCACTATTACTATCTGTTCATTAGCTACTACAGCAGGGGAGTTCTTGAGATCTACCTGAGCTCAAACTCCCCTCTCGCCTTGCAAACGGGAGGGAGCCCCGGGCTCTAAGATCTTATGAGCTCAGGGCTCTCTCCCGGGACAGCATGCCAAACAAGCTTTATAATCAATCATCAGCTAAGTGTGAACTCTTGAAATACCTTTATTTTGAAATGGTTCAGATGCAAAAGCCCATAAGTTCTATCTGTAATTTTCTTCTTTTTTCTCATACTCCTGTGTTCAGTAAATTTCACTTTTATTTATTAATAGATTATATTAATTTGCTTTAAAGTGAAATAACTGAACATAAACTGAGGAATGAGGCATAGAAAGTGGCTTATTTTAGAATAAATAATGCATCTGGACTCTTCATATTTAATACCAAAATGCCATTAATTACCATAATCTATACTTTATAAGACTCATGGTCTTATTTGTTTTACAAATTGCACATCTGTGAGATGCATGTTTTATTATGCTCAATATATGAAATGTCATTGTAAAGATTGTTGCATGTGCTATATGTTTTTTTTTTTTTGTAGTCTTCAAACTTTTGCTAAACCTTTTATTGTAAGTGTCTCATTAATTTTCCTAAAGTCTCAGATATTGTTCTTTTTTTAATGCAATACAACACACTCCTTTTGGAGTAGTAATCCACCTATTTGTGCAAAACTTGATAATCATGTTTTTCCAGCATGATTTGGAAATGTTCATATTCCCGTAATGTGCTTCAGTGGAAACAAGAACAGGGTTTGGACTTGAAGGGGTAGTTCACCTAAAAATGAAAATATACTCACTATTTACTGCCCTCAACTCATTTCAAACTCTTTACAAACGTTGTTTCTTTATGAGTTGAACACTAAAAATATTTTTTGAAGAAAGCTAAAAAACCTGTAACCATTGACTTCCATAGTAGGAAATACTATAGAAGTCAATGGTTACAGGTTTGTTTCCAACATTTTTCAAAATATCTTCTTTTGTGCTCAACAGAAGAAACTCCAAAAAAGTTTGAAACAGTTAATGAGTGAGTAAATGATGGTATGAATATTCATTTTTAGCTGTACATTGGATATTTTGTTAGAAGTGGCACAATATATTTGTTTAATTATTTGTCTGCTACAGCGTTTGTTTTTCTTGAATCCCGCAACACTGAAAACTGCCCTTATGTGTACACTGTAAAACCCAGCAGTCAACTTTATCAAATGAAATGAGTGTAGTTAACTCAAAATTGACTAAAAGTGATTTCTACTCATTTGAAAAGAGTTTTGAACTCAGTGTTGAACGTAACGAGTTAATTAAATACCACATTACTTCAACTTAAATAAAGTAAGTTCACAGTACTCATATAGATAAGTTTTTTTAACTCAAAACGGTTTGTTGCAATCAGTTTCCTCAAACGGTTTAAGTTTCCTTAACTTATTGAGTTTTACAGTACTGCAGTTGGTTTGAGTTGTCTTCATTTATTGGGTTTTACTGTGCTCAAATTGCTTAATTTACTCAAACGGATTAAGTTCAAAGTACTCATTACGATTAATTTTTGAACTTAATTGGTTTGTTGGTTTCCTCAAACAGTTTGAGTTACCTTAACTTTTTGGGTTTGTATTTATTTATTACAGTGTATGTATGTATTTATTTACTTAAGTTATATATATATATATATATATATATATATGCATAATATCTGAAGGCTGATAGAAGACATACTGTATATTCAGAGTTCATGTTCTGCTTGGCCAGTGGCATGTGATGAGCGAAATGTGCTATAATGAATCGCGTTGTACTTCATCACAGGGGTGTTTCACTCCTCAGGTTATGATTGCATTATATAGCTTCATGACTAAATTGGGTTTTGAAACCAGGACAGGAAACCTCCGGAGCATTTTTAGGCAATACCAGCACACATCACCATGTATAATCTGCCATATTTAACGAGGTTTCACTCTCCTCCAGAATTTGCTCAGAGATTGTTTGAGGTAAAAGAAAGTGTCTTATGCAAATACCTTGTTTAAAATGACTTAAAATTTTATTATATCTTATAAACCTTCAGCAATACAATGTTTTCATCATGTAATTATCAAATTTATAATTAGATGTTGAAAAGAAAGGCATTTCTGAGCATTTCTATACTATAAACACTAGGTGGCGATATTTGTTTACTTTGTAAAATATCTTGAAGCGTTTTTTGACTCGATGTTTCTGGTTAAATGTGGAAGATTGTTATAGGCTAATGAAACTTGTTTTGCAGTACATTACAATAATAAACTTAATTTTCTGCAGATGTGATTGGTAATGTGTGCATTTTATAAGATGTTGAATACGAGCGTCCTCTTAAAGGGACAGTCCACCCAAAACTGAAAATTGTCATTATTTACTCGCCCTGCGCATGTTCAAAACCTATTTCTTTGTTCTGTTGAACACAAAAGAAGATATTTTAAAGAAAGCTGAATACCTGTAACCATATTTGTTCTTCCTATTATTACCTTCCTACAATGGTTACAGGTTTTCAGCTTTAAACAGACAACTTGTGTAAATTTCCCTGCTGAAAAAAAAACAGCTTAAACCAGCCTAAGCTGGTTGGCTGGTTTTAGATGGTCCACCAGGCTGGTTTTTAGAGGGGATTAGGCCATTTCCAGCCTGGTTTCCAGCCATTTCCAGTCTGTTCTTAGCCTGCTGAAGCTAAGACCAAGAAGCTGCAAACGGGAGGGAGCCCAGGGCTCAAGGACCTTTTGAGCTCAGGGCTCTCTCCCGGGACAGCATGCCAAACTTGCTTATAATCAATCATCAGCTAAGTGTGAACTCTTGAAACATTTCAGTTCCATCAACGATTTCACAAGCATGTCAACAATACAAAATGTAATTATTTAGAATGTTTTTTTTATCATTATTGGCAATATGCATTAGTATTTTTTTTTATAAAACACAGACATTGAAACACTGCAAAGTCACAAAAACTTCCCACAAGAATATGGTATGGCTAGTAGCAGTGAGATACAAATAACAGTGTTACTTTCGTCCCCACAGGAACTCAGTTTAAACCCCAAAATAAAATAAAACCCAAGCCATTTAAACACAATTTACTTGAACTCGGACTAAAAGTACCGCTACAGCAACTTACTTTCTGCACTTAAAAACTCAAACTCGGACCTAACCGTGGGACACAGTGATGAAATGATGTGATATTTGGCAGCCCCATCAAGGCAGTTGATTGCAGAATGTGCTGTTATAGCCTGGAAAGCTAAAATCAGTTTGTTACTTTCTCCCAAACTAAGTCAATGGTTAGAGGTTTCCAATTGTTTGTTTGTGTGTGTGTGTGTGTGTGTGTGTGTGTGTGTGTGTGTGTGTTGTGTGTGTGTTGTGTGTGTGTGTGTGTGTGTGTGTGTGTGTGTGTGTGTGTGTGTGTGTTCTACAGGAAAAACAAACTCAAACAGGTTTGTGACGAGTGAAAAGAGAGTAAACAATAACAGAATTTTCAGCTTAGGGTGAACTATCTCTTTAAAGTGGATTAAGTTTTACAGTGTTGTGGTTTTTACAGCTCAGTGGTTAGCACTAAAGCCTTACAGCAAGAAGATCGCTGGTTCGAGTCTTGGCTGGGTCAGTTGGCATTTCTGTGTAGAGTTTGCATGTTCTCCCCATGTTTGCGTGGGTTTTCTCCGGGTGCGTTATTAAGACATGCGTTATAGGTTAATTGAATAAAAATTGGCCGTAGTGTATGAGTGTGTGTAATTGTGAGAGTGTTTGGGTGTTTATCAGTACTGGGTTGTGGCTGGAAGAGCATCCGCTGTATAAAAAATATGCTTGAATAGTTGGTGGTTCATTCTGTTGTGGCAACCTCTAATAAATCAGAGACTAAGCTGAAGGAAAAATGAATGAATGGTTTGTTGAGTAAACCTGCTTGTAATGTCTGCTGGCAATCAATATTGGTTGAGTTTTTTGTCTTGTTTTGTTTCTGAACTCTCTCAAATGAGGAACTATAAAACACCAAGTGACAAATAGCAAATGTCATGTAGCCTTCTGTCTCCGGAGCTGCTTTTGTGTCAGAAGATTAATGAAAACAAAATGCTGTGTCATTTGTTCAGACTTCTGAAATAGAGGCATTAATAGATGACAACAATACCATTGTAAATCTTCTCATGTGCCTGCCTTACTTCCATTACATTCAACATTTTCAATAATTTATGATCACTTTACAAAAGTCTCATCTATACCATCTCCTAATTTAGTTAAAGGGATAGTTCTTTAAAAGGGATAGGAGCTTTATAAGTTTCTTTCCTCTGTTGAACACAGAATAAGATATTTAGAAGAAAGTTGGAACCTGTAATCACACTCTCAGAAAATAAGGTACACGGTGGTACAAATAATGTTCCTTAAGAAACAGTTTTGTACCATTGTAAAAGTTACCTTATATGGTACAGAAAAGACCTCTTATGATACTGTTCTGTACCTTTTATGGTACAATTGAAATGAAGGCACACAATTGTTCTCATAAAAAGGTACAATATTATAGATATTGTAAGTATTACTAGTATTATTTTATGAATAATGTGAATAATATGAAATATATATTTTTAAGTTCTATAATACAAAACAACTGGTAAAGCAAAACTATTGGTATTGTACACTCTCAGAAATAAAAGGTACGAGAGCTGTTACTGGGGTGGTACCTTTTCAAAAGGTACACATTTGTACTTGAAGGGTCCATATTGGTACCTCAAAAGTATATATTAGTACCTACAAATTTTAAGAGGAACACTTTTGTACTTTTTAGGTACCACTATGTACCCTTGAGGTATTAATATGGACCTTTTAGGTACAAATTTGTACCTTTTGAAAAGGTACCACCCCAGTAACAGCTCTCGTACCTTTATTTCTGAGAGTGTAAACTAAACATTTAAGGCATTTTATTTAAACATATGAAAAGCATTTTCTGATAAATATTTTAATTTTTGATATCCATATCTTTTAGCGTTTGCTATCCACTACGCATGTGAGCTGGCAAAAGGCCTGCATATGCAAAGTGTTGATGCAGACATTTTAGTATTGTAAGTAATCAAACATTGTGCATATCTTGTTACAAAACTTCTGCATAATTCTATTTCTATTTTAAAATTAAGTAAATTCAGTTAATCTTAAGTGATTACAAAGGTATTGTCTGAAAATTGGCTGAAAAACATTTTTGTGAACAGTGTTGTGAAATGTTTAATAGATCTTTTGATTTCTGTTAAAGTATTATTTTTTCTTTATTGTAAACAAAAAAGGTGCATTTACACAAACAGAAACTTAAAAAAAAAACATTGTTTAATAAATGTATTTGATGTTTTATATTTACTGAAAATAAATTGACGCATTTTGGATGAAGCAAAATGCCTTTAAATAGTTCTTGAAGGAACACATTTGACCCAATTAAGGTACAGGTGCCTTGTCACTGTAGTGGTACCTTCATGGATCACATTTGTACCTTTGATGAAGGAACAATATTGTATCTGCAGGTTATAAAAACCAAAGGTACATTTTGGTTTCCTATGATACAAATCATGTCCTTAAAGGTTCAAACTGCAATGGTGCAAATTTGTTTCTTTGTCTTAAGGTACAATTCTGTCCTATAAAAAGGTACTGCCCCCGTGACAAGGGTTTGTAACTTTGGTACAACATTGTACTATTTTTTATGAGTGCACTGACATCCATTGTAGGGAAAACAAATACTATGAAAGTCAATGGTTACAGGTTTCCAGCTTTCTTCAAAATATCTTCTTTTGTATAAAAATTTGTAAAGAAATTCTGTGAATTAAACTGCACAACCCAAAAGAAACTATGCTAATCAACAGAATAAGAGTCGGCTCTCTATAGAACAAACGTGATTGACTTTATTAGATTTTACATTTTTACATTTATAAGGAAAACGCTTCGTTATGAATGTGACACTTTTCCATTATGGATGTGATGGATGTGAAACTGCCACTTGTGTGACTTTTGTAAAATATATAATTATTTGAAAATATTGACAGAGACATTTTTGAGTATTTTAAAGCACTTTAAAATACAAGCCTACACAAAAAACGCAGAAATGGTTTCACTATTTTGGCGAAAACTTAATTTTTTTCATGGCAAGGTTGACATTTGCATGGAATTGCTCATATATATATATATATATATATA
>CAIGQZ010032741.1:5631067-5651517 GCA_903798205.1 Danio tinwini | reverse complement strand
GGCTGTCACATAGGGCTGGGCGATATGGCAAAAATGCAATCTTGATTATTATTTTCTATATTGAACGATAACGATATACAGATGAAGTCAGAATTATTAGCCCCCTGAATTATTAGCACCCCTGTTTATTTTTCCCCCAATTTCTGTTTAACAGAGAGATTTTCTCAACACATTTCTAATCATAATAGTTTTAATAACTCATCTCTAATAACTGATTTATTTTATCTTTGCCATGATGACAGTAAATAATATTTTACTTAATATTTTTCAAGACACTTCTATACAACTTAAAGTGACATTTAAAGGCTTAACTAGGTTAATTAGGTTAAGTCTGGAACGCATAGACATCAGCAGATGCTGGGTTGCATTCCTGGTGGTGCTCTGCCTTGCCTTTACAGCAACTGTCTTCAGTTCCTGCTTGTTCTTGGTGTATTTTCCTTTCAGTTTTGTCTTTAGCAAGTGAAATGCAAGTTCAATCGGATTCAGGTCAGGTGATTGACTTGGCCATTGCATAATATTCCATATGATGTTGTTCCAGCACTGTGAAGGCTTTTGTATAACTCAAATCAGTTGTTTCTGTAGTCTTCCGGGTCTTTTGGTGTTGCTGAGCTCACTGGTGGGTTCCTTATTTTTAAAAATGTTCCAAGCAGTTGTTTTAGCCACGCCTAATGTTTTTGCTATCTTTCTGATGTTTTTTTTTTCAACCTAATGATCGCTTGCTTGACTGATAGTGACAGCTCTTTGGATCTCGTCTTAAGAGTTGACAGTAACAGAATTCAAATGCAAATAGCACACTTGAAATGAACTCTAGACCTTTTATCTGCTCATTGTAATTGGCATAATGAGGGAATAACACACACCTGGCCCTGGAACAGCTTAGAAGCCAATTGTCCAATTACTTTTGGACCCTTAACAAGTGGGAGGCACATATGCAAACACTATCATTTTCGTTGAGTACATAACTATATAATGTACAATAAGCTACAAATTTCTTATTGACTGTGTCTAAATGGCTTCAATTTTCTTGAAATGCTTACAGAGTCACAGGCCATAAAAATAATAATAAATACTAATAAACTTTCACTCTAAGGTTTGAATTTGAAATGACTCCTATGTTGTTAACTATAATGTCTGCTCGACTGTAATCCCTTGCAGACTTGCCCATTGCGATATTGACGCTGAAACAATATATATTGTGCAGCCCTAATACTAAACAGCTTTAAATGTAACCCTGACAACACTAAAACGCCATTGTGCTAAGTCCATGTTAATGCAAGGAGATGGCTGCAAGTGCATTCTTAGCTGTGCATTAAATTTGGAGGAGCATGAAAGAGCGCACTCCCAAAGCTGAGTGAATCTTTAATGCTGCTGTTTCGCACAAGGCGAGAGGCTTTCCGTGTCAGAGCCACGTGATCCACCCACTCAGTGTCTGCAGTATCAGAAACCCGCGTGTACCCACACATGAGGACATGAAACCCTAAAACCCCGCTTTTCTCTGCTCGCCCCGTCAACAGACACCCTGTCAAACCCAGTGCTGTCCAAGAATGTAAACCTTCAGGCTGGCTGTAAATGCAAAACTGTGACACTATAGTTAGCATCTCTAAAGGTTTGGTGTTTTTGCTTGTTACTAAAGTAGAACAGTAGCTCTGCAGCAGTGTTAGTTCGACGTACTGGAATCCTGCAACCTTGTTAGCATATTTCAGCATCAGTGCTTTCTACATCAGTGTTAGAAAGCAGTCATGTTGGTTTTTATGCAGCAGCAGCATTGCATCTGAGGCTGTCTCTCTGCAATGCTTAAATATATTGACACCCAACTTTAGGTTCTTCATTGTCCCCTAACACTGACGACAACACATCAAAATTGTAACTCTGCCACCGTTTTTGGCCTCTGCACTGCTCATTCTGGCTGTAAAGTGCTTGGCCCCTTAATAACTGCTTGCAGCTATATTTATTTTTTTTTTTTAATTGAAGAGTAATTGAACATTATGAGAAGTAATAACATATATTCCGAATGATTTCCATAAACAATATAGGATAAAAGAAAAAGATGAAAACATCAAAATAATAAAATAAAATAAAATAAGAAATACATACGGGCAACACAGTGGCTCAGTGGTTAGCGCTGTCACCTTACAGCAGGTATGTCCAAACTCGGTCCTGGAGGGCTGGTCCCTGGAGATTTTAGTTCCAACCCCATTCAAACACACCTGAACCAGATAATCAAGCTCTAACTAGATATACTAGAAGCTTCCTGGCAGGTGTGTTGAAGCAAGTTGGAGACAAACTCTCCGTTTGGACACCCCTGCCTTACAGCAAGAAGGTCGCTGGTTCAAGTCCCAGCTGGGTCAGTTGGCATTTCTGTGTGGAGTTTGCATGTTCTCTTCATGTAGGCGTGGGTTTCCTCCAGGTGCTCTGGTTTCCTCCACAGTCCAAACACACAAGCTATAGGTGAACTGAATAAACTAAATTGGCTACACACTTAAAAATAAAGGTATGTGAGCTGTCACTGGGGTGGTACCTTTTTAAAAGGTACAAATTTGTACTTAAAGGGTCCATATTGGTACCTCAAAAGTAAATATTAGTACCTAAAAATTTTAAGAGGAACACTTTTGTACTTTTTAGGTTTTAATATGTACCCTTGAGGTATTAATATGGACATTTTAGGTACAAATTTGAACCTTTTGAAAAGGTACAACCCCAGTAACAGCTTGTGTACCTTTATTTCTGAGAGTGTAGTGTATGAGTGTGTATGAGTGTTTCCCAGTACTGGGTTGTAGCTGCAAGGTCATCTGCTGCGTAAAACATTTGCTGGATAAGTTAACGGTTCATTCCACTGTGGGACTAAGCCGAAGGAAAACTAATGACTGAAAAAAATACATATACATAAAATAATAATAACATAATATGTATAACTGTAAACAATGATTGAATGTGTAATATAATACATTAGCAAATTAAATATAAACAATAAAATGTTTTTAAATATGACCTTTTTTCTTGGGTCAAAAATTACAGCAACACCAGAAAAAAATTACTGCATTTTTGTTATTAACTTCCATTAGAGATGTTTCAAGGCTGCCTTTTCTAATTAAAAATACATGTATTTCATAATTGTTCGACATATTTAACGTGATTTTATCACATGATTGCGCATGTGAAGCTCATATATTTTGTTTCCTTATTCTATTCATTTTTTTCGGTGACACCGTGGCTCAGTGGTGAGCACTGCCATTGTAATGAAGTTTACGGCCACCTGGCCGCCGGGAAGAAGGAGGCGGAGAACCGACGCTGGTTTAAATAAATAGTTATTAATAAAAGGGGACGGCAGCTCCTCACGGAGACTGCCGTCAAACTGAAAGCAAAAGTAAAACATGTCCGGGCCCGGTCCTCTCTCTCTGTCCTCTGCCATCGTTCCTCTTATAGTCCAGAGCTCCTTCCGTGGGATTGAAGGCAGGTGCGCGCCACAGGTGCATCTCATCTGTGGCGGGCCTCGTTTCGCTCCCACGGCTCTCGGCCACGCCCCCTCGCCACAGCCATCTCACAGCAAGAAGGTCACTGGTTCAAGTCCCAGCTGGACCAGTTGGCATTTCTGTGTGGAGTTGGCATGTTCTCCCCGTGTTCACGTGGGTTTCCTCCGGGTGCTCCGGTTTCCCCCACAGTCCAAAGACATGCGCTATAGGTAAATTGAATAAAGGAAATTGGCCATAGTGTATGTGTGTGAATGAGTGTGTAAGGGTGTTTGCCAGTACTGTGTTGCAGCTGGAAGGGCATTCGCTGTGTAAAACATATGCAGGAATAGTTGGCGGTTCATTCCACTGTGGTGATATCTGAAATAGAGACTAAGCCGAAGGAAAATGAATGAATGAATGTTCTTGGTGTTTTTTTAGGTTAATAAAACATTAAAGTAAAATGGTGGTGACATTTATTCTATCTTCAGTTTTTTAAAAACTTTGTCCAAAGTTATGATTTGTTTTATGCAACAGTAAAGCGTGGCTGTTTGCTTTCAGAAACTGTCATGCCTTCGTTTCCCTGAAATAATATGAAACCCATGTTGGTTATAATATTTGTTTAATTAAAAATTGTATCACATATTAAATATCGCATTATTGTTGCATGGCACATTTTTCTTCAATATCACAGAGCTTTACGCTGTCATATAAATCATGTAAAAAATGTATCTACTGAACAAATGTGGAAATATGTTTCACACTTTTTGTTTTATTATTATTATTATTATTTTTAATTGAAGTAATAGCATACATTCCGAATGATTTCCATAAACAATATAGGATAAAAGGAAAAGATGAAAACATAAAAACAATAAAATAAAAATTAAATAAATACGGGCAACACGGTGGCTCAGTGGTTAGCGATGTCACCTCACAGCAAGAAGGTCGCTGGTTCGAGTCCCAGTTGGCATTTCTGTGTGGAGTTTGCATGTTCTCCCCATGTTGGCATGGGTTTCCGGTTTCCCCCACAGTCCAAAGACGTGCTATAGGTGAATTGAATAAACTAAATTGGTTGTAGTGTATGTGTGTGTATGGATGTTTCCAAGTACTGGGTGGCAGCTGGAAGGGCATCAACTGTGTAAAACATATGATAGATAAGTTGGCGGTTCATTCTGCTGTGGCGACACCAGATGAATAAAGGGACTAAGCCGAAGGAAAATGAATGAATGAATGTATTTATTTATTTTTAGACAGTTCGTGCAACAATTAGTCTAATGGATTGGGAAGACAAACTCGTGAAAGAGTGAATGTAAACTCCGCAGTTATTGGAACCTGTAGGCCTATATCAGCGCCAAAGCTTAAAAGAAGATATTTCCAAAAAACAATATAATAACGTCAGAAGTGAAACAAAATTAAGACTTTTTTAGCTAGATATTAACGCTATCTGTCGATTAGACGCGATGGCAAGCATAATTTGAAGTGAAATGGATTAACCGTGCCACGTTCACACATAAGTAATGAGCCAGAGGTGACCATCTGTTGGACAATCCTCCTCTGACTCCCTGTTATTTCCCCCCATCTTTCTCACTCGCGAATTTCTCATCCAAACCTCAATCACGTATGATTGCGTAGAGAGAGCGAGAGAGAGAGAGAGAGAGAGAGAGAGAGAGAGAGAGAGAGAGAGAGAGAGAGAGAGAGAGAGAGAGAGAGAGAGAGAGAGAGAGAGAGAGAGAGAGAGAGAGGGAGAGAGAGAGAGGGAGAGAGAGAGAGAGAGAGAGAGAGAGAGAGAGAGAGAGAGAGAGAGAGAGAGAGAGAGAGAGAGACTCACACACACACACACACACCACACCGTCAGCACCAGCTCTAGTCTGGATTTTACAACATTCCCACACATGGCTCCGCAAGGATTCGCACTGTGCGCTCGATATTTGCGCTCGATATATTAATTTTTTTAAGTACCATACGAAATTTGGACGTGGAGAACAATGGAATATGACGACCAAACGGATTATGAAGGGCTGTAAAATAATTTGGAGAGCTCAGAGGTCCAGCGAAGTTGTTTCCGCGTCACTCATTTACCTCAGTAGTGTCTGAGAAGGTTGTCGTGCCATGGGCTCCGTTTGTTTTCAGGATTCAGGCAAAGTTATAACCTGGATTGAGTTAGAGATGTGGATCATGTAGCAGTCGCTTTTTTTGGAGGAATTACGCGTCTGATTCGGCACCTGGAATACCTGCGTGACAGCCAGGTTACTCCTGTCCACATAGGACGTGTTTTTTTATCTTAATTATCTATATTTTTTATTCTTATATCTAAGATGGAGAACAAAAATGTGCATTATATAATCTTACATGAAGCTTCTGGATAGAAAAGGGATGAGATTCATTTAACAGGACCGTCTGGATTTTTTCTTTTTTCGCAGGGATTTCGGAATGACATCTGGCTAAATTTTTGCGCGGACAATTCAGTGTCGTTCTCGGTGCATTATTCCCAGCCTTTGCGTTCACAGCTGCAGCCGTCGAACAGCTCTCGTTTAATTGAGTATACTCGAGATGGCCGCAATCGCCAGTTCTCTGATCCGACAGAAACGCCAGGCGCGGGAATCCAACAGCGACCGGGTCTCTGCCTCCAAACGCCGCCCGAGTCCCAGCAAAGACCCCCGCTCCCTCTGCGAGCGACATTTCCTGGGGGTCTTCAGTAAAGTCCGCTTCTGCAGCGGCAAGAAAAGACCTGTTCGCCGGCGACCAGGTCAGTGCTGGATGCTTTTTAAGACTACAGCCCCCACCCGAAGCCTCTGCTGCAGTCTGCCGGAGGAGCACACACACATATATATATCCTCCACTGTATTTTATTGCAATGCGAATGATTGCCCCCCTCCCACTCCCCGTAATCCCACCTGTTTCATAGCTCACGAGTTGTCACCAAACGATTTGCCATCCTAACAATCTGAATGCACAAATCGTTTTCTGTCGATTTATCTTTGAAATGTATATTTATACATGTTTTATCAGTGTCATTATTAATGTTACCAATTAGTTCAGTCATTTTGGCATCAGAGGCTGTGCTAAAATCTCATTTTCTTGACAAGTTTGCTATTTTGTAATAGCCAGAATTCATAAGCACTGCAGTGCACCAGGGATTTCTCACAATGAAATGTTAAATGTTTTCTAAAATCCATCTTAAACTGGCAGCTGTGATTTCCGATAGGACACCACCACCTAAAACCAGCAGCTAGCAGTTGGTCTAGCTGCATTGTAGACCAGTTAATGATCAGGATGCGATTGACAAGTTTACACTTTATGCAGTGCAACAATGCTATTTTATAATAGCCAGAATGTATGGAGTGGTACTGCAGTGCACCAGGGGTTTTCTTAGATGAAAACCTTTCCCTGATTGAAAATCCCGATTGGACTGGCAGCTGTAATTTCTAACAGGACACGAGCATCTTGAAGCTGCATTGTACACCAGCTTAGACCATGTAGAAACCACAGCTACCAGCTTAAGCTGGATTTTCCAATAGGAACTGCTTTACTGCAGCGTAGGGAGGGACTGTACAGTTAGTTTTATTGATGGATAAGGTCTCATTGCCCACTGAACCACGCTATCATTCTTTTTCGCTTTACAAAAATTGTCACAAAGCGTGTGAAATTAATTAAAAATATATATAAATGTTCTCCCCTCCTCCTCCTCCTCCAAAAAAAAAAAAAAAAAAAATTGTAGGACAAGCGCATCCCCTTTCCCCAACATATGATCAGTTATTTGACGGCTGTTGCTGTAGAATCTGTCTGTAAAAATGTTGTTTTTCCTTCTCCCTCTATAAGATGCGCCCTCGAAACCTCCACAGGTGTCCCGTAAGGGCGTCAGGCTAGGTCAGTAGCTCAGCCTCCATCCATGTGCTGTGTCTTCCAGTTACCCAACCCATTTCGTGCTCATGGGGGACTAGCTCCTGTCTACTGGCAGTCGCCGATGTCTGCCTTGTCCTTGTAGTTTGCTTCCGACTATTGTTTTAATCTCTTCCGTCTTTGTCTTATCTTTATGTATGTCTTACGCCTTTTTCCTCTCTGTCTCTCGCCCCCCCAATTTTTTTTTCATTTGTTCCTTTTTTCGTCTTATACCCTCTATTCGGTGTCTCTCTACTTCTGTTTCTGCCCCTGTTCTCATATGTGCGTCTGTTACCGTGCAGTGAGACTGGTGTTTGCTCTGTGCTGCTGTTGTGTCGTGTTCCTTTCGTGAATTAAGCAGTCAAGGTGACCATTCACCATTTCATTACCATGGCATCATCTGTCAACATATCCGATTGTGATTGTTTCTGTTTATGAAATGGGGCGATATGGAATTTGGTCTGGAAAATTATGCAAACTGTGTTGGTGCTGATATGACGTGCATTATTTCGGGTGAATATAGATTTTATAAAATAAAGTGGAGGAGCTATGATGTCATTTTGTAGGCCAATCCAACCAGTTGTTAGCATTACACTAGTTCCCTCGATAAAATTCCCCATAGGATTTTCCCATTGAAGCATTGCAAATAATAAGCTCTGTGTTCAGACATACTTCATTATACTTGCATTTTTTGATAATCTTCAGAAAATAATATGACTTTCATGACTTTTTATAGGCACAAACACTGTTACACAAAGGTTGCTCGCCTTCTACATCACTAACATCGAGCCAGCATCGCAATCCTCCACCCCACTCCCTTCGCAGCAGCAATTTGCTCGTGAAAAATGCACACAACCCCATTTACACTAATACGTCTTAGTTTAAAAATGGCATTTTCGAATAAAAACGATCCACATCCACACTGGCGTTTCATAGCAGTTCTGAAAAGATCTCTCCGTCCACACTATATTGCTGAAAATGCACATCACGTGACCACACACACACTCTGTCATGCACTGCAGCATCTGAGCTCTAGCAGCACGGCCGGATTACCCAATGGGCATTATGGGCACAGGCCCAGGGGCCCATGCGCACTTGGGGCCCCTGCCAGGGGTGTAAAATGCCAATTTTGGAGTGACTATTTAGGCAAAGAGCAAATAGCGCACCTCGTTGGAATAAACTAGTTGAGTAATTAACGCACATCACCGTTTGATTGACAGAGACAACATAAGTAATGAGCGCAGCAGTTATCAGCATGAGTTTCGTAGCTCGTTAAGCGCATGGCAACATGTTTTGATGCGATCCATCATGAACCCGGTTCGAATCCAGCGTCTGATAAACACGTTCTTTTTTTTCTCCCACTACATATCAGTTTTTGCCTACTCTTTATCACGAGGAAGACAAGTAGGAATCATTAATAAGTGTGTGTATTATAGAGGACTTAGATTCATAGAACTGGATTGGAGAGGCGTTATATCCAAATCATATGCATTATAAGTTTGTAGAAGTTATACATTAAAATACCATTAAATATACATTTTTAGTACTGCTTCAGTGAACTTAAACAAGTATATTAAAAACCAATAATTTTCACTAGTTGTATTAGTATCTTTTTTTCAAAGTGTGCTTTAAATGCTTTAAAATAAATAAAATCTTAGTAGACTTGAAATATGTACTGTATATCATTTATTAAAAAAATGCCGACAATACATTATAGATTAATTTTATAAAAAAAATATATTATATTAATCAAATTTTTTAATTCAACTATAGGAATGCGGCCAGGTAAGTGGCCTACAAGACATTGTGCCCAGGGGCCTCTGAATTCTTAATCCGGGCCTGTCCAGCAGTCAGCCCAGAGAGCATGTCGATCAGTTTATTAAGGATGTACCGCTGGATCGCGTCTCACTATAGTTGTTAAACGTCATATTTAATAATCTTGTCTCTATCTACGACGAATCAGGTAACGTGTCACAGCATCAGTACACTGCTTAAATCTTTCGCTTTCACACTTGTACTTGGTAATTTTAGTGAAACCTCAGATACTGTTGGTTGGTGGCTGTTGGTTGTGCACCTTTTTTACTAACCAAGTTTGTCGACGCCATTATAACGACACAGATCACTCTGCCTATTCATGCCAGAGTCCCGCGGAAACGTGATTAACAGGTGGTAATTTCTGTGTAACTTCTCTTTATTTATTTATGATTTGGTTATGGGTAAAACAAAGACCATGCAGGTCAGGTAGTTGAAACGGTAGGCTACAAATTATTAATTCGTTATAAATGAATTAATTATTCATTATTAATTAAATCACGATGCCTACGACAACGATGCCATCGTCCTTCAGGATGTTTCACATTAGACATCGTCCGATGCCAAATTAGTCAACATCGTCCAACCCTACTGTTGATAGGGATGCACCGATATGGATTTTTTTGCCCGATATCGATAACCGATAACTCTTAAGATTTAGAGGCCAATAGCCGATAAATATAAATAGTTCAAAATGTTATATTTTTATACAGTGAACTGATTTAAATTTAAAAACTTCATAAATGTTTGATCTGATCTTATAAACTGAATAGTCTACTTAAAGCAATAAAAGCAACAATTTCAAAATTGCAAGGTGATTATATAGATATATTCACAATTTCACATGAATCACCATGCCAAAAATAAATGATTTCCTTTTCTTTGCATACCAAATTACCATGCAACTTGACTGTTGCATAAAAATGATAGGTTAAATAACAAAATGGGATTTGATTAACAAGTAAAATGAATATATTTTAAATAAATTGAAAATGAAAGAACTAAGAACTGAAACCAGCTCAAATGTTCTTGAATCAAACGTGTGACAGTAATGTACATATGTATAAATATGTAATGTCTGAAAAAGCATTTTGAGGGGTTTTAAAAGTTCAGAGCCACCGTACAAGTGGAAAGCTAAATACAGATAGTATGTTTTACTTTAGAAAATGCAGCAAAAATTCGTCCCATTTGGCATTTTAGATTCTTTTGAACACATGTAGGGGCTGCTTGTCAATCAGACAATGCTTCTATGTTCCTTCTTGCTGTAAATTACAGGAAAAATGATCGATAAAAGTTATGATAAACCGATGTGAGTTTGAAACTTTAACTGCAGGCGCTGTGTGATGCTCCTGCAGTCAGAAAGCTCTGTCGGCTCACTATGTGTGTGCTTGGTAATAGCCATCACTTGCGCTCAGTATAGTCATATAAATATTCCGATCAAATTGAATACAATCTTACATCATCAACACATGGCAAGCAACGAGTTGATAACAACAAATAGTCATATTAGATTACAAACAACACAACGAGTTGTTGAGCATGTGTGCATCGCTGCTATTAAGTTTACACATGTAGTACTTTTCCTGAGGCGATTTAAACCTAAATACACAATGACACTCTATCAAACATATCTACAATGAAAATTAATATGGTTACTTACTGAGTTATAAAAGCACAGCAATACCACATCAAGAAAGGACGGACTTTGATGGAATAAACAATGTGAGGTTGGCTCCTTTATGGTGCACTGGACAAGTCTGAACAAGTTCGAGGCAGGCAGTTCTGTACAATTACGTAATCTATCGGCTTAAAGATATCAGCCTATTTTTGACTAGTAACAAAACCATTAAAAATAGCATTTATTGGCTGATAATGATATGGCCGCTGATATATCGTGCATCCCTACTTGTAGATAAATTTTAGTCCATGCTAAATTTATATACTGTATAAGTGTGAGGAGTACGAGTTCCTGATCGGCGCAATGACTTTGAATGTCTCAGACAATGCCTGTGGTCATATTTAACAACTTGCTAGCAACCATATTTTTAAAGAAAATCACGAGGGGGGTGCAACATGTGTTTTTATGCTATAGAATAAAACATGAAAGTATCTTGAATTTGAATTCACCACAGACCTTATTTAACCAAAATCCCATTTAAAAAGCATAGACTTTAAGATGATGGAACGAAGGTGCTAAAATGCTAACCTGCTTATGAGTTTTTGTCAACGCAATCTCACGCCAATTCAAAACTTTTTGATTTAGCGGCTAAAGGCTGATTTATACATCTGTGTCAAGCACATGCATATGGTCCAGCGCAGCCTTCGTGCGGTTGCATAGCCCTCACCCTGACTGACGCAGACGCTGACCTCTCACAAAATGTAACTACACGTTACACTGATACATAGCGCAAGCTCTGTGATTGCTAGCTTGGTAGCTGTGACGAGTGTGGGCGGTGCTGAGAGCCGCGAGCCTGATGGAGCGAGTGTTTACAAGTGTCGGGTCCCGTGAAGGAGCTCCAGATAGAAACTTGAGTTGTGTTTACCTTATGATTAAAGTTGTTACACATCTGCCGGTTCCCGCCTCTGAATAAACGAGTTTTAGCTACTTGTACATTAAGGTCGCATTCAGAAAAAAAAAAAGATCAGCGAAGAAACTCCACACAGAGGAACATAAAAGCCTACTGCCAGCTAGTGTTTCAGAAGTGTTGTTGCAGAGCAACACAAACAGCACGCAGAAGTTTAAATGCACAACAACGCACAAAGCAGGCGCCGTAGGTCACGCCGATCACTTGACGTAGAAGTATAAACCAGCCTTAATTCATATTAATGCAATATTTAAACTATCTCATTCATACATTTGAGTATAATTTGCTCATCCCTCAGTGATGGTTGGAGGTGGGATTGGGGACATGCCTCCTTTTAAAAATCGTACTCGTAATCGTTTTCATACGAATGAAATCGTAGGAATTTGTACAAATTAGCTACTTTTCTGACTATACGTTATAAATAGTTATGCTTCTTTGTGAGATTTGCATACAAATTGACATCTTAGTTCCTTCACTCTATTGCATTGAGACTATACATCCCGTAAAATTGGTCAGACATGTGTCCAAGTCATATTTTTACAAAAAAAAATCCTTTTCATTTTTCAAACATCATTAAAATATATTTATTTTAAATTTAACAAATTTACTCAAACCTTTATTTCGTGATGCATCAGAAATCTTAATAGCCCTTTAAACGTCTTCAAAGAAATATGACCTGGACATTCTCTCAAGAGATTCAATACATATCCACAGAATTAAACCCGAAATTCTTTCCTCAGCCCCCTAGATCTAGTCTTTATTTATAGAGGTGTAGATTCCGGATGTGATTTAGTAATGTTCTTCCTGATGAATGTAGGCAGGCTCGTTCATGTGATTGATGGCCCTTCCAGCCTGTCAGAGATAGTGGGTCTGCAGTGGATAGATGGGGCCTGTGATGAATAGCTGATCATGACCATCATGGACATTCACAACTCTTCTAGCCTGGGATCCTGAAAGCTGTGGGGCTTTGCTGCATGCCAGGTCATTCATGTGGCCCTCGTCACTCCTCACCTCTCAGGCCTGCTTTTAAAGTCAGCATGAAATGAAAGTTACGATTGTATCTTTTCCCCTATGGGGACGTTCTTGAAAGGTTTTTTGAAATGAGAAAAAATGTAGAGTGATGCAGGATTTCATCCTTTTTGGGAATAAATTGGATCTTTGGAAGATTGGCGTTGCTAACAAAATGGAGAAAGATTTAAATGCTAGTTGCACTCAGTTGTCCACCTGAATCATCATCGGCAACCTCTGGTCGATGATGACTAGAATGAGGAGCTAAATTTTATAGACAGACTCATATCATATTAATTTGAAACACTGCCTCCCACGAAACAAGACCCATACCAATAGCCCTGTCTTAAAGGACTGGTAGCTCCCCCTAAATGATTGATAGCTCCACCCTAAAGGACTGATAGCCCCACCACAAAGGACTGATAACTTCACCCTAAAGGACTGATAGCTCCACCCTAAAGGACTGATAGCCCTGCCATAAAAGACAATTAGCCCTGCCTTAAAAAACTAATAGCCCCACCCTAAAGGACTAATAGCTCCACCCTAAAGAACTAATAGCTGTACCCTAAAGAACTAATATCCCCACTCTAAAGGATAAAAGCTCCACTACAAAGGACTGATAACCCCACCCTAAATCACTGGCTCCTCCCTAAAGACTAATAGCCTCATCCCAAAGGACTGATAGCCCTCCCTAAAAGACTAATAGCCCTACCCTAAAGGACTGATAGCCTTGTCCCAAAGGACTGATAGCTCCACCCTAAAAGCCTGATAGCCCCGTCCCAAAGGACTGATAGCTCCAGCCCAAAGACTGATAGCCCAGCCCTAAAAACTAATAGCGCCACCTTAAAGAACTGATATCCCTACGCTAAATCCAGATTGGCCTGCCTTTGAGGACGAATCGTAGTCCCATCCCAAAGGACTGAAAGCTCCACCCTAAAGGACTGATAGCCCCGCCCTAAAACACTGACCGCCCTACTCTAAAGGACTAATAGCCCTGACATAATAGCCCTTTCTTAGCACTCATAGCTCTGCCCTAAAGCACTAATAGTCTCAGCCAAAAAGACTGATAAATCTGCTCAAAATCACTGATAGCTCCGCCCTAAAGGCTAATAGCCCCAATCCAAAGGACTGATAGCTTTACCCTAAAGGACTGATAGCTTCACCCTAAAGGACTGATAGCCCCACTCTAAAGAACCGATAGCCATGTCCCAAAGGGCTGATAGCCTTACCCTAAAGGACTGATAGCCCCATCCCAAAGGATCAATAGCTCCTACCCTAAAGGACAGATAGCCCCACCCTAAAGGACCAATAGCTCCTACCCTAAAGGACTGATAGCCTCACTTTATAAATCACATATAGCCCTGCCTTAGAGGACAAAGTGTAGCCCCATCCCAGAGGACTGAAAGCTCCACCTTAAACTACTGATATCTCCACCCTAAAGCACTGATAGCCCCACCTTAAAGGACTGATAGCTCAACCCTAAAGCACTGATAGCCCCACCCTAAAGGACTGACAGCTCCACCCTAAAGGACTGATAGCCCCACCCTACAGGACTGATAGCTCCACCCTAATGATTAACAGCCTCATCCCAAAGCACCGATAGCCCCACCCTACAGGACTGATAGCTCCACCCTAAAGATTAATAGCCTCATCCCAAAGCACCGATAGGCCCACCCTAAAGGACTGATAGCTCCACCCTAAATCACTGATAGCTCCACCCTAAAGCACTGATAGTCCCACCCTAAAGGACTGATAGCTCTACCCTTAAGCACTGATAGGCCCACCCTAAAGGACTGATATCTCCACCCCAATCACTGATAGCCTCACCCTAAATGCATTCCATGTGAAGAAAAGCTGTTTCAAGGGTATGAGGGATGGTTATGGTATTTGATTTAAGATTATGAGGTCAAATACATTTTTACAAAATAATGAAGTGCACAGATATCGTTTATAACAAGCACTGCTATATACATATAAAAATAAGAAAAGTACATTTTGATTTCATGCCGACTTTAAAGCTTTATTGCCAGGTCACCGCTCCACACAGGAAACACCTGTTACAGCTGCAGATGGTCTTCTAACGGCAGGTGTTCATAGTGAAATTGATTTATGAGGTCGCCGAGAGCAAATACGCAGAGGTTTATCAACACATTCACAAGTGCATTCATTCACTGCCATCCATCAGACAAGAAGGCATCATTTCAGACTGCTAATTTCATCCTAAACTAACATCTGTTGACATGATGAAACAATTGCCATGTGTTGGGGTGGATTCTGATAAAAAATGTGGGTTGGGTGCGGGGCTGTGTGTTTATTTGTTCCAGAGCCGCAGCTGAAAGGCATTGTGACACGACTGTTCAGCCAGCAGGGCTTTTACCTGCAGATGCAGCCAGACGGATCCATCGACGGCATCAAGGATGAGAACAGCGACTACAGTGAGTGATTGAAACTGCAGCAAATGTACAAGCCATTCAAAATGTAGCTCATTGCTCCACACTGATTGCAAATAAGCTAAATTGGGACTTGTCATGATTATTAAACATAAACATTTTAGTCTGTTTACGTAATGCACAATCTTTAAAGGTGCAGTGGGCAAAAAAAAAAAAAAGATTTCCGATCATTTCAGCCTATTTCGGCAACCAAAAATTCAGAGAATCTCTAATGCTGCGTTCAAATCAGATGCAGAAAAAGCGTCAAGCGTGAGTGATTTACATGTTAAGTCAATGCAAAGACAAGAATAGACAACCTGCGACGCAATTCAAGCAAATGAAGCGCTGCGAGTTGATCGATTTGCATGATTGATGTGTTTCACGCGAATAGCTCAAGTTCAAAAAACGGAACTTCAGCGGACATTCGTGCCGCGTTAACCAATCAGGAGCTTGCTATTGTGGGGGCGTGATTATGACATACTGTAGTGCCTGTTTTTGGTGTACCGGGGGAAAATCCAGCAACAGTGAGTGATTGAAACTGCAGCAAATGTACAAGCCATTCAAAATGTAAGGCATTGCTCCACACTGATTGCAAATAAGCTAGATTGGGACTTGTCATGATTATTAAACATAAACATTTTAGTCTGTTTACGTAATGCACAATCTTTAAAGGTGCAGTGGGCAAAAAACTATATACAAAAAAAAGGTAAGTAAAATATAAATCTTGTAATCATTTTTATCACCCAATATTCTTTTGAGCACAAATCCTTTTGAATTATTATTAATATAGAGTTTAAAGGGATAGTTCCCCCAAAAATGAAAAGTCTGTTATCTTTATTCACCCTTTACTTGTTGAAAACCTATTTGAGTTTTAACCTCCATTTGAAGACAAATTCTGGGAGCTGGTAGCCATTGACTTCCATTGATAGTTTTTTCCTACTATGGGCATCGATGGGTGCCAGCTACCAGCATTCTTCAAAATATTGTAAAGAAGAACTCATAATTGTTCAAAACAACATGAGGGAGTTAGGGCTGGGCGATATGTCAAAAATGCAATCTCGATTATTATGTTCTATATTGAAGGATAATGATAAATATTTAGATATAAATTGTTAATGCTTCCACTTTTAAAAGAGTATTCCAACTAATGACTGAAAGCAGATACTGCTGGTGGGAAAGTGAAATGAGCGTGCTAAATAATACAGGGGTGATGCAGCATGACCTATTTTCGGCAGATTTTTGATCATTTCAGCTGATTTTGGAAACCAAAAATTTGGCGAATCTCTAATGCTGCGTTCTCACCAGATGTGGAAGAAGCGTCAAGCACGAGTGATTTACATGTTAAGTCAATGCAAATACACGAATAGACAACCTGCGATGCGATATGCACGAATGAGGCGCGCGATTGTAGCACCCCGAGTTGAACGTTTTGTGTGATTGACGCGTGTTTCACGCGAATCGCTCGAGTTTGAAAATCTGAACTTCAGCGGACATTCCTGCCACGTTAACCAATCAGGAGCTTGCTTTTGTGTGATTATAACGAACGTAATGCCTGTTATTGGTGTCCCGGGGGAAAATCCGCCTGTTGACACCGATAACAGTTCGTCAAACTGGGCTGAGCTCAGTCAGAAGCACAGCTGAAAGCTTCCATCATCCAGTTTAAGTTTCTTCAGCAGGTTATGAACTCACAGAGCTGGGTGCACCTTTGAAAGGATCTAGTGGATTTAGACACGGCTCCCAACGAATCAACGCTGTTTTTCAGCCTTCATTAAGCACATTAACACAGCTATTATCTTAATAAAATCCATGTTAGCCATTTAGCAACGAAGCTAGAGTCACCGGGCAAACAGAAGCCCTGCCCATCACACGAATCCGCGTCTGTTGTGAAGTGAATTTGACGCGCGAATGAAGCGAGTAAACTCAAAATGTTCACGCGTCTATTTACACGCAAATAGTGTGATTTATTTGTGCGTACCGTGTCTGGTGTGAACAGCATAATATGAACACAATTATAGACTTCTGTTGTTGCATATTTCTACTGCGTGATTAACTCTTAGGATCAATATCGGGTAAAAATGTCTAGAGCTGATCATCATTATCGACATAAATTTTATTGCGATTCGATATGATATTGTTTATCAGCCCAGCCCTATGAGGGAGAATAAATGATTGTCATTTTAATTTTTATGTGAACTACCCCTTTAATGATTACATGGTTCACAAAAACACATTTTTCCACTTTTATGGGGTAAATTTATGCTATGGGACCTGCATTAACTATACAAAATAAATAAAATGAAAAAATGTATACAAGAAAATCTATTATCAGACTATTGTTTTAACACACACTGTAACTAATAAAACGGTGATATAATATACATACGAAAACCCAGCTAGCGAAAGACTACATGTGTGACCATTCATTTTTGCTTTGGTACAGGAAACATATTAACGAAGGAAATTAAAACAGCTGTATTTTTGTGTTCTATCGTGATCATAACAACAACAAAAGCATCTGAAACATCCATTACCGCATAGTTAATTGTTCGGTTAAAGGGATAGTTCATAGATAGAAAAATCTGTCATTATTTACTCACCTTTTACTTGTTCCAAACCTGCTTAAATGTCTTTTTTTTCTGTTGAACACAAAATAAGTTTTTTTTAGATGTTGGAAACCTGTAACCATTGACTTCCATAGTATTTGTTTTTCCTACTATGTAAGTCAAGGGTATCATGTTTTTAACATTCTTCAAACTATCTTCTTTTGTGTTCAACAGAAGAAAGAAACTCATAAAAGTATGGAACCACTCTAGGGAGAGTCAAGTTGTAAGTAAATTGTCATTTTGGGGTGAATTATTCATTAATTTGTGTATTAATAAATTAATAATAGGTCTGGCTCTTTTTATAGTTTGTAAGTAAAACTACAAATTTACTGTTGTAATCATCACATATGCACCAAGTAGAATTAAGTGAAATTTGTTGCATGACCTACATGATTAAATATGTTAAGCAATGTAGTTATAGTGCTTTTCTTTCTGTTTGCTTAAAATGCATCATATGTTATGCAAATTCACTCTGACATGCATGCAGCATTAAAGTGCATTGTTGGTGCAGGACAGGTGTGCAAAGGAAACAATTTCACTTGGGTTGTCAAGTGTGCGAATGCCATTGGATAATCTAACCTAAAACATAGATGAAAATTGCATGATTTTTAAGTAAAAATCCGCTGGTATTATGTAACCGCTGTAATAAAGTAAGGATAGTGCTGTTTTAATACTTCAGCCAGTGTTAAATCGTATCCTTTCATATCCGAACTATTATTAAAAGGCAAGTGTAAATGAGATCAGAAGTGTTAGTGCATTAGAAGGCAGGGCAATCCCACTTAACCAGGTTTGCAGCACTTCTCTGTTGTCAGCGCTCTTTCTATGAGTCATCCTCTTTTTCTTGTAGGGCTATCTAACAAAGGCAGTAATTTCATGGCTCATAAGGTGGAGTGGGAAGCATTTGCATTCCCTATAGTTTGTGCTGTCTGTTGTGGAAGAACAAACTATGTAAAATATCTCTATGGAATAGAAGTATTTACAGTACATTGCTTTATTCATATATGTTTTCCTTGTTTTAATGTTTGTACTGTTCATATTTACTTATTTTATTATTATACACAAATGACATGGAGTCAAGTACAAATGGAAAACAAAGGAAAAAACAAAAGGTCACCTGCACCGCCAATAACAGTCATTTCGGTTGAGCATGTGAACACAATGGCCAATCAACGCTTTAGGAACACTCTTATTAGTGCTAAAATGTTATGTGCAAATGAAATGTTCATTTTTTAAAATTTCAGTACTGATTGGTATTAGGGTTGGGTCGATAGACGATGCCATTGTCCATCACCGATGGCCGATAGATATCATGATGCTGAGCCGGCATCGCGATCCTCCTCCCCGTTCCCGTCGCTGCAGCAACCTGTTCGCGAAAAGTACACACACCGTTTACACTAATTTGTCTTGCTGTACTGATGAAAACGCACAACATGTGACCACACACACACACACACACACACACAGAGTGACACACACTCTGGCATGTGCTCTAGCATATGCACGCGTCTGAGCTCCAGCGGTCAGCAGGTGCTTTGAGCACAAAACCCCAGAGAGCAGTGCACGTCGGACAGTTTATCAAGGATGTACTGCTGGATCACGTCTTACTATAGTTGTTAAACATCATATTTAATTAATCTTGTCTCTATCTAACGACTCTTTGGTCTTTTCAATCTGTCAGGCAACTTGTCACAGCATCAGTACACTGCTTCAATCTTTCGCTTTCATACTAGCACTTAGTAATTTTAGTGAAAACCTCAGATACTGTTGGTTGGTTCCTGTCGGTTGTGCACCTTTTTTACCAACCGAGTTTGTAGACGCCATTTTAACGACACAGATCACTCTGCCTATTCATCCCAGAGTCCCGCGTAAAAGTGATTGACGCACTGCAAAAAATGCTTTTCTTACCTAGATTTTTTGTCTTGTTTCTAGTCCAAATACCTAAAAATTCTTATATCAAGAAACATATTTTTGGCAAGCTAAATATAATGTCTTATTTTTAGAAATAATATGCTAATATTAAGTCAGTTTTTCATTAAAACAAGCAAACTAATCTGCCAATGGGGTAAGCAAAATAATCTTGTTTTTCCAAAAATAATTAATTCATTATCAAAAATAATTAATTCACCTCCGCCTATGCCATAGTCCATCGTGATGTGACATCGTACAATGCCAAATTGGTCAACATCGCCCAACCCTAATTGGTATAGAACTCAATACTTTGACAACCCTGCACACTGTGGGATTTTCACCATGATTTGGTTACTATGAAAAAAATAGCTTACCTGTTATATGCATTTTCATATCCTTATCTATTGTAAATAATAATAAAAAATGGGCAAATATAGCCTGTGATAAAAAAAAGAAGAAAAAATACCAAAAAGAAAAATTACTACTTTCTCTTTTCTGTGCGATCATAAATTGTAGTCATTTGTAATAATTTGGTAGTTGGAAGTTATAATAACGTGGCATATGAGACGTTTGATACAGCAGAAAAATGTAAAATGAGCCCTTTTCGAAGCTTCTGTTTGTAAAAAAAACCCCAATATGACTGAGTTTGAATGCTGTTTTTATAGTTGAAGCTATCAATTTAATGATTTTTAGCACCCCCTCTAAAGTGTTAAGCTCCCCCTTACTTAGCACCCCTATCAAAAAATCCTGGAGCTGACTCCTGCTTGGATATGACTG
>CAIGQZ010032741.1:5612353-5630967 GCA_903798205.1 Danio tinwini | reverse complement strand
ACCTACACTGGTCTCACGGTTCGGTTCGGTTACGATTATCATGCCATTGATTCGGTTCAATTCGATATCTTGGTGCATCACAGTGCATTGACGATGCTTTCCATACATATTTAGATTTTTTTCTTTACAACACAAGAAAAAAAAATTGTATCAAAATCTATAAATATGTTTATATTTATATATTATTTGTAATATGTAATTTTGTCCTTTAATACAAGCAGTAATATATACGAACTGTACCTTTAATTTTACCTGCTCAAAAAAAAACCACTCTTTGTGAATGTTTTAGACAAAACTCCAACACATGCACAGAAGACAGCAGGAGCATTCATAACAAATAAACTAATGTAAATATTATCCCGCTTGCTTTTTGAGCGCTGGCAAGTTCTTACACCCTTATGATTGGTCATTGTCTTCACCCGCTCAACAGAAAGGGCTGCGATTGGCTGTAGAAACGAAAGCGATGTTCACCCATGAGTAACGTGGGAAAAACAGCCGCGGGTCAGTCTATATGCGCATAATACACGGTTACCAGGTAATCCGTAATAGAATAAATACAATACAATAAACTCACACCACAGGCACGCTTGTGTCTGGATCCACAAGTATCGCTTTAACAGCCGAGAGGAGAGGAAAGTTTACTTCACGAACATGCCAACGGGTCAAATGCTCAAAGTGTGTGTGTGTGGGAGAGAGAGAGAGAGAGAGGGGGGGGGGGGCAGAGATGGTGTTTTACAGCATTTCTCCCTAGTGAAATTGCGGCTCGTATTTACCATTCCTCAGTGTCAGTGAAAGATTTGCTATTTAAGTATTAGGAGTGTTTTATTTACTCACCCTCGCCTCCTTCGCCATAGTATTCTACCGCAACATCGCGCATGGGGGATAAATGACGTCAGTGCATAATAACCGTTTATGATCTATTACTGAATCGATATCGAATTGTCCCCATCTGCATCGCAGTGCACCGAAGAAACGATTAATTTTGACACCCCTATAATTCATTATTTTATTTCAGCCTGAAATAAAATATGAAGGTCTTAACTTTTACCTAGAACCTTTATCTTGTTTTAAGTCCTCGCAGGTACAGAACCTGGGTGTACTTTTAGATGACTTGCTAAAATTCGACAAACATATTTCACAACATTCACACATTTCTACTGTGATTAGTTCTAGTATTCATCACACTTGCAAAAATTAAACACTTTCTGACATGTCTTTGGAGATGGCTGTACGTGATTTTATTACATCATGTCTCAATTATTGTACTGTGCCATCTCCAAAGCACAAATTGCTTGTGGATAATTAGTCCAAAACACTGCAGCTAAATTCCTTTTAAAAAAGAAAGAAGTTGTTTCTGAAGGCCCTTATTCACTGGCTGCCTGTTCAATTAAGAATACATTTTAAAATACTATTATTTGGTATTAAATCTCTGCCCAGTCAAGCACCCATCCACTCATCTGAATTGCTGCCTTAGTATACTGTATCCCCTCGAGACGTCTAAGATCTTGCAATCAGAACCTTCTTTTAATTCCACATTTCAGACTCAATCATAGAAGTGACCGTGCTTTTCTCAGTGGGACTCTTTGGAAAGAGACTTGCTAGTTAATTATTTTATTTCCTATTTGAGTACTATTTTCGCTGTTTTTGTATTCCAAACTCTTTCACACGCAAGTTCTAAATACTACTGTTGACCCCTCCACCATTATATTGACCTAATTGTTCACGTATGAGCAGGCACAACCATTGGAATCTTTTTGGCCAGAGACTTCCGGTTTTATTCACTTCCATTGATTTTCAGACGTTAAAAACAGCTCGCTATGCTGCTTGATGTTGCAAACTGAAATTTCTTTTTATATTCTTCTCCTTTTAACGTATAGTCATGAACACACTTGTTTGTAGAGCGAGTAGTTTGATCATTTTCTGACGTTTATCATTCCTAGTCATTTCTCCCATAGGCAACTGAATTGGAAGTTCTAAAACAATCGCAAAAGCACTACAATGCACTTCCGCATTGTAGACTAGAGTCAATAGATGACAGAGGTTTAAGATTTTCATGGAAAATTATCAAGTTTATCACGTGACATTGCACCCCCGATGATTTATGGATATACCGTTTTTGTTTTTTCCCATTTTCTGCAAATATTAACAAACATCCTAATAATATTGTGAAATATCTGATATTCCGATTCTGAAATATATGTAAGAACAAGTACCTCATCATTTAAACAGCTCAATAATGATCATATTATTTGGTCTATGATGGGTGATGGGCGCCACCCCATCTTATTGGAGGGATCTGCTGGATTTACAACATGTTAATTCATCAACTTCTCACGGATCGCATGAAAGCGTCTATTTAACTCAGAGAAGAATAGAGTAAACATTCTAGTCACCTAAACAGCGTGTCTGATAAATTGTGATTCATCACAAGCGCCGCCAGCCTCTTTATCAAGCAATCGTGGGAGAGCTAAACATCTGATACGCTAAACCTATGTTCATTTATTTTCCTTTGGCTTAGTCCCTTTATTTATCAGGGGTCATCACATGAACCGCCAACTTATGTGCAGGATATGTTTTACGCAGCGGATGCCCTTTCAGCCGCAACCCAGTACTGGGAAACACCCATAAACTCTCGCATTCACACTCATACACTACGGCCAATTCAGCGTACTCAATTCACCTATAGCGCATATCTTTGGACTGTGGGGGAAACCGGAGCACCCGGAGGAAACTCACGCAAACACGGGGAGAACATGCAAACTCCACACAGAAATGCCAATTGACCCAGCCTGGACTCGAACCAGTGACATTCTTGCTGTAAGGTGACAGTGCTAACCAGTGCTAAGAATAAAAACAATCAAAGCAAAAAAAAAGGTGAACGAAACAAAGAAAAACAGGACAAAAACAAGGATAGCAATAAATACAAGCATAGTTACAAAAGTCATACATATCAAATCATAAAAAGCAGAGTAAACGGTAACAAAGTCCTACTGTAATTGAGTAGTCACATCAACCTTTGTTCCTTTTCACACTAATGATATTTATAGACACGTTAGGATTTTTTTTACTGCAGTTTTTTGCCCAACACTAAATAAATACCACAAAACAACACTGATCCTCAACCCATCGTTTCTCAATCCTAGTTTTCGCCCCCCATCGATTTGCATATTCGGCATGTCTCCCTTGTTTACACCTAGCTGATTTAGATAACCAGATCGTAAGAAGAGCTCCGTGCATGAACTGTGTTCTCACTTACACGTTCCCTAGGCAGTATGCATTCTTCCCTGGTCCCTTCTACTTCATACTGTTTTCTCACTATAACCGAATGGCGAATGGTTTTCTCACTATAACCGAATGAGTTCATTTCAATCAAGCAGAGTCAAAGACTATAGAATACACAAGACATGTCGCTCGTATAGTTTTGAATGGGGAAAAGTGTAATAGTCAATATGATGAATGAAGCCCCACCTTCTAATAGAGGAGCCAATCAGTGATCGCTATAGACTAACGATTGTCTGGGGGAGGGGCTCAGACCAGAAGTGAGTTTCTGCAGATTTTGTTTGATTCGAACGTTTAGAAACGAAACTAAAGAGACAGTTGTTGTTTTAATTCCATTGGTGATTTCTAATATGAAATTTAATCAGAAGCTTGGCAAGCATTTTTGGAGAATTTGATGTTTCCCCATTCAAAAAGAATGCCCAAGCATACTGCCCAAGAGGCGTTTTAAAGATATGAAATTACTTGCCTTAAAGAGACTTTGGCCAAGACCACCTCATTCAGGCGATCTCGGACCGATTGTTTTAGGGCAGATCCGAGCATGATTGTGGGGTTTACATATGCCCAGACAAGCTAATTTTCAATAATTTGTTAAAACGTCTATGAGACACTATCTTTTCCTCTCCATATGCACCAGACACTTTCTTATAAGTACACCATAATTCTTAAAATATCAATGGAGCGCTTGGTGAAAACACATATGAGGTGGTCAGAGGTTTATTAGAGGCATTCATACTTTTTGAAAGTAGTATGTGTGTATTGTTGTAATAGCAATGCTTCATTCTAAAGTTGTTTGAACAGGTCAAATGTTGGAGGCCCTTTGTTAGTTCCAACTAAGCAAAATGCTTTTTTTTTTTTGCTAGAAAGGAAATGATACACACTAAACTTTCTAATCACACCGGTGTGATCATATTCGTCAATGAGCTACTTTTATGATGCTGTTTCTTATCTGTAAAGCACTTTGGTCAATCTTTTGGCTATTTTAAATGTGCTTTATAAATAGAGAAAAAAATTGACAAAAGTGAAGGAGATATATGCGGAGATCACTAGAGACTTTAAGAGGGATCACTTGAAATGACAAAAGTAAGGTTGCTAGAGACTTTGATCGCAATTGGTGGATATTACAAGAGACATTGGGGGAGAATTCACAGGAGATCAGTGGAGTTTACGAGGGAGATCACTGGAGAATCACATGAAAAAGCTTACAGGCAAACCACAAAGCTCAGTATGCAGGTAAGCAGTTTTTATCCTTGTTAGAGACTAGATGCTGACTGATGTGTGTTGTGCATGCTTTTATGGCTGCTTAATTCACCAAGGGGCAGTTGGTGATGTGTGGATGATTAGTACTGGGGAGTGGGATCTGTATGTAAGAGGAGAGCCTGACGAATCCTTGACAATAAAAGGACTAAGATCAATGGTCTCAAACTAAATTCCTGGTGAGCCACCTCTCTGCAGAGTTTAGCTCCAATCACCTTGAGTTCACACCTGCTTAATAGTCTGTAGTTATCTTAAAAACCTTGATTAGTTGGATCAGCTGTGTTTGATTAGGGTTGGAGCAAAACTGTGGAGAGCTGCGGCCTTTCAGGAATCGAGTTTGAGACCTGTGACTTAGATGCTACATCTGGCCTTGTCCACTGGGGGAAGGGGGGCAATTTGTATGGTTCTTGTGGATGGTGTTATAGGGATTCTTCTGCTGTGTCCAAGATTTCTTTTACTATAAAAATTTTATTAAAACAGCAGTTGTTTTTAATGGGGAATCTGGATTGTCAGGATATAAGGGAGTGTCCTTATGAAGTTGTGGTGGAGGTGGAGTCCTAGACCCCTCTCCTAGAACCAGTAGTTGTTGAATATTTTTACTTTATCTTTATTTAGGAAATATGCTTATTTAAGGGTGCTTTCACACCTAGACATTTGTTTCGGAATCTGTTGTGTTTACCCCTTTAGCTTGTTTGGGCATATGTGAACCCCACAATTGTGCTCGGATCTGCCCTAAAACTATCGGTCCGAGTACGCCTGAATGACATGGTCAAAGTCCCTGTAAGGCAAGTAATTTCATATCTTTGAAACACCTCGGGACTTCATTCTCCATATTGACCGTTACACTTTTCTCCATTTAAAACTATACAAGTGACACGTCTTGCGTATTATATAGTCTTTGACTCGCCTTGGTTGAAACAAACCGATTCAATGAACTACATGATTCATTGAACTAACAAACCAGGTTATATCACAGTGCATTATGGTTATGTAATAGGCACATACATAGCTGTAAGAAGAGAGAATTGTTAATAACGATAAAAATAAAAATAACGACAGCTGAGCAGAATCCCAGAAAATAAACCAAACTCTGACCAATATGAGGAGAGTTTACTTGCACGTGACTTGTTTTAATCATTTTAGATCCTTGTAGAAACTTTGCCATGTGAAAACGAACCGCACCAAGAACAAAAATAAACATAGTAACTATTTTAATTCCTGTTTCAAAACAAAACAATTGACCTACAGGTGTGAAAGCACCCTAAAACACAAATATATTTTGGCTGTACACCTGCTGACATGAGTGTAACAACTGGGGTACTAATAGTATTTGAAGAGTTGAAAGAATGCAATGATGTGTGTAACCACTAAGCTCAAAGTATTTAAAGCCGGTGTCACCAATCTCGGTTCTGGAGGGTGAGTGTCCCTGCCAATTTTGGCTCCAACTTGCCTTAAGACACCTGCTTGGTAGTTTCTTATATACCTACTGTAGTAAGACCTTGATTAGCTTGTTCAGATGTGTTTGATTAGGGTTGGAGCTAAACTCTGCAGGACACCGACACTCCAGGAACAAGTTTGGTGACCCCTGATTTAAAGAGTTAAAACAGGTGTACATGCCAAATGTATTTAAAACCCTGGTCACCCACTAAATAACACAAACAACTAGAAGTAACACAGCTAGTAATGTTCAACTGTTTATGCTTTATATGTAAACACAACAAGAGGATAGAAATGGAATGTGGTTGGGTAGATACAAGAGGGTTAACCGTCATTCTGGAGTTGTTGGTTAGCCCTTACAGACCCCACTTAACGGTATGTACAATAAAGTCTAATCTGGAATCAAAACCTTTTCTAGATCAATCTATTTTGGTCAAGAATTATCCACAACATAGTTTAAATCTGCTGGAAGGGCATTCGCTGTGTAAAAAAACATATGCCAGAATAGCCGATTCTTCTGCTGTGGTGACCCCTGATAAATATGGGACTAAGCCGAAGGAATGAATAGTTTAAATCTGTAATCTCAGATGGCTCAGAAGACAAAGGACACGGGAATGGGTTTAGATCACTGACAGGTTGACCAAAGAAAGTTTTGGGGGTATTCCACAAGGAACCAATCCAGGAGTTTCTGATGGCCATTCTCAAGAATGCAAAGAAGGCTTTCCACAGTCTGAAAACTGATGGTCGCCCTCTGTCAAACCCAATGTCTTCTGTTAATCCAAAGTTTCCGAACACGATTATACATCAGTTTGATTGTCTCCATGGTAGAGATCAATAACAGGCCTGAGAGAAATGACCAGCAATTACTAATATGAATGTTTTACCATAAAAGGGATGCAGATCTGTAACAAAATCCACTCCAAGCTGTGATCAAGGTCGATGCAGAATGGGCAGAGGAAACAAGCCAGTGAATAGATGACATGGTACCTTGGCCATGGCACAATCAGCACACCCTGGAGCAGTGGGTAATGCAAATGCAACAGGAAATCGCAATGCAATAGCTTTTCTTTTTCTCTCCAGGAAAGCTGAAGGTCTTTCTGAGAGCAAGTGACTATAGCTAGGTTTCCATACAAAAATGTCAATTAATTTTTTTGTGCGAAACTGGAGTATCCAGCCTGATCTCACAAGGAAACGTAACTATTTTACATTTTGTCAGTTTAGTGGCTTAATTTGTACAAAGTTCAGTCCTACGAAAAATATATGATTGGCATTGGACAATGGCATCAAACCCTTTCCTAAATCCAACCCTCATTAGGGGATGAGCAAATCGTACTAAATTGTGTGAATGAGACCGTTTCCATCCAAGAGTCAAAGCGAACAAAATCACTTCCTGATAAGTTTGTTGCAAATATCAAAAATAACAATGGAACTTGCTGCATTAGGAGAAGCCATTTGAGCCTTTTTAAAAATATAATAAATGACATGCATCTCAAAAGAAGAAGACGCAATGCAATGAACACGTGGTAGCTTTTAGAGACCTCGCTTTTGGGAATGCAGACATTCAAGACATTTCTGGAGGTAATAATACCACTTTGATGATGGAGTTCGGCTAAGAGATTTTAGAATGAACAAAACATAATTTCAGATATTTTACAATAGCTATGTTTCCATCCAAAGATGTGAATTAAATTTATTCGCAAAATTGAAAAATTGCATAAAACATTTGCGAATAAATCAGCAGTGTTTCTATCCAAAGCGTCCAAGAGAACAGTATCATCACTTCCTGATAAACTGGTGCCAAGTATTAAAAGAAAAATGGAAGTTGCTGTGTTAGGAGATGGCTTATTTCGTATATAATAACTTGCGTCTTAAGAACATGTAGATGAAACGCAATGTGCAAAGTCATGTCATCATGTTATATTGGAAGATTTGCACATTCAACCATCAATGATGGTCGTCACTTCTTTCTTATATATAACATTTAAAAATGTTCGGACCTCATCGGCCTCCTAAACATAGCCAAAATAGGCTCATTCTGAAAATGTAGCCCTATATACCTTTTGGAAATACAAAGAAGTACATATTGCTGCATTTCGTCTTTAAAACAAAAGCTATGAGGCGGTATGATGCCGTTCCTTTTCTCGCTTACCTCCGTATGGACAGTTTTTCCGCTGTTACCAGTTTGTCCGATTGCTCGACATGTGACATACATGGACTTGAGATGCAAAGTGGAGTTGAACGCGACATTGGGGTTTGAGTCCGGTGAAGAACAATTCCAGTTGCGAGAGAAATTTGAAAACAAAAACTGCAAAAATAAAACGTAGCTCCTGGGATGTATTTTGATCTCTCCTGAAATATACAGTATAGAGGTATGTAATCAGAATGAGCCTGGGTTGAACATACCTGTCACTTTTCGTCATTTTTGTTATTACATGATCTGTTGAAGCAAAATCACAATCTTTATTTGGTAAATGCATTTCCATCATAGTTTATGCACATTGTTTTTTTAACGAATAAAAAGTTTATCCAACTCAGTTGTGCTCATTATTTTTTATGCGCATTTTCTAAATTAATTTGCATCTTGGCATTTTTAATAAGAGTTTTTTTAAGCGTTATTTCAAAATACGCATATAAATAGGTGGATGGAAATGTAGCTAATGTGGTTGTTCTGCTGGTTTGTCATTTACGTTACACATTTTTCATGAGATATTCCAAAATGCGCATTAAAATTGTTACGTCAACATGTGAAGCTGTCTTTTAACAACAGAAAATAAGCTGTGGAGTAAAATGGAGGACAGTTTCAGGGAGCTTCTGGAATAGCCTCAGGCTGTCCTTAGAGTTCTTTCCACCTCTAATTCTTACATTTATCCTTTAGTCTGTTCCACAGACAGAGATCAGTAAACTACAGTTAATAATTCAGCAAGAAAACATTTTTCCCCTCTCCATTTGTACCAGCTTAGCAATTCCCACTACAGGAAGAGATGGAGAAAATAACCATGCAGATCAGGCTTTGCTGCATTGATCCCACAATAAATTACCAGAATAATACATCACTTCCACCTTGAAATTATCAACCTTTTGAACCCTTTAATGGTAATGTTGATGAGGAAGGAAATTAATTCATAACCACGTATACCTTTCTGTCGAAGCTGGTGGCAGTTCAGAGAAGGGAAACTCTCACAGAATATTGAATGCAGCAGACTTCAACTTTATGCAGGTTACACTTTAAAAAACAAGGCAGGGTGATCAACATTACAGCTAAATGGAACTTTAACTTATGGGTTCAGACTAAACAGGAACAAATAATCAGCATTTAAAAGTGGCGTTTTGATGATTCATGTTTTGTAAAGGCACCATAGATCACATACGATTACAAACTGTCTGCTTCAACAGTCAAAAGTATTAGAATCTGATGATGCGGTGCGGCTCGTTCCTGTTCTTCTCCGTCAAAATTATTCAAATCGCTTGGCAGCATTTAAGAAACCATTTTGCAAAATGGATGCATTTAAAATAACCCTTCTCATTTTCCAACCCCTCCTTCATCGTTGGAAAATGTTTGTCGTTGACTAATTATTAGTGTAAAACTAATTAGACTGTATGGGTTTACAGCCGTTAATCTTAAATATAAAAGGCTTGTCAGAATGTGTTAGCAGCGATGGGGTTTTCTTTCAGACAGGTTGATGGAATATCTGGACTGCACAGATTTGAAGCAGCTGGGCAGACACAAAACACTGAATTTGGTCTTATTAAATCTCATGGTGTTTTGCTTTGTGATCGGTGTTTATAGAAAAATTGTAATTCCTCAAACCTGTTTGTGCTCTGTCTAAAACAAAAAAGATATGCGTTTGTGTTTTTGTATAAAAGATGTTCCGTTTTAGCCATATATTCAATAATACTATACTCAATTAGTACTATTGGTCTGCCTGACTCGTCAACCAATCGTATTAGCTGTATGGATTTTATATTGGAATATATATATATATATATATATCCATATATTTTATATGGATGGTGTTTAATATTGGATTTTTGTCAGTGACTGCTTCATCTATATGTAATAGACATCTTATACAGTACTGTGCAAATGTCCTAAGACTTTTGCTCAATATATAATCAATCAGTCTCTTTATTAAAGCAAACATAAAATATAGAAAATACATACAAAAAACTACGACAGCACAACTTTTCCTCTTCAAGCACAAGTCTGTTTAGTGTTGCTTCTTTTGAACTGTTCTAATTGTCCTGACAATTTCTGAAATAATGTGCTGTGTAATGTCAGCCTTGTTTTAGCACTTTCCAGAGTTTATTTTTAGGTTTAGAGTGTCATATATGTCTCTATTTTGTCCAGGCGATCTCATACAGTCTTCATAATATTCAGGTCTGGACTCTGTGGAGGCCATTTCATGACTTAATTTTTCAGAAATTTGACAAAAAAAAATCAACACTAATGACTGGTTTTGTGTTAAAGGGTCACTCATTATACCATCAGTAAAACAACAGATTTAATGTTTGCACAGTACTGTAGATGTTAAGCACGTTTGCATTGTTGAGGACTTTGCATTATCACCGTCACACATGACAAAACTGAACAGAATCTGTCTTTTTTTGTCCAGGTAATCTCATACAGCCTCTATAATATGCAGGTCTGGACCCTGTGGAGGCCATTTCATGACTCAGCTTTAAAATCAAAAATAAATAAAAAATTGACCAAAAAAAAGGACACATGACTATTTTTGTGGTAAAAGGTCTCATATATCATTATACCATCAGTAAAACAACAGATTTAATGTTTTCACAGTTCTGTAGATGTTAAGCACGTTTGCATTGTTGATACGACTTTGTGTTTTCACCGTCACACATGACAAAAGTGTGTTTATTTGGTGTTGTCATTTAAAATGCTGTAAATGGTTAATTATTACATTTTTATTACTGTAATATTACATATTTTTATTTACATTGTCTCAAAACTGTCCTATGGTGTGACAGTCTTAAGCATAGTTCAGTAAATTACAGCTCTTATCATTTAAAAGCAAAAAAAAAAAATCATAAAGTCATTAATAAATACCTCGAGCCTAATTTTAAAAGAGGCTATTTTATTAAACGCCAATCTTTTTAAAATCCATATATTTCTAAACGCATAGGAACTTGATATATTTTGTCACTGAAAACCATGTCCTCTGGTGCGACACTATATGCTAATTTTACATCAAGTAATTCCACGGAAAACTTTAATTAGTTGCTTGTCTAGAAAATGCTTCGTGATTTAGGAAGTTTTAGATATTCGTATTAGAAACAAGACAATTTGTAGGGCACTGACATTATAGACTACCTCTTTCATGCCAGCATAGTATGTATAGCATTTTCAGACAAATTTACACCCCAGCGCAGCAGCAGGCACTGATGTTTATCGGGTGAGACTGAATCAGCTCAGCGGACAAGGACACACCGGCACCTTTTTTTAAAGCCACAATATTGAGGATCAGCAGAAAAAGCTCATTCCTTCTACCACATCGAGGAATAAAGAATGTTGCCCTCTTAATCTAGGATAATGTACAATGGTTATCTGTCAAACTCAGACCGGCACAGGTGTGTAATGAGTTTTATGTCTTCATTTTGCTCTTGAATTAAAATGCTAATCACATCATAGCATGTTTTTGCTAACAGTAGCACTATTTGGACGGTATATGTTTCTCATGGGGACGTAAGGGATTTTCTCAATGCACAGGGTGTAGATAGGGAAATTATTGTCGTCTGAATCCAGAATCTTAGTGCTTTTCCTTGAACAATTTACTTGCCCACATTTTTATTTTTGACAAACACAGAAGTTCAAAAGAGTTTAAAGCATTCATGCATGAAAAATAATATCATCTGTGACTTTAATAAAGGTTAATTTGATTGAATTCTTTATATAATGAAGACGAGTGTAACGGAGGCCAGCTAGCGAAGTGCTATGCAGGTAAACCTCACTGCTCTGACCTCTAATGGCTCGTTTCCACTGACTGGTATGGGTCGGTACGGGTCACCTTTATTAGGCTTGCGTTTCCACTGCTAAAAGAGTACCAATGGTACCCTTTTGGTGGGCGTGGTGTGTGACAGAAAATTGCAGTCAACGTAATTTTCGCTCGAGAAAATGTCTGAAGTAAAGCTGTACGGGTCGCTCACATATCACATGAGAAGCACTTCTCACAAAACAGATGCTTTACACACATAAATACTTCTGTATAAATGTTTATTACTAACTTTTCTATGAACATGAGTTGATTATAACTGCAAATCAATGACAGTGTGAAATAGCCTGCTGTAACGTCTGCAATTATATAAAATAAATAAATAAATGCAACATATATAAACACATACAGACCATTACAGTCTCCGATATGTTACCACTTACAGAAAACTACACACAGCATACATTTAGTCCTTATTTAGGTTCAAAACAGCAGGAAATAGCCCACAGTCAGAGCAAACCTCTCATGATTAAATGTGTCTTTAATCTTCAGCAGCACGTGTAGCCTCTTGTTAGAAAGTAACTTCATCATTCTGAGTTCATAATAGTCCAAAAGGTGATGATAACAGTTAAACATGGCAGTTTGTTCACGTTTGCTGAAAAAAATATGTGCTTCTTTTTTTCCGGCTTCTCCTTTTGTTTTTTTGCGCATCACTCGCATTTGTCAGTTTCTGACAGTATCAGGTTTTAGAAGCACATCAATAATCAAGCGCACATTATTATCATCAGCTCAAGAAGTTTGTTATTTCAAATATAAACGCGCGGCGAGCGCAAGCAAGAAAGTGAAACCGCTCTCGCTTCAGACTGGCTCATAAAAAAAACTACGGGACATGGTAAAATCTGCTCTTCTTTTTGGCTATGTGGCTGTTCATCAAGACGACGACAAGGTTCGTTTGAGCCCAGGTCGAACAGGGCTCCTTATTATATGTATATATAATTACGCTGTAATCTCTCGGCTGTGTATTAAAACATGACGGCTTCTTTGTTTTCATTCTGGCTTGTCGCGTGAACTCGTGACATATTTCTGTAAACCAATAGCGTTCAGCTGCACATCTAGCTCCGCCTTTTGGTACCCTTTCTCGTGTTTGATACCCTTTCAAAAAGGGTGCCGAAAAAGGGGTACAGTATGGTTCGGTACATCTTTTGACAGTGGAAATGGCAATAAAACCGTACCGTACCACATAAAGGTTATCTAGTAACAGACACTAGGGGCATGGTCTTTACTGTCCTTGTTAGAGCAACCAACTCCCATGCAAAGAATCACCGGTTCAATTAGAGCTCAGCGCGGGTTGGGTGCAGTAGGACCGGTGGGTTACCAGTGGGGGCTCGTCCAGGATGGGAGTGAGGTTTAGGGGGGTGACTGTAACAGAGGCCAGCTAGCGAAGTGCTATGCAGGTACCTGCTGTGTAGGACCGGTGAGTTACACCAGCGTTTCCCAACAGGGGCGTCTCGACCCACAAGGGGGCCTCAGCGAGCTTTGTGGGGGTGTCGCGTCATATTCTTTACATTTCCAAGCAGTGGATAATTAGGAGAATGATCATGTTGCCTTAGTTCATTTTATCCCCTAGCGCAGTGGTCCTCAACCACTGGTCCGTGGATCAAGTGGTACCGGGCTGCAAAAGAAATCAATAATTATTTCTGTTTTATTTAATATTTGAGTCTGAACTTTTATTTTGAAAAGTCTTTTATTTTGAAAAATGACCGTATGCTCTTGGTTAAATCTCGGTCACTTGAGCACCAAAACTAATCCCCACAAGCAGCAAAATGATTAAGAAACAGACATCTTTGAAAAGTTTCTTTGCTAAGGGGAAAAGGCCCAGTGAAGTACCCACGAACTGCCTAGGAATGGATTCGCAACACATTTGTCAACAAATCTGGTGAATCCAGCATGGCTATGGAAGAAGATCAACTGATGACGATCGCAAATGATGGCGGCATTTTAGGAGCCATTCGCATATCGCGTATTTTTTGTTTGCACAAGTTTGTTGTTTCCAATGGAGGTGTGTGGCATGACTCGCTTGCGCCAATGAATCCCGCGAGCCCACCGCGAGTCACGTGACAAGATATAGATATCTATATATACTATATATACTATATCTAGATATAGTAATAAACATACGGTTTGTTTGAAAACAAAATTTTTTGTCATCATTACTGCAAACTTATATGAGCGATAATATCATTAAATGTGGAAGGGGGCCTTACAGTATTTTCCAGGGAAAAAGGGGGTCTTATGCAAAACAAGGTTGGGAACCACTGGGTTACACTATTCATTGTTATTTCAGATTTGATTATTTAATTTGTGGAATAAAATACTGGAAAAATCATTTAAAGAAATAGCTTAAACAAGCAGCAAAAAAATAATTATTTGAGTGCTGTTTATTTCACTTTTACCTTTGCTTTGGTATTGGGGTTTAAATTATTGTAAAACCTTGGAAAAAACAACTTCTGCAGACAACGAGTTATTTTCTGAGATAAAGACATACAAATACAGCTTTTTAAGCCATCTGGTGAAATCGTATTCACATAATTGTATCACAATATAATTTTTTTTCTAATATCGCTCAGCCCCATAATTCAGACAAAGGGTGAATAATGTTAGAAACTAAAGTATTCCTTATTTTTACATCCCAATCTGGACAAGTATGAGTTCTAGTTAGTGGTGTAAAGTAACAAATTAAAATACTCAAATTACTGTGTGTAGCTTTTCTCAGCAAATGTACGTTACTAATAGTATTTAAAATGTTTACTTTAACTTCTGTATCGGTAGTTTTACTGCCCTATTTTCCTTCAACTTGCTACTTAATTTTTTACTTATATAGATTTTTTATATATTTGATTGGCCAAGAAGCATAATCAGTCCTGTGATACCCATCCAATCAAACTTGCGCATAGAAAAATCGCATCATACACTCTCAGAAATAGGTACGAGAGCTGTCACTGGGGCAGTACCTTTTCAAACAACCTCAAGACACAGATGCTTTATTCAATGCAGCAAACATGTACAGTGTGACCCATTAAGAAGCTCTTATTTTGCATTATAAAAGGTCATATTTGGATTTTGGGGGTCTACAACAACAGTCTGATATGCATGCAAGGTCATAAAACACTTTCATTGTCTTATAATATGCATTTATTCTTAACTAATTATCCCAACGGCTCCCATACGATTAATTTGCAAACCCCTCCTTAGAGCGATGCTAATCTGCGCCGATTGGTCCGATGACCCAGTCTATTGCGATTGGTCGACTTCGTTCAGCATGAGACAAAGAGAATTGCCCAGCACGGCTTATCAACAATTTTGAAGTAGTCAGAGTGCAGAGTGTATGTGTGAGCCCAATGCAGGAGTGCATTAAAGCAGTGCAGTTAAACACCAGCATATTGCTCTATTCTTAGCCTTAAGTAAAAACAGCGACACACGTTTAGTATTAATCCACACAGTGGCAAAAGCTGAACTATTTTGAAAGTTGACTGCAGCACGTGTGTAGGAACAGCTGATGGTGGCCATAGCAATGACAAATGGCAGAGGATCGCGAGCTCACAAATGCATTTAAATCCATAAACTAAGCGGTACACGCTGCATTTTTTTTACGTGGTATGAGAATATAAAAAGTTAACTAGACAAATACAAGCCACGTGGAGTAACAAAGCCTTACACGTAATAAAACAATTAAATACATAATTCGCACTTAAGTTACTTACACTTATGAAATTGAGGAAGAAACTGGTTCATGAACTGTGTTCTGTAAAGCTCTGACAAAGTCTCATACATCAATAGTCTTTTCCAATACCTCATTTAACAAATGACCAATGAACCCCCCCAATGTAAGCATGTAGATTGCTCAAGCACTCGTCAGAAAAATGACTGGAAAACAGCACAAGGCTGGGTCTAAAATGCTGAGGTGTTTTTGCAAAGATAAACTTTAACCACTGACTCTTCACAACCTCATCTTTGGGTAGAGAAAATAACACTAATTTTCCCTTACACTTCAGAGCACAGCGTGTTCACAACATGGTTCAGCCGGGATCTGCTACAGTGTTTGTCTTCCTCTTTTTCTTTCTACAGTGTTTGTGGGCGGGGCTGGGGGTTTTAAACTTTCCCAGGTCTGCACGCGCAACAAATGGGCGGGCTTGAGTTTTGTATCGACGCCACGCTGACACAGCTAAAGATTCGTTACCTCCACAATACATTTAAAACACTATGTGTCGTTTCTTTTATAACACTAAATAACACTAATAACTTTCCCTCACACTTTAGAGCACAGCGTCTTCGCAACATGATTAAACCAGGATCTGCTACAGTGTTTGTGGGCGGGGCCAGGGGTTTCAATTTTCCCAGGTCTGCACGCGCAACAAATGGACGGGGCTTGAGTTCCGTGTTGATGCCATGTGACACGGCTAAAGATTCATTACCAAGATGATTCATTTGAACCACTATGAGTTGACTATTTTATAGATGAATTAATAGTTTAAACACTGTGCACTTTCAGATTTAAGCCTTAGCTGGATATTTCACTTTACTTAGAGCGGTGTTACACACTACATGGTAGGTCATTTTCAAAAACCCACAATAGGGGCTCTTTAAAATCGTCCAAGACGACAAAAAAAATCATTACACCCAATGACCGAAAGACTGTTTAGATGATGATGATGAAGGTATCTACTGTATGGGGACTGAAATCACCAAATGGCTTTCAACAATCACGAAATTCCCTACAGATTGTCAGAAGTGATTATTAACTTCACTTACAAATTGAGTAAACCCATTGTAACCTGGAACTTGCGTGTAAGTTGATTTAGGCCCAATCCCAATTCTATTTTTGTACCCCTTCCATATCCCATTGGCCCTTAAAAATGAGTGTGAAGGAGAAGGGCTTCAAAATTTACCTCTAAGAATTGGGACAGCACTACAGCACCTGCACACATCATCAGATGTCATCGCGATCTTTTGCTTCATATGAGATCAGACGATCGCAACTGCAGTAGTTATTCCAGTTGTGTTATTTTTTGGTGTTCATCTTCAGGAAATCACTGAAGGCATATATTATGTTATCATAACGATCTAATGTGGCAATAAGGTCCTAACTATACTGTGCATTTACACAGTGGCCATATTCATCTATGTAAACACACCAAAAACAACATTAACATTATAGCAGACACTGTAAAACGCTCATTCTCAGCCACTAGACTTTTCTGACAGGGTGTTCGAGTGTCATCGAGTGTCAGAATGTTGTGGGACTGCTGTACAGGAGTTATTATTAGGGATTATAGATTGCAAAATTTTAGCGGTTTTTATTTTAGCTTTTTTTTTTTATAAAAGCATGACGGTAAAACACTGAATGCAGTTATAAATATATTAAAACGTGTGTTTGTTTGTTGTAAAGATTCGTAATAATGGCAAAAAAAACTAATTTGTGGCTCTCGTTACTTCCGGTTGCAGCGATCCTGCCGTTGTGGCTGGTGTATTCTGGGAAATTTTCTCACCCCTTGGTTTCGAGTGTGGTCCTGAAAAATCTCAGTTTGAAGCGCTATCTACCCCTTCCCCTTAGCCCTACACCTTCAAGCTAGAAAGAATTGGGACACCCCTACCCCTTTCACGGGAACGCGCAAAACGAGAGGTGGGGGGAAGGGGAAGGGCTAAGGGGTAGAATTGGGATTGGGCCTTAACTAATGGTTAATTTTTCCTTGAGTATGATTTTTTTTCAGTGCTCTTTCTGCCACTGCTTCTAACAATGCCAAACCTTATTGTAATGCAATGTGTGTTCTTTGTGTTTTGTCCCATCAGCTCTTTTCAACCTCATTCCCGTCGGCTTAAGGGTGGTGGCCATTCAGGGAGTCAAAGCGGGTTTCTACATCGGCATGAACGGAGAGGGCTTCCTCTACAGCTCAGTAAGATCCCCCTCAATCAGTTGGCATGCCTGTGTGTGTGTGAGAAAATCCTGCATGCACTTCATATTGTATTCTTGAAAAAATTCTAAACAATTTTTAATGCCATATAATAATCAGTTGTATTAAATTATGATTGTCAATCATTTAAATGAACACAATTCAAATTCAGGTTGTTTTGTCATATTTTAACCTCCATATTCTTGGAGCTCATCTGTATTTATGCATGTACTCCGAGCTTAATTAGCAGAAAAAAAAGGGAAAGTGCTGCCTTTGTCTTTAGCATATTGATTCAGTTGTTAAACTAAAAATGCATTGAAAGGCCTGCTTATTGCGTAAGTTAGCAGTGTGACAGGAACAGTGTTCCCTGTAGGATTTTGCTTGAGTTATGGTGGGTGACAGGCATATGTTCTTGCCCCCACTCCGCCGGCAGTTGGAACAGGTTTGTGGGAACGAGTCGGAGTGAGTTACGCACTTCTGACAGCTTATGTAACGGCTGGTCACAGAACTCTTAATCCTGTTAAAGATGGTCTAAGAGGAAAGAAATCAATTTATTTCCTGCCGTTGTTGACGTGAGAATAAATTTTGGTTCGTTTGTGCATCTTTGGGAAGTTATTTTTAAACTCCAACCCTCCATTTTTGCATTCTAAAGACATGAAGTAATGTAATGTTTTAGCGTATAACAAAAACATCTCTATAATCTTGTGCTTTAGTAAGTCTCCAGGAGTATTAATTAGTTCATCATATC
>CAIGQZ010032741.1:5593683-5611953 GCA_903798205.1 Danio tinwini | reverse complement strand
ATATATATATTCAGATTGTATTAGTGGTTGTTCATCACAAAAGTTATATAACTCTGAATCTGCATCTCATTTTGGAGGCGGCTGCTGTCCTCAATCTGGAGTGCTGAAATATAATTGGGTAAACTGGTAGTGGGCTGGTTATAGAAAAACAAAGACGGACATTCCAACATGGAACACACATTTTCAAAAGAGAATAAAGCTGCATTTACACTGCAGATCTTGATGATCAATTCTGATTTTGTGACTTTATCCAAGTTTTTTGACGACAATAAAATATAAGAATAAAAGTTCATATTAATCAATCATAATCATAATAAACAATAATATTTATATTATTTGAAAATGAACATTAGAACTGTCACTCAGTGCAAACCAACAAAAATCAGTCACACAGCATGTACTTTTAATAATGTTAAAGAAGTTTATTATGTACTAATTCTATTCTAATCATTTCGTTGGAGTGCAGTGAGTGCACTATTCTGTGCTTCTGAATGGCTGTATTTAAATGTTTCTGTCATGTTGACAGTCAAATTGCGTGCCACTGGAAACTTATGTTGCGTGTTGTTAGGAACATAGTGTTACAACTAATATTGGTTTGTAATATTTACTAATATTTGCTAGTCAAAGACCACCTTTGGCAGTGGGCTGGTTATAGAGACGAAAACAAAGACAGACATTCCAACATGGAACGCACATTTTCAAAGGAGAATAAAGCTGCATTTACACAGCAGATCTTGATGATCAATTCTAATTCTGTGACTTTATTCAGTAAAAATCCTTAAATGTGCAGAATGCCAGATTGACATCCAGTAGTTGAATAGGTATTGCAAACACTTTTTCACCCATTCCCTTCTTTAATGACTTTTTGCAAATGCAGGTGACTATAAATTAGTGCTGTCAAAATTAGCGAGTTAACGCACCAGATTAATTTGAAAAATTGTACGTGTAAAAAAAAAATTAGCCCATTTAACGCAGTTGCAGTTTTTTTCATTTCCTGTTGTGGCCGACGTGTGTTCAGGGCCGGCACGTCCGTAGAGGCGACCTAGGTGGCCGTAGAATAGTGAGCGAACCCCCCTGGTTCTCACTTTCATCCGCGACACCCACCCCCTCCCTCCTGGTCCTTACTTTCATCCGCAAACCGGTCACTTTCTATTTCACTTTCGAGTTGAGGGCGGCATGATTGCCTTTCACCTAGAGAGCCAGTTCAGCTATCTCCGACCCTGCGTGTGTTTAATGTGCAAAGAAATATGGATAAGACCAAGGAAGCGCTTTTAGAAGGAAAGTTTCAGTATAAAACAACTAAGGTTGCATCACCTGAAGGGAGTGTGCTGTACTGTGCGTTCTCTCTCTGTCTCGGTCTCTCTCTCTCTCTCTCTCTCTCTGTGTGTGTGTGTGTGTGTGTGTGTGTGTGTGTGTGTGTGTGTGTGTGTGTGTGTGTGTGTGCGTGCGTGCGTGCGTGCGTGCGTGCGTGCGTGCGTGCGTGCGTGCGTGTGTTGTGTCCCGATAATGTCAGTAGACTGGACTCTCTTAGCAACTGGCGTAAGGAGTAAGCAAAATTGTTTCTACTTTATAATTAATGTTCTCAACTCGCAATACAACTTTACAATGAATACAATTGTTTGTACTCAATACTTTATTATTATTATTATTATAATTTTCCAATTTCCATATTTGCAATGCCTGCATTTTGGATTTTTTTTTGTGATTAATCATCATTAATCATGATTAATTACTTTCGTGATTAATCATGATTAATCACAAAAAAAGGTGTGATTAATTAGTTAATTTTTTTAATCAATTGACAGCACTACTATAAATATAATTTTTAACAATAAAATATAATTATAAAAGTAATAATTATAATAAACAAAATATCTATACTTATATTTATATATATATATATTTTTTTTAAATGAAAATAAAAGAGCGCCCATTCAGTTGTTTTGCTATAATATATACTATATTTGGGCATCTTCTTTTAATCTAGGCTTTTTTTTAACCAGTAGGCATCTTAATGTAATGTCCATGGCGTGATTTATGCATGTGATGTAGGTTTTATATTAGTTTATATTGTTTACATGGCAGATGTTACACTCCCGCTCGCCCTCTCTCTCTCTCTCTCTCTCTCTCTCTTTCTCTCTCTCTCTCGTTAACATGCTTAAATAATTGCGCTACATGACAATATAAAAGTTCTTTAGTCCCAGTAGATGAGATTTAAGGTTTAGGACTCTGCTGAAGTCTATTTTGAAATGAAAGCATCAGAGTTTATGTCATTCGCTATGGTTTTTAATGAAATCTAGTGTAGTGTAAATGCAGCCTAACTGACTTTAGCATTATTTTTCAGATAAAGTATGGTCACTTAGCATGTTTCTTTAACATCTGCCAGCATATAATGGTATTTTTATGTTTTAGAATAGTCAAAAACAGCACATTTCAAGGGTCAGTTAACACAAAAATGACAACTGTGTTATTAAGTAGTCATCTTCCTAAGGGGTGGGTGAAAAAATAGATTCATCAATGTATCATCACTATTCTTTCTCTAGTGATTGTGAATCGATTATTAAAAGTTCTGAATCAATTCTATATTCAAATGAATAAATCGTGACTATATATCACACTTTAAAGGCATGATACTGCGCTATGTTGGTCAAAATGTAGGTTAAGAATTCCACCCCTAGTACTTCCACCGATACTAAGTTTAAACTCCAAAAAGTCTCTAATATATGAATTTGTGTTCTGAAGATAAACAAAGGTCTCAGGGGGTTGAAACGACATGAGGGGGAGTAATTAATGACAGTATTTTCATTTTTGGGTGAACGAGTCCATTAAGCCTTTGCTCAAATGTTTCCCCTTTAATTGAAAAATCCTTCAAGCTATAATGCCTTTGGTGTTCTCTTCAAAACTGCATCATCTCTGTTTCATTTCCCATTTACTGCATTTAGACTAAAAATCTAATTGCCTTGACTGCAGTTTTCGTTCGTATCTTCTTAATATCTCGAGATACATTTAGCTTCTGAAAGTCTACAACTTAATACTTTTATATTTACTTTAAAAATCCCCTATTATGCATTTAAAAAGGTCATATTTTGGTTTTGGGGGTCTCCAACAACAGGCTGACTTGCATGCAAGGTTTTAAAACACTTTCATTGTCTTATAACATTGTCCTAATTATCCCATCGACTCCCATATGATTCGTTCAGCGATTCATTTGTTCCCAAACCCCTCCTTAGCACGATGCTAATCTACACTGATTGGTCCGATGACCCAGTGTGTTGCGATTGGTCGACTGTGTTCAGCGTGAGACAGAGAGAAACGCCCACCACGGCTTATCAACATTGTTAAAGTAGACAGAGTGCAGGGTGTATGTGTGAGCCCAATGCAGGAGTGCATTAAAGCAATGCAGTTAAACACCAGCATATTGCTCTACTGTATTCTTAACCACGACACACGTTCAGTATTAATCCACACAGCGGCAAAATCCAAACTATTTTGAAACTTGACTGCAGCACATGTGTAGGAACAGCTGACGGTGGTCATAGCAACAACAAACGGCAGTAGATTGGGAACTCACAAATGCATTTAAATTCGTAAACAAAGCGTTTTCAACGTGGCTTTAGACGCGATATGAGAATATAAAGAGATACAGTACAAGTGGTTACAAGTAACAAAACACAATTTAACACATAATTTGCAAGCTAGAGAAAACAAGAAGGCAACCATTTTAATCACACTTAAGTTACTTACATTCAGGGCTTTACATTAACACCCGGCAAATGCGGGTAGATTTTGGTTGTGGCAGGTTAGACAGCCACTCCCACTAGCCACTTTGGCTGGCTGAAACTCATTTATAAATTGCCAGTGCTGGCTCGTTGTCACCACAGTCAAGACTTAGGACCGTTTGTCAATATGCGTACAAATGTGATCTTAGAATCGAGAAGCAGCACGACTGACAAAAACAGCTTTTCGCGCAAGGATGAGAAAGCAGGTGAATAACAAATGAGAGCATCACACGCACTGTGAGACAGGCTTTCCTCACTCACTGACGAGGGCTTTAGTGTTGCACGCACAGAGGATTTGATGCGCGCGAGTGTTTAAAAGCTCCTGTGCCGTTTCCTCACTCGAATAAATTGTGCCTAGAAACGAAACTAGTGCGATGCTCGTGCACCCACAGTCCTTCAAGGGCTCAAGATTCTTTGTAAGCAGCAGCAGTCGTTGCTTTCGCTTTAACCATTCTTTGAACAGATTATTTATTGGCCTAACATTAACCGTGTGCGCGGCATAATCCTTTAATTATCGCGCATGGAATGTTTTGTATCCACTTTCTTTTGCTTGCTGTTATTTTTGTTACTATCGTTTAATAATCATCCTTTACAATAATATTGCTTTAATATGTTGTTGTATGCATAGTTAACTGGTGATCTGGGAGACAGAACAGACCACTGTGCTTAGTTTTAGATGCGTGAGAATATATATTTTTAAAATGTCAGCTGTTTTGTTGAATAAAAAGTGTATGTATAAAGCAGTATTTAGCTTGTTTTGACACATTATTTAAAATTTGTGGCAAGTAAATAATAATTTTGGCGTGGCCAAAGAAAAAAAGGTAAATCCTTATTGTGTTCTGAAAAGTCCTGTGAAAGAAAACTAATTGCAATGCGACATCTTTTTTATGAAAGCACAACCCATTTGCTCATGCTCATGGAGTAAGCTCATACACAAAAAACAGTTAAATGAACGAGGAGGCAAGTGGAAAAAAAACACAATCCAAAGTAATTTTAGCTTGCCAAAGTCAAATTTATGCATATAAAATACATTTTCCCAACAACAAAATTGTGGCTAGTGAAAATGGCGAGTGGCTAGTAACGTTGGAAAACTACAAGCCACAGTGGCTGGTGATTAAAAAAGTTAATGTCAAGCACTTGTGAAATGGAGGAAGGAACTGATCCATGAACTGTGTACTGTAAAAATCCTGTAAAGCTTTGACAAAGTCCCATACATTAACAGTCTTTTCTGATCCTTCCTTTAACAAACGGCTGACGAATCCCCCATTGTAAGCATGTAGATTGCTGAAGCGCTCGTCAGAAAAATGACAGGAACACAGCACAAGGTTGTGGCTAAATTGCTGAGGTGTTTTTGCTAAAAATAAACTTCAACCACTGACTCTTCACAACCTCATCTTTGGTTAGAGAAAAAACACTCATTTTCCCTCACACTTCAGAGCACAGCGTGTTCATGACATGGTTCAGTCGGGATCCGATACAGTGTTTGTCTTCTTTTTCTTTCTACAGTGTTTGTGGGTGGGGCTGGGGGTTTCAACTTCTCAGGTCTGCGTGCACAACAAATGGGCGGGGCTTGAGTTTTGTATCAACGTCACACCGACATGGCTAAAGATTTGTTACCTCCACGATACATTTAAAACACTATGAGTCAACTCTTTTATAGATTAATCAATAGTTTTAAACACGGCGCATTTTCAGATTAAAGCCTTAGCTGGATATTTCACTTCACTCCGAGCTGTGTTACACACTGCATGGAAGGTCATTTTCAAAAACCCATAATAGGGGCTCTTTAATATTTAGCAACTATTTCTCAAGTGTGTCACAGCAGTGTCACAGCAATTTCTGAGTTCTCTTTAAGTGTAAAAATGATAGCATCTTCTAATACATACTGAATTTTCAAGAAATCACACAGATCACACTTACACTGCCTTGTTGTAGTTTAGCGAAGTGGAAAACACTTGCAGAATGGGTCTTCAGCTTCAGTTCTCACTCATGTTGCTGTCCTCAATCTAGAGTGCTGAAATATAATTGAGTAAATAATGTTTTAATAATGTTAAAAAATAAAAAAAATCTATTAATTAGATTATAAACCTCACAATTTTGTTGGAGTGCAGTGAGTGCACATATTCTGTGCATTTGAATGGTTGTATTTAAATTTCTGTCGTGTTTCGTCTGGTGCAAACAGCCAAATTGCTTATCTCTGCAAATCTCCTCATGTAGTGTGTTGTTAGGACACAGGGCTACAATGTAACCTGCTTACCTGATGTTTACGTTCGTAATATTTATATTATTTGCTAATTAATAACCAACTCATGTGGAACTCTGAATCTGCGTCTCATTTCGGAGTCTGTTACTGTCCACCGGAGGTCACATTTCGGTCACGGACACTTACTTTGAGAGCCTTCATGACAGAATGAATAAAATATGTGGTTTTCCACCAAGGCAACCTGTGAGGCTGAAATATAATTAGCTAAACTGGTAGTGGGCTGGTTATAGAGACCAAAACAAAGGCAGTCATTTTGATACGGAACATACATTTTCTAAGGTATATAACTGACTTTAGCATCATTTTTCAGATAAAGTATGTTCAGTAGCCCAAGTGGACTCTGGTTGGCAAATTTTCATCACCGAACTCCGAATCACGGAAATAGCAGCTGTGTTATTGCATCCTGCTGCCTTCGCCAAAATGTTAAATCTCCAAATATATCAGATACAGCCCTGGATGCCAGATCCTGTCAAAAAAATATGTGTTTTGTCTAGTATTCAAACATCTAGCCAGCAGAGATGTCTAATCCCGCCCCCCAAAAAACCTGTTAACAGCAAGTCTTGTCTGGTGCTTGTGTCTTTTATCAGCCAAGAAGCTGACGGAGAAAGCCAGAGAAAAGCAGAAGCACAGAGACAAAGTGATGATGACAGAAAAGGAGCAGAGTTTATTGAATAATCTTAGTGGCGTATGTTTTGGTTGCCAGACTTTAATGCTCGGAGGGTACAAAAAGGCTCAAAGTGTGCCAAAAAAAATCCACTACACCATTACACCACCAGGCTGAAATGCTGATACAGGGCAGGATGGATCTGTCCTGTCCTCTTTCGTGAATTCATTATACTATATTATATGAACGTCGCAGCACAAATTGAGATTCATCAGAGCAAGTGACCTTTTATCAATCTACCAATGTCCAATATTGGCCCATGTGAGTTGCTGCCTCAGGCCCTGGCCACACGAACAGGGGCACCACTAGGGCGGTGAAAGTTATTACGATTCTACTTTAGGCCCCTCATGATTGTGAAGTGCTTTGGGTGTATGGCCATACATGAATAATGCGCTATATAAACACACAATCACACAATACATTCCATTACAAACCCCCCCCCCCCCCCCCCACCATTTAATTTCATTTATGACACAACCTCAAACCCCATTCATTCATGACAATAGATCCCATAGATCCCAAAGATGTCATAGGGCTTGAATCGGTCAGCGGCACACTTGCACACGAAGATTTTGAAAACGGAACTTTTTTCTACACACTTTCGCTGTTTGTCCACATAAAAACGAGTATCAGATGACTGAAACCAAAACTTTCTAAAAACTCTGGCCAGGGGGAAGATTTTCTGAAACTCCTGGTACAGTGTGGTCATGTAGACACTACAACTGGAGATTTTGCATCATTACGTCAACATGTGTGCTGTTTTCTCCTTTATGATTGGCTAACACGGCTGAAGTACATTACATTAAGTTCTGAATTGATTCTATATTCAAATGAAATCGTGACTTAAAAATCACAAACTTAAGAATTTAAAGGCAGCACGGCGATATGTAGGTCAAAATACAGGTTGAGAATCCCACATATAGTCCTGAGACTACGTTTAAACTCCAAAAAGTCTCAAATATATTTATTTGTGTTCTGAAGATGAACACAACGACTTGGTTCAAACCTGAAGCGGAAGTCGCCATGAAAAAAACTCAAACAATTACAAAAATCGGCAATTGGCAATGTGACGAATATAGGATTGTTTTCATAAAGTTTTTTGCACAGCACCAAATAAACACCACAAAACTATCACCAGTGTTTATGATTTATAATCTGATACAATTGTCTCACTTATCGATGTCCATATGGACAATCTTTGGTGGCACTTCCAAAAATCATGTATTCCGTGTTGTTTGCACCATAGGATGCTAATCCGCCTTTGTTTTCACGTTTGCATTGACTTGTATGCAATTTACTCATGAAATATGTATTTCCCCATTTGGTGTGAACCCAGCATAAAAGTGTCATTATCGCCCCCTGTTGGTTTGGCATGGCCTTAATACGCATTACAGTGCATTTTCATGTGGACAAAGATTTTTTTAAAAACAGTTTATAAAAATTATCCACATACATGTGGACATGGACTCAGTTTGCTGTTTTTTTTTCTTTGGAGATACTTTTTATTGTTTCAAAACATTTAGTAAAAAGACATATATACTGTAATAGTAACCAAACGCCAACCAAAGTACACCCACCCTATCCCGACAAAGTCATAAAAATATATACACATATGCAAAAATCAATAAATAATAATAATAAAATCCAAATAAAAAGGGCAAATTTTGTAAAATACATCACATATGCGTTCCAATGGGGGTGAAAAATATATTAAAATAAGTCATAACAAACATAATTCACGTATCATTAAACACATGATCACATTATTTGGTGTTACTCAACATTGAGTCTTATCTAAAAAACGAAGGAAGAAGTTCCAAATCAAATGTGTGCAGTTTTTGTTTGACTGAGGAAGTTAGTCTTTCCATTGTTATACAAAAGACATTGGCCTTAATCCAGAGTGACAGAGATGGACCATGAATACTTTTCCAGCAAATGGCAATCAGGTCTACAAACTTCATTCATATGTTTTCAGAGATAAGGCAGGTGGAAAAAGACCATAATGCAAGTTTTAGGGCAGACAGAGATAGTTTGCTGTTTTTAACTGGCAAAGTGGCACCCAGTTTGATCTCCTGCTTTAAGATTTGACATGTTGTGTTCAGAGATGCTCTTCTGAAGACCTGAGTACAGTAACAAGTGGTCGTTTGAGTGTCTGTTGACTTTCTATCAACTAAAACCAGTCTGGACTTTTTCATCTGACCTCTGAACTACCAAAACTGCTGCTTACTGCTGTTATGTGAACCAAAGAGATGTTTCTGTGTTGAAATCCCAGTAGATCAGCAGGTTCTGAAATACTCAGACCAGCTCCAACAACCACACCATGTTCAAAATCACTTAATAATACAGTACTGGATTGCTATAATAATGCTTTAGATATGTTTTCCATCTATGGAGAATTTAAAACATACCTTGTGTGTGTTGATTGTGTTTAGGTGAATGGTTTGTTGAACAGAGGCTCATTAAAAATGCATGCTTTAACCCACATTTTTGTGGAAATGCAAAAATGTACATGAACACAGAGTACATTTGACTGCAGTTTCTAAGTAAAATAAACACTAGGGGGCAGTATGACGCCATCAACATTAGTTTCTTTTCACACCAATGATATTTACAGAGGGGTGATATCCACAAATATAGGATTGTTTTCATGCAGTTCTTTGCACAGCACCAAATAAATACCACAAAACTTCTCAACAGTGTCTATGATTTGTAATTGGATACAATTGTCTCACCTATCAACCTCCATATGGCCGACGTTTCTGGTGTGGTCAGTTTGACACCAGTTTGACTGAGCCCAGCACAGTTTGATGAGTTGTTGTTCAGTGTCGACAAGAGGTTTTCTACTTAAGACACATCAACAACAGGCACTACATCATAATCACGCCCCATACAAGAGCAAGCTCCTAATTGGTTAACACAGCGCGAATGTCTGCTGAAGTTCAGATTTTTGAACTCACACTGCTTCATTCGCATGAATCGCATTATTCACGTGAATTGCGTCGCAGGATGTCTATTAACTTCTTTGCATTGACTTAACATGTAAATCACTTGCGCTTGACACTTCATCCGCATCTGGTGTGAACGCAGCATTACACTAAAGAAATTAAAGCAATGTAAAATCAAGGTAAAACTACATGATCACAGTGCTCTTTTTCCTCTTACATTTGCTGTTGTAAACACTATTTTTGGAGGTTTAGGGTAGGATTTAGGTCAGTGGTTCACTTGGTGATCTGTACAACAAGCCCCGTCTTCTTGTGTATGTGTTCAAACAGGACATGTACTGAAACGTATAACCAAAGAAATGTAATTCAGATTCACAAAGGTGTAGACAGCGCCCTCTAGTGGGTGTCATTTTGCCACGTACCCAGAGTAACGTATTTTACACTTGATTTTAACTGATTTCATTTTTTTTTCCTGATTTTTGTTTTTTCAGTTGGTTGTGTGAACTGTTCTGATAACATCGGATAATGTTGTTAATGGAGTTTAGGGATGCACCGATCCCGATACCTGGATCGGATATCGGTTCGATATCACATTTTTTTGCTGGATCGGGTATCGGCCAGCTGGTACCGATCCAAATCTGATCTTGCGCCTGCGTTATATTCTGTGTTTATAAGCCAACTAATCCATAAAGCCAATTTTAAGGCATTAAAACGTTGTTATAGGCCCACTATATTCCAAAAGTTCTGAAGCCATTCTACGGTTTAATGTGGAGTACAGATGAATATTTAAGTGTTTAAATTCATGTTCAGTTCAGCGCTTCCCGCGGCTGCACCTGTCAATCATTCTCCATTCATTCACAATTCAATCTGCTTGTTGCATTTGACAACAGGAAAAACTTTCTCTAAGATGATTTGTTCCTGTTAGTTTAAATAATTAGTGGAGAAATGCATTTAGTTTTGCATTAAATGGGTTCATTTTGACTTGCAGCAGGAGTTCATTTCATTATGTTTGCGCTGCTGTGTCTGTTAGATCAGATCGCATTCGCAATACTGGAGTGGAGACGGTTATTACCTGCTCTTCACACACAAAGTAGGTCTACCTGAAATGTTTAATTAGAAAAGCCTCAATAATGCATTGGACAGATCCTCAATGCAATTATTTCTTCCATTTGAGCTGCTGTTTTGCAAATGTCTGCAGATACGGGAGCGCTGCGTGCTTTGTCTCCGATGCATCAAGCGCTTTCATTCACATGCTGGCTGCATGCGCAAAGGCGACGTGCGCCGCTCCGTAAGATTATTCTTACAATGAGTTTGTTCTAGCATCCTTCATATTGAATTTATTTTTTCAAGGTGAATACTTTAAGTGCTGCGAATAGTTTAAAGCCTGGCATATTGTGGTCAAAGTAGTTTATTAAATAAATTAAAGGTGAAACTGACAGGCGCAATATGGATTGTTAACAGAAAATGATTTAGCCTATTATAGGCTACTCTGAAACTGAATATTTCACTGTAATTTTATATATTATTATTTGATTTAACAGACCAGTTTGTGTTTTGGCGCTGATATAAGCAGACCTTGTTTTGAACTTTTCCATCTCACTCACGGCAAGATTTGGAGAGGGATTAGGCTATTAAGTAAAACTGGCATCAGACGGTTTAGTTTAATCTGCATAAAACCTGCAGGGAAATATCAGGCTTTAATTTAATATAATTAATAAATTTAATAAAGGGCTGAATATTTTACCAATGATTTCAATAGAATACTGCAGATTTCAAAGAAAATTTGTTATATTAAAAATGAAAGGACAATATCACAACGAATGCTCAAATAATGTAGCCTAGTTTACAGCAAGCATGTTTTAGTTAGATTGTGCTGTCTGTCATGTTTACTTATAGGTCTGTTATTTTTTACTAAAGAAGATATATTATTTGAGTTTAGCGCTATTAATACCTTAGAATTTATTGAGTTTATGACACGGCATTGGCAGCATAGAGGCGATCCGCATCAGCTCTGGTTTGTCAACTTTTCTGTTTCAAACTGTGACCAGAAATATCCTTCTTTCATTTTGCTTTTTTTGACAAAATACATCTGTAGGCACATGTGGTTGCACGTTACTGTTACTGCACATGCTTTTCCATTCCAAAAACGGGAGGCTCACCGCACTGCCTTTATTGATGACAAGAAAAAAAGGAGCGCGGTGCCCTTTTTTATGTCACTAGGAAACAACTAAATCAGCTGAGCCGTATTGTGCGCGAGTGTTTCTGTCAGTAATTCTAATTTTTAATTGCATTATGATATTCAAGATTTGTAAAGTCATACAGCTTTGACTGACTTGAATCAGCGACCACAAGTCTCTCCTCCATCATTAAAAGCTCGCCATAGTCGTCTTGACAACACAAATATTGCTGTCACCTCAAAAGAAACCCCGCCTCTGCTTTCATTTGATTGAAAAATAAAAAAGACGAGACTGAGGTAACATGCTTTTTCCGCTCGAGCGCACATAGCATGCAATGGCCAAACATTAGTAAACCATTCAAAAGATGCACCTCTCAGTCTTAACGCAAAAAGCATTGGGGACAAAAAAAGGGGGACCAAAAAAAAAAACGGCACAGTATTGGGATCGGATCGTTATCGATCGATATTCAGAATTTTGGTATCGAGATTGGATCGGTTCCAAAAAAATGGTATCGATGCATCCCTAATGGAGTTTAATAGAAACAATGTGATTTTTATGTTGCATCGCAAATGTCAAATCGTAAAAACTGTTAGATCCAAAAAATATAAGATAATATCTGCATTGTGCAGTTTATTGTATAAAAATACAATTAGGAAGCAGATCTTGGTCTCATATTTTGGAAAACTAAATTGACTGGATTTAAGGCTGGTTTATACTTCTGCGTCAAGCGATCGTCATGACCCACATCGCCTGCCTTGTTATTAGCTGTGCATTTATGCGTGCTGTTTGGGTTGTCTGCAATAACACTTCCTAAAAGCTAGCTGGCAGTGAGATTTTAATGTTCCTTAATGAGTTTCTTCGCTTGTGTTTTGTTTTTTGTGAACGCTATCTTAATGTACAAGTAGCTAAACCTCGCTCATTCAGAGGCAGGAACCGGCAGACGTGCAACAACTTTAATCATAAGGTAAACGCAAAACAAAAGTTTCCATCTGGAGCTCCTTCACAGTACTCGACAATTGTAAACACTTACTGCTCTCAGCACCGCCCACACTCGGCACAGCTACCAAGCCGACCAATCACAGAGCTTGTGCTATGTGTCATTGCGACATGTAGTTAAATTTTTCAGCCACGGCGAGGGCTATGCGACCGCACGAAGACTGTGCCGGACTATACGTGTGCACTTGATGCAGAAGTATAAATCAGCCTTAAAGAAAGTAAGTAAAGATCATGGGAATGTTTGACTTGGTTGTATATAGTTAAAAAAAACAAAAAACAAGATACTTATCAAGCATTGATTTTCTCTCCCAGGATCCATAAAGTCTTACCTTTTGATTGTTCCATTTCACAGAATTAGAACGAGGGCACTTCTCTTTAATAAGTAACCATCTTTTCTTCAGTTTCTTGGCAAGTACAAGTGCTCAGTCATGCAGTGCAGAACACTACACACTTTCTGCATCTGAATGTGTCTACTTTGGACTCTAGATGTTCCGTAGTACAGTATGTCCAGATCATAGGCTAGTCATACTACACATATAAAGAAAATATACATACAGTTACATAAAATAGGCACAAAAAATGAATGATTCTAGCAATCATGGGCAGCACCGCAAAGCTAATACTTAAAGGGGACCTATTATGCCTCTTTTTACAAGATGTAAAATAAATCTCTGATGTCCATAGAGTGTGTATGTGAAGTTTACGCTCGAAATACCCCACAAATAATGTTTTATAACTCCTTGAGACTGCCCTTTTTAGGCTTTAATTCTAATTGTGCCATTTTGGTGACTGCCACTTTAAATTCAAATGAGATTGTGCTCTTTTAAAAAGAAGGCGGAGCTGCAAATGCCTATGTGTCAGCATAGTGGCAGATTCAAAAACAAGACAAACGTCCTATGCTAATGAGGGAGAGATAGTCACTAATAATGGGCGGGGCTTTCCTCCTCTGATGACACGTACAACAGGGATAATGTCAATCAATCAAAGTGTTTCTGTTTTGATGGAGTGCGATTATAAAAAAAAAATGTATACATTTTTACCATAAGAAGCTGTTTATATTCACAGACTGTGTTTAAACAAAACTGAATTTTCATTTTTGGGTGAAGTATACCTTTAAGGTAGTCTTGAATCCCATTGTACGTTAATATAATCAATGTTTGATTACCCGGATTCATTTTAAAGCAACATTTTTCATGTCTCATCTGATACTTTGGATGCACGTCTGCTTCTGGAACATAAGATGCACCAGATTATATATACACAGGACATAGACTTCCCCGCTCTTCTATTATTTTGATTAATGAAGTGTGGTTTTCCTGGAGGGTGTTAGACGGTATAACATTAATAGGACTACAAGGTTTAAATACAGGCTTTCAGCTCATCACTATGTTTCAAGTGGCTTCCTACACCAGTAATACACTCAGTGTAATGTCTTTGTTGAGGCTATTCTGTCAGACCTCTTTCCTTCATGCTTAGTTTCTTTTTGCTAATTTTCTCTGTTAATATAATGATGTCGTCTGAAATTAAATGCTGGTAGGAAGCCTATGATGCATAACAATGTCCCTGTTAGGGATTATTTTGCCATATATCTCAGGTCTTTCAGGTGCTTCGTCTCTGTTTAAGGCATGTGTTTTGAAAGATTTATGTAATGCTGTATAGGTGAAGGTTAATGTTCTGTAACATAAGGCTCTCACCGTAGGCAGATTCGAGGAATCCCTTTGCAGTGATTATTGATAAACCAACAGCAGCACAGAGCCAAAGCATAGAGATGTTCAAAATACAGGCACAAAGTCAAGAAGAAAGAGTCAGTTCAATTGAAATTGGTAAAAACATAATCCAAAAAAAAATGCAAGATGTCATACACAAGAAGCAACAGGAAGATATATAATTATATCAACATTCTGAATGAAGCATAATTATTATTAAGGTGTTGCTTTTAAAAATGCTTCCATTTGACCTGTTATTCACCTTATTCTACAATTTAGAAGTAAGTTCTTTTCAGGCCACTTTATTAGGTACACCTGTCCAACTGCTTGCTATTGCAAATTTCTAATCAGCCAATCACATTGCAGCAACTCTGCTAGACATGATCTGCTGCAGTTCAAACTGAGCATCAGAATGGGGAAACAAGGTGATTTAAGTGACTTTGAACGTGGCATGGTTGTTGGTGCCAGACGGGCTGGTCTGAGTATTTCAGAAACTGCTGATCTACTGGGATTTTCACGCACAACCATCTCTAGGGTTTACAGAGAATGGTCTGAAAAAGAGAAAATATCCAGTGAGCGGCAGTTCTGTGGGCGCAAATGCCTTGTTGATGCCAGAGGTCAGAGGAGAATGGCCAGACTGGTTTTAGCTGATAGAAAGGCAACAGTAACTCAAATAACCACTTGATACAACCAACCTTGAGGCAGATGGGCTACAGCAGCAGAAGACCACACCGGGTCACACATGCTTATCAAAATCGGACAATTGAAGATTGGAAAAACGTTGCTGGTCTGATAAGTCTTGACGTCTGCTGCGACTTTCGGATGGTAGGGTCAGAATTTAGCAGCAGCAACATGGATCCAGCATGGACACTTCAAAAAGAACAATACGAACATCAATACTTATATAGAGGCATGACGATGAGGGTGGATGAATGTGGCTGGATTAATGAATGGTCTGAGCAACTGTCTCATTTACTCCCCACTAACAAATTGGGAGTTTTTATACTAACAAATAAAAACTCTTATGCACTAATGTTAATGTCTGATTGAGAAGACGTGTTCAGTGCTGCCAGACATAGAACGAGAAGGAATCCATTTTGTCACTGCAGAGATGCTATTGTAGTCCTCCTGGGGTGCAATTACTTGAGGAAGTTTCCTGTGCTCATTATCTCTGTGCCCCTGCTGAGATGTTGGGAAGAGTCTGTGAATCCTTACTCCTGGAGCTCAGCGAAGCCCTGACTGTCCTCTCCTTAATTTAATGATACTTCTAATTTTAGGCGGCACGGTGGCTTACTGTCACCTTACAGCAAGAAGGATTGCTGGTTCGAGTCCTGGCTGGGCCAGTTGGCATTTCTGTGTGGAGTTTGCATGTTCTCCCCATGTTGGCATGGATTTTATCCGGGTGATCTGGTTTCCCCCACAGTTCAAACACATGCGCTATAGGTGAATTGGATAAGCTAAATTGGCCGTAGTGTATGTGTGTGAATGTGAGAGTGTATGGGTGTTTCCCAGGGTCTGGGTTGAGCCTGGAAGGGCATCTGCTGTGTAAAACATAAGCTGGAATAGTTGGCGGTTCATTCCGCAGTGGTGACCCCTGATTAAATAAGAAACTAAGCAAAAGTAAAATGAATAAATGAACTTCTAACTTTTGGTCCACTGATCCTTGCTGGCTGTAGATTATAACCAGCATCACTCAAAGATTCCCTCAGAGCGGTGTCCTTTATCATTCACATGTTCTAAATGCATTCTGAATCTGAATTATCCAATCGACCAACGTGTGTAAATACCATACTTCCTGGCGTGCTAAAGAGAATGGTAGCTACATGTGGGAGTAGAGAGTTACCATTACTCCCACGTGCATTTATTATACTCTTTAGCACAGCAGATACGAGCTTACCATTATCATTCAACCAATTCAGCCCCTTAGTTTAATGCTGCCTTCACATGCTTTCTGAAAATTCCCACTTATCACTCGTGAAGAAGTGATTATGAGCTCATCACATCCATGTGCTTTATTGGAGAGATTGTAATCGAGGACAGATGGTTTATTCTTGCCTGTTTCTTGGGGAATTTTAGAGAAACTTTTATGTCAGTATGTTGATGTGCTTCCAGCTGAAACTGAATATTAAGTGTGTGTGTGTGTGTGTGTGGGGGGGGGGGGGGGCTTTCTTTTTGCACATCATTCCCTCATAGCAAATTAATGGTAAGAGGGGCGTGGTTTGGATAATTGTGGCTGAAGCTGTCAGATTGACATCAGGGAAGGACCACCACTCACAGCAGATGGCGCTCAAGGATAGTTTTCAACACCTGATGCCGCTCTAGGCTAGTTTTTAACAGCAAATGGCACTCTATGCTAGTTTTTAACAGCAGATGGTGCTCCAGGCTAGTTGTTACCAGCAGATGGCGCTCTAGGCTAGTTTTTAACAGCAGATGGCGCTCTAGGCTAGATTTTAACAGCAGATGGCGCTCTAGGCTAGTTTTTAACAGCAGATGGCATTGTAGGGTAGTTTTTAACAGCAGATGGTGCTGTATGCCAGTCTGTAACAGCAGCCAATGCTCTAGACTAGTTTTTAACGGCAGATGTTGCTCTAGGCCAGTTTATAACAGCACATGGTGCTCTAGGCTAGTTTTTACCTACACATGGTGCTCTAGGCCAGTTTTTAACAGCAGATGCCGCTCTAGGCCAGTTTTTAACTGCACATGGTGCTCCAGGCTAGTTTTTAACAGCAGATGCCGCTCTAGGCCAGTTTTTAACTGCACATGGTGCTCCAGGCTAGTTTTTAACAGCAGATGCCGCTCTAGGCCAGTTTTTAACTGCACATGGTGCTCTAGGCTAGTTTTCACCTACACATGGTGCTCTAGGCCAGTTTTTAACAGCAGGTGGTACTCTAGGCCAGTTTTTAACAGCAGATGGAGCTCTAGGCCAGTTTGTAACAGCAGATGGCGCTCTAGGCCAGTTTTTAACAGCAGATGGTGCTCTAGGCCAGTTTTTAACAACATATGCCGCTCTTGGCCAGTTTTTAACAGCACATGGCACTCTAGGCCAGTTTTTAACAGTAGACTGTGCTCTAATCCAGTTTTTACCAGCAGATGTTACTCTAGGCTAGTTTTCAAAAGTAGATGGCACTGAAAGCTAGTTTTTAAAAGCAAATGGCACTGTAGGCTAGTCTATTCAGCAAACAGTGCTCTGAGTTAGTTTTTAACAGCAGATGATGTTCTAGGCTAGTTTTTACAATTTATGGCAGTCTAGGCTAGTTTTAACAGCAGATGGCGCTCTAGGCCAGTTTTTAACAGTAGATGGTGCTCTATGATAGTTTTAACAGTAGATGGTGCTCTAGGCTAGTTTTTAACAGCAGATGGCAGTCTAGGCCCAGTTTTAACAGTAGATGGTGCTCTAGGCTAGTTTTTAACAGCATACTGCGCTCTAGGCAAGATTTTATCAGCAGATGGCACTGTAGGCTAGTTTTTAAACAGCAGAAGACAATGTAGGCTAGTTTTTTATATCAGCAAACGACACTGTAGGCTAGGTTTTAACAGCAGAAGACGATGTAGGCTAGTTTTAACAGCAGATGGCATTCTAGGTTTGTTTTTAAACACAGACAGCAATGTAGGCTAGTTTTTAACAGCAAATGGTGCTCTAGGCTATATTTTAACAGCAGATGATGTTGTGAGCTAGTTTTTAACAGCAGACAGCGTTCTAGGCTAGTATTTAACAGCAGATGGTGCTCTAGGCTAGTATTTAA
>CAIGQZ010032741.1:5575065-5593673 GCA_903798205.1 Danio tinwini | reverse complement strand
TCTAGGCTAGTATTTAACAGCAGATGGTGCTCTAGGCTAGTATTTAACAGCAGATGGTGCTCTAGGCTAGTATTTAACAGCAGATGGTGCTCTAGGCTAGTTTATAACAGCAGATTGTGTTCTAGGCTAGTTTTTTTATCAGCAAACAACGCTGTAGGTTAGTTTTTAACAGCAGATGGCTCTCTGGGCTAGTTTTTAACAGCAGACAACGCTGTAGGCTAGTTTTTGTTTATCAGCAATATGTGGTATTGAATACCAAGAAGAAGTACAGTTTTGTCATGAAACTGTATGCACACAAAGGTTTATACTGTAGGTCCTATCCAATCTACTTCCAGCAACATAGTTAGCTTCATGGCGCTGGTGATTGGTTGCTGTCATCTAAGCAGCCAATGAGCTTGCTCCTCAACATTTAAACACCTCAGCATGGTTTGAGCTAGCAATCTGCACTGTGTTTTCACTCTAGCTATGGGGGGTATCATGTATGTTAGGGCCAGGGCACACACTGTTAAAATTGCTGGGTTTCACACAGTTCCTTTATGTTGTCCCAACGCAAATAGATTAAGTGAACTTAATTGTCTTTACAATTTAAGTGGATTTAACATAAAACAATTAGGTTGTCCCCAAAAAAAGTTCAAGAATTGTGTCGATTCAGCTCATTTTAAATAAGTAGTTTTAACAAGCTGCAAAACAATGTTTTGACTGCACTTTTATCAGTCATGAGGGGGTTATTGCTCTTTTAACGTGATTAATCTTAAAATGTACCTGTTTGTTGAGAGAGACGCAGGTAATTTAGACCATTTTTTTCTCTCTGTCCATAAAAAAATATGAATTAATTTATTCATTCATTCATTTTCCTTTCGGCATAGTCCCTTTATTAATCAGGACCCACCACAGCAGAATGAACCGCCAACTTATCCAGCATATGTTTTATGCAGCGGATGCCCTTCCAGCCGCAACCCATCCATGGGAAACATCCACACTCATTCTCACACTATGGTCAATTTTAGAATACCCAATTCACCTATACCATATGTCTTTGGACTGTAGGGGAAACCGGAGCACCTGGAGGAAACTCCACGAACAGAGGGTGAACATGCAAACTCCACACAGAAACACCAACTAACCCAGCAGAGGCTCGAAACAGCGACCTTCTTGCTGTGAGGCGAACGTGCTACCCACTTCGCCACAGTGTCACCTATGAATTCATTATAATTATAATTATATATTTTTATTAATTTACCACATTTAAAGTAGACATGACATTTTTTGTACCTTTGGTCAACTATTGCACTCCAAATACCTTAACAGCTTTTACTTGTCAATGCTGGCAAAATGATCATGGTAAAAGTGGAATAATCCGCTGTGGCAACCAATTTATGCTGCTTATTATACTGTTATTAAAAAAATTGTACATGTATTATGTATTACACATTAGTGGATTATTAGTTAGGCATTAAGCATTTAGTTTAAATGAATATACATTCTTTCACAGAAACAAAGTTTTATCACACAGTGGCCAGAAACTGGCAGTAGAGTCCTAAATCTTCCTAATGTTTCACAGTGTTTCACTTGAATTTCAAACACCAGTAATCTGAGGCCTACGATCTCTGCTGGTTAATTAGAATGTAAATGAATGCCTAAAATCATCAATCAAGCAAGGTGAAAGAAAAACAGGATGCAGGCGTTAGTGGATAGTAGTTTATTTGTCGTCACAGGCTGTTGTTTTAAAGAGTGCACCACCAAAAACAGACTTTAATGTAATCCTAAAGGAAATCTCCACAGTTCACTGGAGAGTAACAGACAAAACCTCTTTATATAGATGATAAAGAACTAAGAAGTACTCAGTGCTTAACTAGTAGATAATGAATGGAAACAGGTGCTTAGAACTAAATATATCATGTCTCTGTAAAATTGATTCTGATTCCATGTTATGTTTTTCCCAGATAACAACCGATTAAACAATTAAAACAGACTCATCTGGGTGCTATGAATCATATTGGCAGTTAATGAATACAGTATGCTTATTATGGTAATCACCCTCCTTACCAACAATATTATCACAATACTTGTTTTACGATAAAATATTATTGCGATTTTACATATATAGCGATATTCTGCAATTTATTGCCTTTTTTCATTTTCAAACTATGTCCCTAATCGTAAACATAGGCAACATATTTTTTAACAAAACATACACACGTTTCAGTTTATTTCACTTCGATTGTATTGCTGCAGTGCAAATAATTGGGATTGACAAGCAGGCAAACTGACTAACATTTTATTCAATACCTATCATTGAAAAAAGGTACGTCTGCTCTCAGTTTTTGCTTTTGCAAATTCACCAGAGGCCACTGTGTTTGCTTTTTGATGATCTCAAATTTCTCTTGCACATCTATGGCATTATTTCACTGACAAATGTTGTGAGACCGCTACTGCGTTTTATTCGGAAATGTATTCCCGCGCCGCAAGAAAACCAGTCGGGAGAGCGTGAATTATGTAGCCAGAGGAACGCATGTATGGATTTCTTCTTTAAAACGAATGCTACGGGGCGGTATGGAGCTGTTCCTTTTTGTGCTAACCAGCTGACCACTTACCTCCATATGGACTTTTCCGCTGTAATCAGTTTGTCCAGTGGTTCGCCCATGAAAACACTGTCGGTTGGGTTTAGGGAAGAGGGTGGGCGGGTCAATCTGTGCTTTTGAAAATACTATCTGTTGGGTTTAGGGAAGGAGGAGGGTGGGCCAGTCAATCAGTCAGTCAGTTAGTCGACAGCGGCCTCTGGTGGATTTATGTGAGAACAGCAGCCACGATTCGCACTCGCAAGAGAAATTTGAGATCTGAAAAAGGGTACACAGCGACCTCTGGCGGATTCGCAAACTGCAAAAAACATAGGTCCTGGGATGATTTTAATGCTCCACAGAAATGTATATAGGCGTACGTAATCAGAATGAGCCTGGGTTGAAATAAAAAGTGTATAACCAATGTAAACTCAACACAGTGCTTGTATTGACTCACTCGTTTTTATTCACTTCATCAAGTAGACTAGTGGAATAGTGAATTACTGTATAGTGTGTGATTTTGAATATAGCCAGAGGTAATAGCAAAGAAAAAGCATGTTACCAAGGCTAGTGCGATCAAAATTGTTTAATGATACGTAGTTTCTGATTAAATGTTTTACTGAATGCAGTTCCAGTAGTATAGTCACGGTTTGTGTAGAAGAGGGCTAGTTTCATATGGGAACAGCAGTGAATGTTGGATAGAGCATGGCAGAGAGAAGGAATCGACTTTAAACTGATTCATTATGCCAAGCTAATAAATATAGCCATGAGAGAGGACATGCAACCATTAACATGGTTTGAAGAGCAGAGAAATCAAACCAATTTAGAAAATAACTCTGTATCTTCCGCTGTCCTACATACATCGAGTAGTCCATGTATAGGCCGGATTGGTACTCAGTGGTGTAGTCCTAAAAAAAAGGTGGCATACTATTACCCACCTTAACCTACCCAACCCAAACTTTAAATAATTCCGGCACCCCAGCTGCTAGAAATAAACCATAAAATTATGGATTTTTTTTACAGTGTAAAGAAATAATGAAAGTCAATGTTTCTTTCATTCATTAGCAATATATCAATTTATTGATAAAAAAGTCTCTTGTTCATCACTGTGTTTTACGTTATTCATATTTTATGCTTACAAACATCCACTGTAAAAAAAATACGTAATTTTACGGCCGTTAAATTACAGATATTTACTGTAAAATAACAGGGGTTGAATTACAGAAATTTACCAGAGATTTAAATTTAAAGAAATTTCTGTAAGTTAATGTCTGTTATTTTACAGTCAATTTCTGTAATTTAACGGCCGTTATTTAACTCTTTTTTTTCCGGCACCCCAGCTGCCAGAAATAAACCTTAAAATTACAGATATTTTTACAGTATACATTCAATCTGCAGGGCAGCAAACAAGTCTAGACGTCAAATAGTAAAAATGTTTAATAAATAGTCAGTATTTGCTGCAGATGCGTAGTTTGCTCAGACACATTCTAATCTCCTTTCATACTGTAGCTTTTTATGTTAGTCGTACTGAAGGCCACTATTTTGTAGTGTTCACCGCTGGATTGTGTGGGAGTTTGGGTCTAGTTCTAGTAAGAAGTGGTTCTGCATTATTTATCGAGCTTTCACTGTGACCTACTTTACAACACAGCAGTAACCACAATTCTCCCTGCACTTCAAAAGGCACATATCTTTAATTAATACATGTGAACACACTCCAACAGACAATAACAGGGACGTTTTTAGCAGAATATGTATGCAGTGAACAGTCATTCATATGTCATAAAACATTCCCAGTGGGAAAAAAAACACTAACATTCTCTTACTCTGCACCAATAATCCTCCATCATGTGTACACAAAGAACAATCATTGCTCATGCTTTATACTCACATAGCAGTGTCACACCTCAGCTGTTTAATAGTTTTCGCTCTGTAGTCCAATTAATTACTGTATTTTCTTCTGGTGTTTTTACTGCAGAACATCTCTCAGAAGATAATGGAGAAACATAAGTGTGGCACTATACAGTACTCCAAGAAGAGACAACTAGATCACAATTGTTTTGAATTCCACCAAGTCACGGCTCGATGATAAACTAAAGGCCTGTCAAAATTAGTGCCAGGTTGTCTACAGCTTTGAAACAAAGCATGCTTTTTGGGATGGCCAAATGGGGGCATAACTCATCAAAAGGGCCACATTTTCCTAGTACCAAGAGCTAAAACCTTCCCCTTCTTTGGTCTTTGTCTCTCATTTAACAAAGAACTGTAGTGTTTAACACTGAGTAGTACAGAGACTGGCTTGCATATGCAAAATTGCATCAGATCGTCCCAAATTTATGTGATGAGTTAGTTCACCCCAAAATAATACATATATATATTTGATTATATATAAGACTTTTGCACAATATATAATCAATCAGTCTTCATTAAAAACAAACAGATAAATATAGGAAATATGTACATATATTTTCCTCTTCAAGCAAAATACTATGTTTAATGTGGCTTTCCTTGAACTGTTTTGTTCTAATTGTCCTGACATTTTCTGAATTAATGTGCTGTGTATTATCAACGACTAGAATACACGAGACATGTCACTCGTATAGTTTTGAATGAGGAAAAGTGTAACATCAATATGGCGAATGAAGCCCCGCCTTCAAGTACAGGAGCCAATCAGCGATTGGTATAGACCAGGGGTGTCCAAACTCGATCCTGGAGGGCCGGTGTCCTGCATGGTTTAGTTTCAACCCCGATTAAACACACCTGAACCAGCTAATCAAGCTCTTTCTAGGTATACTAGAAACTTCCAGGCAGGTGTGTTGAAGGAAGTTAGAGCTAAACTATGCAGGACACCGGCCCTTCAGGACCGAGTTTGGACACCTCTGGTATAGACTAATGATTCTTCGGGGGTGGGCTCAGACCAGGCGTGAGTTTCTGCAGATTTTGTGTAATTCAAACTTTTGGAAATGACACAAAAGTAACAGATTTTCTTTGGTGATTTCAAATGTGAAATTTAATAGTAAGCTTGGCAAACACTTTTGGAATATGTGATGTTTCCTCATTCAAACAGAATGCCCAAGCATACTGCCCGAGAGGTGTTTCAAAGATGAATTTTAAAGTGAATTGACTTGGCTTAAAGGGACTTTGGTAATATCAGGCTTCTTTGAGCACTTTCCAGAGTTCTTCTTTAATAATAATAATTCCTTACATTTATATAGCGCTTTTCTGGGCACTCAAAGCACTTTACACGTTGGAGGGGGGGGGTCTCCTCATCCACCACCAGTGTGCAGCATCCACCTGACGCAACGGCAGCCATTTTGTGCCAGACCACACACCAACTGATTGGCGGAGAGGAGACAAAGTGATGAAGCCAATTATGATATAGGGAGGGTTATAAGGCCATGATGGACAGAGGCGAGTGGGCAGATTTGGCCAGGATTCTGAGGTTGAACCCAAAGGACTTCCTGGGATTTTTAACAACCACAGGAGTCAGGTTTAACATCTCATCTGAAAGACGGCACTCACTGAGCAGTATAGAGTCCCCGTCACTATACTGGGGCATTAGGACCCACACAGACTGCAGGTTGGGCGCCCCCTGCTGGCCTCACTAACACCACTTCCGGCAGCAGCCTAGCTTTCCCATGTGGTCTCCTATCCAGGTTCTGACCAGGCGCAGCCCTGCTTAGCTTCAGTGAGAGTTGCAGAGAGCTAGCTGCCAACTAGGTTTAGAGTCTCACATGTGTTTTTTTTTCTGTCCAGGTGATCTCATACAGCCTCTATAATATTCAGGTCTGGACCCTGTGGAGGCCATTTCATGGCTGTCTGTGTTTCATCAGCTGTTTTCTTTCTCCAAATAGGATTTTACTGCAATTAGTAGATCATTATCATGCTGACAATGAAAACTTTAACCACTGAAGTCCTTTCCAGAATGAATCTGCACTTTTCAGCATTCACAATTCCATCAAGTCAGACAATATTGCTAACAACACTGGTAGAAATGCAGCTCAAACCAGGACAAACAGTCTCTCTCAAACATTGTCTTTCACATGTCTCTAATCTAACCTAACTACTATCCTAACAAACCATATGCTAACTGAAAGATAATTTATTCACCCTATATGAATCTCAATTTTAAAGAAATTGACACAAAAAATTGACACTTATGATTGGTTTTATGATAAAGGGTTATATATATCCATTAGGGCTGTGTATTGGCAAGGGCCTCACGATATGATACATATCACGATACATGGGTCACGATACATTATATCACAATATATTGCGATACATTAAATATTGTGATATATTGCAATAGTTTGTATTAGTATGTGTCACTTTACATTGACAACTTAATAAAGTCGACAGGCAAATTAAAATTCCAATTCCAATTTATTTTCCATCCATTCCAATTCATTAGAACTGCACACTGTGACTGAACAGAGAAATATATATATATATATATATTGCAAAGCTTACAATTTTTTTGTCTAATTCAGTACTCCCTGGTAAAGCGTTAAACCAAAGTGCAGCCACACGTCAGCTCTAAAAGATGGAGGCATCTTCATATTTTCCGCCATGCTCACACTTGCTTACTTCTGATACCGTACTACTTGGCGTTTTGTTGATCGCGAGTTAGCGACATCTACAGAAGCAGACGGGGAGGTCGTTTGGCACAACTTAAATCGATACTTGAGGTTGGACTATTGATACACTATCGTAAAATAAGTTATCACGATAGTTAGATGTATCGACAGCCCTAATATCCATTATAACATCAGTAAAACAACAGATTTAATGTTGGCCAAAAACGTTAATTTATATAATTTTTTAAATATATGCATATATGCATACGCATGGTTAGTGAATGAGACCCAATTTCTAAATTGTACGCATCAAGCACAGGAAACTGAGAACCATGAATGATTTGAAGGAGAAGGAACATAAATACACAATCTAATACAGTACAACTATAGATATATTCCTCGTAGGGATGGTCCAACAGCCAAGTTTAAAAATTCATGACCCGAACCAAGAGCCTTATTGCGATTGAACACGGGACACTAAAGATGAACTAAGCAGATCTCATCTTTTCCCTGAAGACATAAGCTGCCTCGTCACTTTCTTCTTTCTTTTCTTTCTGTTGAGAGGCTCATTTTTAAAGTTTGCTTTTGCTGTGAAACCGTGTCACCAACTGTGTGTATGCTTGCTTTAAACATCAACCAGACTGCAAGGCTCTGCATCCCTCATCCAGCTAATGCCCACTCCAGATATGAATAGAGCATCCATGAATCATCAAACCCTGGGAGATTCCTGTTCAGCCACGGAAGGAAATCCCTGACATATAAATGGCAAAATGAATACCTTCACATTCTAAGCTGTAATGACAGTTTCGATGCAAAGGATCATTAGCCCTTCTGAATATTTAGCCCCCACTTTCTGTTTAATGGAAAGAAGATTTTATTTGACACATTTCTAAACAATAGTTTGTTCTGTAGACAATCGGAAGAAAATATTCCTTAAGGGGGCTAATAATATTGACCCTAAAATTGTCCTTGAAAAATTACAACCTGCTTTTATTCTAGCTGAAATAAAACAAATAAGACTTTCTCCAGAAGACAAAATATTATAGGAAATACTGTGGAAAAACTCCTTGCTCTGTTAAACATCGTTTGGGAAATATTTGAAAAATGGAGGGCAAATCATTTTGACTTCAAATGTATGCATGCCTGCCTGAACGTCAGCATCTCTGCTCTTCCATTACTGTAAGAGGTTTGATTAGCACATTGGTTGTAAATGTTGATTGGTGCCAGCGCTGAGTGCATCGGATCACTAAACTGGGTTCTGTTAAAATCCGTCACCAAGGCTAGTGCGATCAAAATTGTTTAATGATACGTAGTTTCTGATTAAATGTTTTACTGAATGCAGTTCCAGTAGTATAGTCACGGTTTGTGTAGAAGAGGGCTAGTTTCATATGGGAACAGCAGTGAATGTTGGATAGAGCATGGCAGAGAGAAGGAATCGACTTTAAACTGATTCATTATGCCAAGCTAATAAATATAGCCATGAGAGAGGACATGCAACCATTAACATGCATCCAATCAACACATACATGAATGCCCAGTAACTCTCAGGTACAATGAAGGAGGTTTATATGATACTTTACAATAATATATCTGTGCATATACAGATGAAGTCTGAATTATTAGCACCAAATATATATTTTTACCCAATTTCTGTGTAACAGAAAGATGTTTTCAATGCATTTCTAAACATGATAACCCATTTCTAATAACTGATTTCTTTTTATCTTTGCCATGATGTATTTTTTAAGATACTACTATTCAGCTTAAGTGACATTTAAAGCCTTTACTAGGTTAATTAGGCAGGTTAGGGTAATTAGGCAAGTCATTGTATAATGATGGTTTGTTCTTCAATCGAAAATGAATATTGCGTAAGGGGGCTAATAATATTGACCTTAAAATGGTTTATAAAAAATTAAACTCGTTTTATTCTAGCCAAAATAAAACAAATCAGACTTTCTCCAGAAGAAAAAATATTATAGGAAATACTGTGAAAAAAAATCCTTATTCTGTTAAACATCATTTGAAAAATCCTTCTTAGGGATTTGATTAGACTATTGAAAGATGGACGTTGCTATAAAAATAAAGAAAGATTGGAGAATGGGTGAATGAAGGACTGATAGCCCCGCCCTAAAGGTATTCCATGTGACCAGAAGTGAAGAAAAGTCGTTTTGAGAGGGAGGAAAGGGTAAAGTCTAAATTGGATATGTGGCCGGCTGGAAGTGCGATATGCACATTAATATAGCAGAATTTTTTATGACACTCTATAACAATAATTAATATTTTACAGTACTGTGACGGGGTTGGGGTTGAGGTGGGGGGTAGGCGTTAAAAAATACAATTTATTGGGTAATTTAAAAATAACATAAGTAATACTCGGTACAACTACTGTTTTAGGGTTTAGGGTTGGGGTGGTGGTAGACGATAATAAAATACAATAAATGGGAAATGTAATAAATAACATAAATAGTTATCTTTAACTTCCGGCCGCAAACATATCTGTTCTAGCAACAACCAGAGGGAAGGTTATGGTATTTGATTAAAAAGTTTATGAGGGCAAACTAATGTTTTCAAAATAACAAAGTCCACAGATACATCGTTTATAACACGAACTACCATATACATAACAAAATAAGAACAGTAAATTTAGATTTCATGGTGACTTTAAAGATGTTCTGGCAAAAAAAAAAAAAAAAAAGTCCGACCATTTGCTTCTGTGTTTGAGTGGTGGTTCTTCTCTGTTCACATCAGTTTAATGACTTCAGCCATAATATTATTAACCACGCCCCTTTTACCAGTTTGCTATGAGGGAATGATGCGCAAAAAGAAAGCCCTGCCCTTTCTCAATATTCCATTTCAGTTGCAAATACATCAACATACTGAAATAAAAGTCTCTGCAAATTCCAGTTCATTCATTCGTTCATTCGGCTTAGTCTCTATTTCAGTGGTGGCCACAGCGGAATGAACCGCCTCATTCACACACACACTCTTACACTACGGCCAATTTAGTTTATTCAATTCACCTATAGTACATGTTTTTGTGGGGTAAAGCGGAGCACCCAGAGGAAACCCACGCGAACACAGAGAGAACATGCCAACTGACCCAGCCTGGACTCGAACCAGAGACCTTCTTGCTATGAGGCGACCACTGAGCCACCATGTCGCCCCTGAACAGTTTTAGAGTAATAATTTCTTCTGTTTATATTACTTTTGCATTACCAAGGCAACAACAAATTTGTATTCAGATTTTACCAAGGGAGGGTTATGGTATTTGATTATAAAGTAATGCACAGATACATCGTTTATAGCAAGAAATACTATACACATATCAAAATAAGAAGAGTAAACTTTTATTTCATGGCGACGTTAAAGATGTTCTGGCAAAAAAAAGTTTGTATTGGTAATCTTAAATCAAAGACTGACCTTGTGCTTCTGTGTTTGGAGTGGCTGACCTTGTCTGTTGACATCAGTTAAATGGCTTCAGCCACAGTATTTTTAACCACGTCCCTCTTAACGTTAGTTTGCTACGAGGGAATGATGTGCAAAAAGAAAGTCCCGCCCCCTACTCAATATACAGTTGACTGAAAAAAAAGTCTCTGCAACTTCCAGCTTACGCAGACTTGAATATATACAGCCTAATAATAAAATGTGCAGCTCATAAGATTCTCTTTGCCCTCTTTATTCCTGATTTTGGATAACGCCTCTCTCATACCTAATACTTTTTACGTGGACATTCTGTCCTTTATTTTACCTTCACTCGGTGAGATGGAACTGTGCCCTTTCCCAATGTGAATGAGGCTGCTGTCTAGACATTGCCCTGCCGACCTCATCCTTTGAATAGTAATGACCCGTCAGACCCAACTCAAGAATAAAGAATTCATATAGCGTGTCCAATCCAGACTCACACAAATTCATCTCACTTTACCTTCTGTAACACCTTATGTGTCAAATCTTTTTCTTCCTTTCTCAAGGGACTTTGTTAAGTGCACACTGGCATCGAAAATCAAGTCAAGTCATTTCTATATTTCTTAATGCTTTATGCAGTTGCAGTTTTAGCAAGTTTAATTCAGAAGTAAGTAATTTTACTAAAGACAGCAATGTTTTTTTTATTCAAAATTCTTGTCAGTGTCATAGGAGGTAAAAGTCTGATTGGATTAGGATAGCTATCCAGTTGTGAAAAGAACAGGTGTAAATGCCCTCGAAAACGAATTTGAGACTACTACTTCAGAAGGTGGTCTGGGATGCTATCCAGACTAAATTCATCAACATTTTGTATATTTTACTCTGCCCAAACTGTCCTAAAATTTGACTCCTCCCAAAATGTTTGTTTCTTTTTCTTTTATTTTGCTTTCGTTTTTGTTATTAACCATTAAGCGATAAAATGTGAATGTTAAATTAATAACAAATGACTGCAGATTTACAAACCCAAATCAGAAAAAGTTGGGACAGTATGAAAAACACAAAATAAAAAAGAAAGTAGTGATTTCCAAATGTACTTGTATTTCATTGCAGACAGTATAAACTTCAACTTCATTTAATTCTAAGTATACATCCTCTCCTGTCATTAAGACCTGCAATGCATTCAAAAAAAAGTTGGGAGAGGAGCAGTTTAGGGTTAGTAATCAGGTAAATTGGTTAAATAATGATGTGATTTGAAACAGATGATGTCAACAGGTGATTGTAATTATGATTTGGTACAAAAGCAGCATCCAAGAAAGGTCTAGTCCTTTGAGAGCAAAGATGGGCAGAGGATCGCCAGTTTGCCAACAAATACGTGAGAAAATTATTGAAATGTTTTAAAACAATGTTCCTCAAAGAAAGAGAGGAAGACATTTGGATATTTCACCTTCAACAGTGCAGAACATCATTAAAAGATTCAAGGAATCTGGAGGAATTTCAGTGCGTAAAGGACAAGGGTGCAAGCCTAAGCTGAACTACTGTGATCTCTGATACCTCAGGCGGCACCGCATAAAGAATCCTCATTCATTTATAAGTGATATCACCACATGGGTTCAGGACTAATTTGACAAACCTTTGTCAAGCACCACAATACATAGCTACATCCACAAATGCCAGTTAAAACTGCACTGTGCCAAAAGGAAGCCCTATGTTAACAGTGTCCAGAAGCGCTGTCGACTTCTCTGGGCTCAGAGGCATCTGGGATGGACCACCACACAGTGAAAACATGTACTGTGGTCAGATAAATCAGTATTTCAGGTATTTTTTGGGGGTGAATAGACGCCGTCTTCTCCGGACCAATAAGAAAAGGATCATCCAGACTGTTACCAGCAACAAGTCCAAAAGCCAAGATCTGTCATGGTATGGGGTTGTGTCAGTGCCCTTGGCAAAGGTAACTTGCACTTCTGTGATGGCACCATTAATGCTGAAAAGTACATCAAGATTTTGGAGCACAATATGCTGCCTTCTTCTTCAGGAACGCTCATGCATATTTCAACCAGACAATGCAAAACCATATTCTGCATACATTACAAAGCCCTGGCTGCAAAGGAAGAGGATACAGGTACTTGACTGGCCTGCCTGCAGTCCTGATCTGTCTCCATTAGAGAATGTGTGGTGCATTTTGAAGTGCAAAATGCAACAACGAAGAGCCTGTACTGTTGCACACCTGAAACGCTTCATCACTTGGTGTCTTCAGTCCCTAAACGTCTTTTAAGTGTTGTGAAAAGGAATGGTAACATTACAAAGTGGTAAATGCTTTACTGTTTTAACTTATTTTTTAAATGTGTTGCATGAACCAAAATTGAAATACGTGTTTATTTAAAAAAAATTATAATAATCCAGAGGAACATGTTAAATAATGTTTGTTGTATTGTCTGCAATGAAACACTACTTTCTTTTTTCACCTGGGTTTTACATACTGTCCCAACTTTTTCCGATTTGGGCTTGTAAACCTAAAACACAGATAAAAACACAATACTGGTGGCAAAACGTTGTCTCTTAATTGATGAGATATCACATCAATTGTGGCGAAAGAGTTAAAACACTCTGTGAAAACCTCAGAAACAATAGAAATCTGTGCTATTTCTCTCGCCAGTAAGATAATAGTGTGAGAGAATGAAAGTGAAGCAATATGGTGAAGTCTTCTATCTTAATTCGGTCAGTCCCAGAGTTCATCCCACCCCAATGTTTCACCAACTTGGTCATTTAAAAAGATACTCTATATTATACATCCTCATATCTGTTGCTTGGGGAGCACAGTTTGCTGTTTTTAAAGCTATTTTTCGTCATGGATGTATATTTGAACAACAGAGCAAAAACCATTTTGACAAAACAGCATTAGCTCTGCAAAGAGAGTTTCTGCTGTTCCCATTTATCTTTGTCAGCAGCGGTTTAGAGTTTTACACCATTATTTCAAGTCAGTTACACCCCAAGGTTCTTCACCCCCTTCGGAACCCTTTTAAAGCTATAAATATATACAGCGTAAATTTGTGCTACATTTGAATTTGTCATTGTGACTAATGTTATGTCAACTGAATAAAAGGCCTGTAAATATCAGGAGCATTTCTACATTTCATGAGCTCTTTAAATGTTGCTTGAACTAAATATAAACAGAGTAGCACTTTTAAATGGCTGTCAATGAAGAACGATTAGTTTTTTTCTGGAAAAAAGAGTGTAACAGCAGGGGCTTACAGGGTCACACTAACCAGCCACCCTTGACTCCACCAGTTGGGCAGCTGAAGAGGTTCAGTTCATGTGTAGCTTACTAATGTGTTAGAAAAAGCCATGTTATGCCTTACCTCTAGACCCGGATTGGCTAATCGGGAGGATCGGGAGAACTCCCGATGGGCAGTTTTTTGGCCGTGGGGGCTGGTGTCTCTAGCTGCCTGCACTCTCAGCAGTCGCACTTTTTTCATTTATTTATTTATTGACTTATTTGACCATATCCTCACTCTTTTTATTCATTATTTTACCGCAGCTCCACTCTTTTTATTTATTTTCTCGCAGCCCCATGAGCAGAATGCAGCCTGCAGGTTAATGATGACGTAGTTATCATTCGACTCCCCAACAGCGGCACCTTGCTCATCAGCAAATTCATTCGTTAAGAGATACGCAAGAGATGAAAAATTGATTATGAAAAGCACTAAGGTGGCGCATAAAAGGCCAGAATTTAAAGGGCACCTATGGTGAAAAATCTACTTTTCAAGCTGTTTGGACAGACATATGTGTAGGTATAGTGTATAGACCGTCATATTGGGGTGATATAAACACACTCAGTCCTTTTTTTTCAATTTAACAACATAAAAACGGTGGACCAATTGTAGCCGTTTTGAGATCTACCGCAACTTGACGTAGGAGTGCGGTCCCCCCGCTCACCAATATTGATTGACAGGTGCGCATTACCATATCCTCAGTATGTTGTTTCATGTCTGCCATTTTCAGCGTGAGTCAAAGCGAAGTCACCAAAGAAACACCCTTGCTCTATTTTTAGATGTAAGGCTCATTGGGCTCAACATTCACCACATTATCGCTCTCCTCGCCGCCAGTGTTTATGAGTTTTGGTGGGTTTGCATACATGTGTACTTTCATTGCGTCTTCCTTAAACTTCAGAGGTCTGCATTTCCCGCGGTCACAGAAGCTCCCTGTCATCTTAGCTAGGTGCAGCTGGAAAGTGCGAGCGCGTTGCCTCACGTGCGCGTCCCTCCATTAGAAATAACAAACTAACGACGTGCAGCGCCATGCATTTCGCGTTGTCATGGATGAAAGTGAGGACCGGGAGGGTGTCTCGGATGAAAGTGAGGACCGGGGGGTTTGCTCACTATTCTGCCGCCTAGGTCGCCTCTATGGATGAGTTGGCCCTGCTCAGGACACTAATCATATTTCTGCCATGCCACAGAGCGTTATCTGAATAGTTTCATTTTAAATAACATGCGAATGTGCACGTCTAGTGTGCCGTGTCGTGGCTCTGAGCAGCGCATCGGGTGTATGACGCCCTTTAGTTATAGCCTCAAGCAGGTTGTACACCAGAAGCGCCTTAGCTTTGCTTGTGAATTTGAGCCATGACTATATGAGCATTAAAGTCTGCGTGAACCGGAAGTTGCAGAGGCTTATTTTTGAGTATGGTAATGATCTTCTGAAGTAAAATGGAATATTGAGGAGGGGGCGGGGCTTTCTTTTTGCGCATCATTCCAACATAGCAAACTAACGGCACAAGAAGCGTGGCTAAGAATATTGTGGCTGAAGCCATTAAATTAACATGAACAGAGAAGTACCGCCACTCCGAACAAAGAATTTTCAAACTTTGATTAAAGATTACCAAAACAAACATTTTAGTGGACTAACTTGCATAGAGTGATTGTTCAGCAAAAAAATAGCAGTGTGCACTAGCAAAACTAAACATTTAAAATTTTGTTTTCATGTGAATTTTCACGCAATTTCCCCTGATGAATAAAAGAATCGAAGCAAAAATCCCATGATAATCGCATGACGATTAGTCTGTCTGACTTTTCTTTGCACAATAAAGTCAGAAATTTCGGTATGCATTTTTTCAAGAGTTCACACTTAGCTGATGATTGATTAAAAAGCTTGTTTGGCATGCTGTCCTGGGAGAGAGCCCATAAGATCCTCGAGCCCAGGGCTCCCTCTCATTTGCAAGGCGAGAGGGGAGTTTGAGCTCAGGTAGATGTCGAGAATTCCCCTGCTGTAGTAGCTAATGAACAGATAAGGATTGCTCTTAAGAGATAACTACTTACTAGGAGCATGTCTAGAGCCGATTGGATTAGCCAATTAACTTAAGTTGCATGTTTTTGGACGGTGGGAGGAAACCGGGGAACCCGGGGGAAACCCATGTGAGCACAGGGAGAATGTGTAAACTCCGCACAGAAACGTCGGCTGGCTTGGTAAGGACTAGAACCAGTGACGTTCTTTCTGAGAGGCAACAGTGCTAACCACTGTGTCACCCATCTAGGAAAGTAGGAGGAGTAGGGGTGGAAGGGGGGATTCTTCAAAACGAAGATGGCTGTGATATGGAACTTAGGGTATTTATAGTGTCTTAGGAATCATCTAATTGGTGATTAATAAATTGGATAATGCAGGACCAGCCGCAAGCAATCATAAGCATGTGATCCTCTCGATATTAGTTTATAAATAAACTTCACTCTTCATATTCAAATGCGAAAAATTCATCACCCGCACAAACCTTGCACACAGATGCATATTCATTTATTAACACTGTGCGATTAAAATGAGAAATTAGATGTGTTGTTTGTCAGTTACACGCTTAAAGCAGGTCCCTATGTGCACAGGCTGTCATTTCCAACCACTGAATTAACTTTTCTTGCCGTCTTTCTCTTTTGGAATTAAAGGTCAGACTACATTGAAAAGTGCAGTCCTCTCATGGACAGGTGCAAGAACGATCTGTGCATTGTGGTCAAGGGAAGGTCTTAAGTTCATCAGTTTTGGCTGGAGTCCTGCAGGCCACATTTACCTCTTTAGCATCCCTAACACAGCGTAGCTTCTGCTGCATGACAGCGTGTCACCCGAACCAGATAAGAGCTAAAAACTCCTGCTGCCTCGCTCTCTAACCCCCACAGATCGCAAACTGCTTTGTCCCAACACACCCTCCCTGGGGGACTCCCCGGCAGGACAGTTTGACCTCTTTCTCCTCTATCTGTACACATATAAAATAATAAGAGTCCAAAAGGGGGTTTCACTTTTGCTACATCAACATGCACTGAATTAATCCATTTGTAAGGGGATTGACGATTCAATTCGATTCAAAAAAGTTGATATGATTTGATTGGAATTTCGATCAGATTGTTAGGGGTGGTTTATTCCCTTTGTAATATGATCAAACAGCAAAAAAACCAAAAAAACATGTGAGTGCTTCAATCCGACCTTTTTTGTTAATCACATATATTTAGAAGTCTTAGTGTTTCCCAATCCTGTTCCTGGAGGCACACCAACAGTACATATTTTGGATTTTTCACTTATCTGACCCATTAACTTTTGGAGTCTCTTCTTATGTTCTGCTGAGTTGATTTAGGTGTGTTTGATTAGGAAGAGGTTGAAAATGTGTGCTGTTGAACAATTTAATTGTCTGTTTGCAGTAGAGGATGACATTTTTTCGGGAATACTGTGACGCATGGGATGGAAATCATCTTTGTTTTTAATCACGGGATTAGGATGGTACAGGATAAGATAGTTAACGGGAGCAGACGGGAATGGGATTCAACCAATAGATGACAAAAAAATGCACCATTTTGTAGTGTCCTTTTAATACGATTACAGTATAATGCAATTTTAAAAAGAACTACACGACCCAGAAGCCATTAGTGCTGTCGGGTGTTAAGGCCCAATCCCAGTTTTACCCCTTAGCCCTTCCCCTTACCCCTCCTTTTGCGCGTTCATGGCAAGGGGTAGGGGTGTCCCAATTCTCTTTAGCTTGAAGGCGTAGGGCTAAGGGGAAGGGGTTGATAGCCCTTCGAACGAAGATTTTTCAGGACCACACTCAAAACCAAGGGGTAAGAAAATTTCCCAGAATGCACCAGCCACAGCGGCAGTATTGCTGAACCCGGAAGTAAGGAGATCGACAAATTAGTATTTTTTGTCATTATTACAAATCTTTACAATAAACAAATACGTTTTAATATATTCATAACCGCGTTCATGTTTTACAGTCATACTTTTATAAAAAACGCTAGAAAGAAACACTAAATTTGGCGATCTTTAATCCCTAATAATAACTCCTGTACAGCAGTCCCACAACATTCTGACACTCGATGACACTCGAACACCCTGTCAGAAAAGTCTAGTGGCTGAGAATGAGCGTTTTACAGTGTCTGCTATAATGTTAATGTTGTTTTTGGTGTGTTTACATAGATGAATATGGCCACTGTGTAAATACACAGTGCAGTTACGATCTTATTACCACATTAGACTCTTATGATAATATAATATATGCCTTCAGTGATTTCCTGAAGATAAATACCAAAAAATAACACAACTGGAATAACTACAGCAGTCGCCATCGTCTGATCTCATATGAAGCAAGAGATTGTGATGACATCTGATGACCTGTGCAGTTGTTGTTGTGCTGTCCCAATTCTTTGGGGTAAATTTTGAAGACCTTTCCCTTAACCCTCAGTTGTAATGGCCAAGGGGAAGGGGAAGGGGAAGGGGAAGAGGTAGGAGTACAAAAATAGAATTAGGATTGTGCCAGTCTTATCTGACAGACAAAATTACTCGCAACAATCATAGGTTCAGTGTTTTCATCCAAAGTAAATTAAATTTAATGAATTTAAACCAGAAAAATTTTTGAATGCATGTATGGTGGTGAGTGACGAGGACTGGAATATCTGCTGTTAACTTTTCCATGTGCCTAACTTTCTCTATAAAACCAGAATCATACTGAATGTGTTCATATATTTAGGATGCATACAATGCGTACAGCTACATGTTTTAATAAGCAGATACAAAAGTTGTGTGTGTGTGTGTGTGTGTGTGTGTGTGTGTGTGTGTG
>CAIGQZ010032741.1:5534135-5574665 GCA_903798205.1 Danio tinwini | reverse complement strand
TGACAGGAGTGGCACCCGGTGTGGTCTTCTGCTGCTGTAGCCCATCTGCCTCAAGGTTGGACATGTTTTGCGTTCAGAGATGCTCTTCTGCACACCTCGGTTGTAACGAGTGGTTATTTGAGGTACTGTTGCCTTTCTATCAGCTGGAACCAGTCTAGCCATTCTCCTCTGACCTCTGGCATCAACAAGGCATTTGCGCCCACAGAACTGCCGCTCACTGGATATTTTGGTTGTGTGTGAAAATCCCAGTAGATCAGCAGTTTCTGAAATACTCAGACCAGCCCGTCTGGCACAAACAACCATGCCACATTCAAAGTCACTCTAATCACCTTTCTTCTCCATTCTGATGCTCGGTTTAAACTGCAGCAGATCGTCTTGACCATGCTGCCATTGATTGTGGATTGATTAGTGATTTGTGTTAACAAGCAGTTGGACAGGTGTACCTAATAAAATGGCCAGTAAATATATATATATATATATATATACCATTTTGTTACATGTCAGATGATTCAGCATATTCAGCATATCTTCAATCAATCAATCAACTTTTATTTATATAGCACTTTACAACAACCATGACTGACCAAAGTGTAAAAGTAAATTATACAACACAACAGAAAAGGAGACGGTGCAATATTAATATATAAACGATATCAATAAAATCCAACAAACATTAAAACATAAAGTGTCAGTGCTATGCATTAAAAGCCAATTTAAACAAGTGGGTCTTAAGCTTGGTTTTAAAAAGTGGCAGGTGTACGAAGCTCAATAGGAAGGGTATTCCAGAGTTCAGGAACTGCCACTGCAAAAGAGCGATCACCCCACTGCTTGTATCTTGACCGAGGGACTTCAAGCAGAAGTTGGTCAGCAGATCTCAGAGCTCTGCTGGGTTTGTGCATGTGCAAACTTTCGCATAAATAAATAAGAGCAAGGCCATTGACTGCATTAAAAAACATCATCAAAAGTTTAAACTCAATTCGGAACTTAACAGTGGAGGGAATAGAGAATTGGTGTAATGTGCTCACTTTTCCGACTGTTAGTTAACATGCATTTTGCACAAGCTGCAAACGATGAAGACATGACTGATTAACTCCAACATAAAGTGCAATACAGTAGTCCAAACGCGAACTAACAAAGGCATGGATGGCTTTCTCAAGATCAGCCTTTCTCAGGAAGGGCTTGACTTTGGAGAGAAGGCAAATCTGAAAAAAAGCTTGCTTTAATCACAGAATCAATCTGCTTATCAAATTTTAGACTACTGTCTAGTCCAGAGATGGGCTAACTCGGTCCTGGAGGGCCGGTGTCCTGCACAGTTTAGCTCCAACTCTGATCAAACACACCTGCTTATAGATAATTAGTGATCTTGGAGGCACTGGTTAGCATGGTCGGGTGTGTTTGATTAGAGTTGGAGCTAAACTCTGCAGGACACCGGCCCTCCAGGACCAAGTTTACCCACCCCTGGTCTAGTCTCACACCCAAGTTTTTGACCACATGGCTGAAGTGAGGACACTGACCAATCTTGACAAAAATATCTCGACAAATACATAAAAGGGAAAATTATTGAAAGTCTTTCCTTTGGAATAACATGCACTGTGGATTAGTAACTCACATGAAAATAAACTTATCTTAAAAATAAATAATCTTAAAGGGATAGTTCACCCAAAAATGTAAAAATGTACTCTCCCTCAAGAGGTTCCAAACCTAAATGAGTTTCTTTCTTCTGTTGAACACAAAAGAAGATATTCAGAAGAAAACCTGTAGCCCCGGTCATCCATATTTGTAAAAACTAATGGAAATCAGCGCTTACAGGTTTACAACCATTTCAAAATACCTTCTCATGTGTTTTCAAGAGTTCACACTTAGCTGATGATTGATTATAAGCAAGTTTGGCATGCTGTCCCGGGAGAGAGCCCTGAGCTCAAAAGGTCCTTGAGCCCTGGGCTCCCTCCCGTTTGCGGGGCGAGAGGGGAGCTTTGAGCTCAGGTAGATCTCGAGAACTCCCCCCTTTTGGAAGAGTTAATGACAGAAAATAGTCGCTACGGAGAGATATGCTGATGGATAAAAGTTTGACTAGTGCTAAATTTAGATTGTTCAATTAACTTGTAGTGCATGTTTTTGGAACGCAAGAGGAAACCGGAGAACCCGGGGGAAACCCACGCAAGCATGGGAAGAACATGCCAACTTCACACAGAAACGACAGCCAGTCTGTTAAAGGACTTGAACCGGTGACGTTCTTGCTGTGAGGCCGCAGTGCTAGTCACTGGGCCACCGTGCCGCCCTATGAAAGGAAAAGAGGAGGAGTAGGGGTGGAAGGGGGGATTCTTCAAACGAAGATGACAGTAGTAAGAAAATCTGGCTCTTTATAGTGGGTTAGAAATCGTCTGATTGGTTGGTCATACATGGTTAATGCATGACCAGCCGTGTTCAATCATAATCACGTGATCCTTTCGAAATTAGTTTATAAATAAACTTCACTTAATAGAAGACAGAAGCTTCTAAAGGTTTGAAACAAGAGAACATAAATGATGACAGAATTTTCCTTTTTGAGTGAACTACCCCTTTAAGCTAAAGAATGAGATTTTTTTTTTCAAAAAGCGTTAATCTTCTGCTTTGTTTTGTGCATTGCAGTTTGCATGTACCGAGAGCCTTCACTGCATGAGATTGAAGAGAAACAGCGATCCAGGAAAAGCTCAGGAACCCCAACAATGAACGGAGGCAAAGTGGTGAACCAGGACTCCACATAGCAGGAGGCTGCAGTCGCCACGTCCCCTCCACCCGCGCGCCTCCAACCAATGGGAATAATACCACACGCTACAACAACAAAAAATGACACACTGATCTCTTGCCTGAGAAAACCTTTATAGAAGAACGCAGAGACGAGACATGGAGTTGAACTTAACATTTTATGCAAAAAATAAAAGAATAATAATAATAATAATAAATCCAACGGGCAGTCGTTTGATTCCGAGCCGAAGTGATATTCTTTGTTGAGCTTCAGAACATTCTCACGTGTTAATTTTCATGCGAATGCTCTTCATGTATTATTGAATGTTTCGATCTTTGCTCATTACCGTCGGTTCTGTTTGTGGATATTATGCAGAGCTTCATTTAGTTATTTATTTATTAATTCATCTGTATTACCTGAGAGTTGAATGCACTTTTATGACTCAAGTCGAGTGGGAAAACACAGAATGTACGCTTGGTTTTTGGAGCTTGTTCATTTTTGCTAGGAGGTAATATCCATGCAACACTTTCTTCAAGAAATTCATTTGATGCACATACAGTACAGTATGTCTAGCACAAGTACACTCTAAGTGTGTGTGTGTGTGTGTGTGTGTGTGTGTGCACCTCAAAACTGCAACATGGTTTCAGTCGGAGTCTCTTTATTACTTCGGACCCCTAATGATCGCACTCAAAAACAAGCATAAGTGTTATACTTGGCTCCAAAATCCAATGAGAAACTCAGGAAGCCCTTAGTCCTCGAAGTGTGAATCTGCCACCAGCCCTGTCCAGTCCACAAGCACAAAGAAGGCCAGTTGTTTTGCTCCCTACGGAGGGGGTTTTCTGGAAGTCGGCCTGGACAGAGTGGGTGAACTGTGGACTAGGAGGATTCAAAAAGTCTTCCAGTAAAAAATAATAATAATAATATGGCATGAGAGCTGTGCCCGAATATGCAGCAATGAGCTACGACATAAAAACAACCATTAAAAAAATATGAAGAGACTTCAAATGCATGAGTCCTCAGAAAAAGTGTGTTTGTAGTCAAACGAGTACAGGAGAGTGTAAAAACAGGCATGCAATGGAAAGATTGTATAGATCAGTTGTTTTATTTCCCCGAAAAGCAAACACTGAGGTGTTTAACTTTCGCTGTGTACAAAAACAGAACTCTTTATTTTTCATGTTTGCAGATGTTTTCACCTTTAACGGAACACTTATCATATATGCATTATGAATAATGAGATGTATAAAATATGCATTGATATTACAACGCAAAGTGATATTAGGGTTGATTAAGAATAAAAGTATGATACTTCAAAACTTTCAGCTCGGTGTCACTGCAGGTTTTTTGTTATTTTTGCGAGCAATTATATACTAATAGTGCTGTATTTACATTTTTATTTATTTAACAGGTGCAGTATGTAAGTTTGACACCCAATGGTTGAAGTAGGTATTGCATTCCTGGATCAAAACAAACACAAGCACAGGTTGCCAGATTGAGGACCAACAGGAGTGAGTCTGACTGCTAAATCGAGTCGTGTTCTAAATAAAAGCAACGGCACATGATAGACAGAATATTTTCCATAATAAAAGGAGTTTTTGTCATAACCAACATCTCGAATTGATATATTAGAAACGGCTTCTATTTCTCACAGCTGAACAACCGAAACCTATGACAGTGATCGCCTCAGGTACATCTCATGTGCTTTATTCAGTGCTAAATGCTTTTACGTGACATTTATTGCCATACTACTGAAAGCAGCAACAGACAGTTCACCTCAGATCTTGAAAATAAAATTGAACTTTAGAACTGTGACTCCAACACATATCAGTGATTCAGCATCTACATTTAATGTCAAAGAGTTTTAATATGTATTATTTTGATTATAAATCTCACCATTTTCACTGGAGTGCAGTGAGTGCGCTATTCTGTGCTTCTAAATGGCTGTATTTAAATTTCTGTCCTGTTTCGTCTGGTGCAAACAGCCAAATAGCTTATTACTGCAAATCTTGTCACCTAGCGTGTTGTTAGGATGCGGGATTACATTATAACCTGCTCACCTAATGTTTACATTCATAATATCTATATTGTTTGCTAATTAATAACCTCATGTGGAACTCTGAATCTGCGTCGCATTTCGAAGTCTGCTACTGTCCACCTGTGGTCGCATTCCGGTCACGGACGCATACTTTGAGAGGCTTTCTGAATGAATAAATGAATGAATGAAATACGCTTTTATCCACCAAGGCAACCAATTGGCTAAAGTGGCACATTTAAAGCATAAAAATACCATAATATGTTTGCAGATATTTAAGAAACATGCTAAGTGAACATTCTTGTTTATCTGAAAAACAATGCTGAAGTCAGATATTCTGCTTTAAAAATATCTGTAACGTGCCGGAACATCTGTCTTTGTTTTGGTCCCTTTAACCCGCCCACTGCCACTTTAGCCAATTATATTTCAGCATTCCGGGTTGCCATGGTGGAAAAAAAGCACATTTCTTTCATTCAGTCATTCAGAAGGCTCTTAAAATATAGATCTGTGACCAAAATTACTTAAACCAGCCTTAAATCAGCCTTTCGGGGTTGTCACTCCTTTGATTGGTCAATTGGTCAGTCAGTCAGTCGACAGCAGCCTCTGGTGGATTTACGTGAGAACAGCAGGCGCGAATGGCACTCGCGAGAGAAATTTAAGATCTGAAAAAGCGTACTCAGCGGCCTCTGGTAGATTCTCAAAAACAAAAACTGAAAAAAAATAATAATTTACCTCCTGGGGGCATATTTAGCGCTCTCCAGAAATGTATTTAGGGCTACGTTTTTAGAATGAGCCTGTGTTGCAAAGCTTTTGTGGACCGAGAAAGGCGTCATTTATTTGGGTCTGAATATTATGTTTGTCATAAAACTGGGGGAAAGACTGAAGCCAAAGTGTGTATAGTCGTCATTAAAAATGAATGTGAAGTTTCTTGTTTGATGGTGTTTTCTGCAGCAGGAGTTTTGTCTCTCATGTGCATACAAAACAGAGTGAATGCAAATGTTTACCAGAAGCACCTTCAGCAACAAATGTTTCCTTTACTTTGTTTATCCCACAATCAGACAGTATTTTGTCCCCATTGTCACACAGCTAAACAAGTAAAGCAGTTCCTTAAAGCTGAATAATGAAATGGCAGACCTAGTGTCCGGATGTAAACCTGAAAGTTCTTAGCAACAAAGTTATGGCTAAGAAAAACTAGTCAGTGAATTGGGGAAAGACTGAAGAAAAACAGATCAAGCAGAAAGAGGAAGACTAGTTATGTCTGTGAGTGACTAGTGTAGTGTTGTGTTTTCCACAAAATGCATTCCATTGCTATTTTGCAAAATTATTCCAATAGCATGGTACAGTGCATTCCAAAATGGATTAAATTAATTTATTTCCTCAACATTCTGCACACAATACCCCATATAGACAATGGTAACAAAGATTTTTTGAAATTGTTGCAAATGTATTAAAATAAAAAAACCCTGAAAAATCACATGTACATTAGTATTCACAGCCTTTGCTCAATACTTTGTTGATGCACCTTGGGCAGCAATTACAGCCTCAAGTCTTTTTGAATGTGATGCCACAAGATTGCACAACTGTCTTTTTGCCCCGTTCTCATTGCAGTACCTCTCAAGCTCTATCAGGTTGGATGGGAAGCGAAGATGTACAGCCATTTTCAGGTCTCTCCAGAGATGTTCAATAGGATTTAGGTCTGGGCTCTGGCTGGGCCACTTAAGGAAATATACAGAGTTGTTGTGAAGCCACTCCATTGATATTTTGGTGGTGTGCTTTGGGTCATTGTCCTGCTGGAAGATGAACATTCGCCCCAGTCTGAGGTCAAGAGCACTCTGAAGCCAGTTTTCATTCAGGATGTCTCTGCACATTGCTGCATTCATCTTTCCCTCTATCCTGACTAATCTTCCAGTTCCTGCTGCTGACAAACATTCCCACAGCATGATGCTGCCACCACCATGCTTCACTGTAGGGATAGTATTAGCCTGGTGATGAGCGGTGCCTGGTTTTCTCCAAACGTAACGCCTGGCATTCACTCCAAAGAGTTCAATTTTAGTCTCATCAGACCAGAGAATTTTCTTTCTTATGGTCTGAGAGTCCTTCAGATGCCTTCTGGCAAATTCCAGGTGAGGAGCAGCTTCCGTCTGGCCACTCTACCATACAGGCCTGATTGGTGGATTGCTGCACAGATGGTTGTCCTTCTGTAAGGTTTTCCTCCCTTTACAGAAGAACGCTGGAGCTCAGACAGAGTGACCATCAAATTATTGATCACCTCCCTGACTAAGGCCCTTCTCCCCCAATCACTCAGTTTAGAAGGCTGGCCAGCTCTACGAAGAGTCCTGGTGAAACATCTTCCACTTACGGATGATGGAGGCCACTGTGCTCATTGGAACTTTCTGAGCAGCAGACATTTTTCTGTTACCTTCCCCAGCCTTGTGCCTGAAGACAATTCTGTCTCTGAGGTCTACAGACAATTCCTTTTATCTTCATGCTTGGTTTGTGCTTTAACATGCACTGTCAACCCTGGGACCTAGACAGGTGTATGCCTTTTCAAATCATGTCCAATCAACTGAATTTACCACAGGTGAACTCCAGTTAAGCTGCTGAAACATCTCAAGAATGATCAGTGGAAACAGAATGAACCTGAGCTCAATTTAGAGCTTCACGGAAAAGGCTGTGAATACTGATGTACATGTGATTTTTCAAGTTTTTTTATTTTTAATAAATTTGCAACAATTTCAAAAAATCTTTTTTCAAATTGTCATTATGGGGTATTGTGTGTAGAATGGTGAGGAAATAAATGAATTTAATCCATGTTGAAATAAGGCTGTAACATTAAAAAAAATGTGGAATAAGTGAAGCGCTATCAATACTTTCCGGATGCACTTTATTGAGGCAATGATGATTAAATTATTTCAATTTTTTGTTTTAATAAATGTTTTTTTAACAGGGTGTTTTTGACATTCAAAATAAGGGTAAGTTGTGTATGGTAAGGCCATATAATGAGCATTTTTTACTGTATAAAATACATTATGCCTTGTCCTCGTAAACCAGCCTCAAAGGAGATGAGGAACATTGTCCCCAAGTTTGGAAACATTCTTGAAAACTTTGACATTTTTGATCTATCATATATCTGCAAGTTATATAACTGCAAAGCCACGGTGATCTGTGTGATTGTAACACTGTAGGTGTACCCCAAAGTCCTCTGAGTTCTGTGAAAAATAAATAAAGATTACAAAAAAAAAGAAATACAAAATTAGAATTGATAAAATATTAACCCTTTTATGACAACAAACGATTACTCATCATAGTGGTGAGTCAGAGGTCCATACATAATTTAATATGGCTTTTTTTAATGTGGCATTGTGTCTCCACAACTTTGAATTTCAACTCTTCCTTACAACTTTTGAAAGGAGAATTGACAGGACTGACAAATTTTGTTCCCAGCTACAGGTAAGTGTGGGTATAAGTCACATCAGCGTGAAAGTTAAGGCATTCAACCAGCACAGCGACTTGTCATTTTAGGACTGCAGTTCTCTGCCCTTAATTCTCCTTGTTGTCATGGAAACAGACTTTCTCCTCTGTCTGTAAGGAGAAAGGAGGAGGAGGAGGGCTGCGTTTAGCCAAGATCATCCGTTCTTTTCTTTTTTTGTGGGCAACCAATTGAGATTACGTTTGAGACTGTTTCACTCTTTCTGTTTTCAAAGTCTCGCACTGTGCATAAGGACACCTAATGGTAGTGATATACCATTACAAGTCTCTGAGGAGAATAACAACATTACTCTGTCTCTGTATACTGTATGTGTTGGTTTTGGTGGTTTACGAGGACACATTTAAAACATTTTATATGACATGGTATTTATGACCTAGGAAATGTTGAAGAGGTTTATGAGGACACATTTATATAACTACATGGCTATGTATGCCCTAGCGATTGTTGAAGAGGTTTATGAGGATACAAACTGATATAATGACATGGGTTTGTATGACCTAGGGAATGCTGAAGAGGTTTATGAGGACAAATTGATATAATGGCATGAGTATGTACGACCTAGGGAATGTTGAAGAGGTTTATGAGGACACATTTATATAATGACATATGAATATATGACCTAGGAAATGTTGAAACGGTTTATGAGAACAAATTGATATAATGACATGAGTATGTACTACCTAGGGAATGTTGAAGAGGTATATGAGGACAAAAATTTATATAATGACATGGGAAAGTATGAGCTAGGGAATGATGAAGAGGTTTATGAGGACAGAAATATATATAATGGCATGAGTATGTATGACCTAGAATGTTGAAGAGGATTATGAGGACAACTTGATATAATGACATGGTTTTGGATGACCTAGAGCAGTGTTTCTAAATTATGTTCCTGGAGGATTGCACATTTTCCATGTCTTCTTAACCAAACACACCTTATTCAGATCATCAGCTCCTTAGACTGAAAGACAATGGGTGTGACAGACAAAGACGTCAAAATCATGCAGTGCTGGTGGTCCTACAGAAACGTGGTTGAGAAACACTGACCTACGAAATGTTGAAGAGGTTTATGAGGACACAAATTTACATAATGTCATGGGTGTGTCCTAGGGATTACAATATTGAGGTGGTTAATGGGGACATGTCTTGTATCATTGTAATTCAAAACACTCTCATTTCATATTCAAATCATATTTAATGGTGTATTTTTTGACATTCAAAATTGCCACAGGTTTCCTGTGATGGTTGGGTGTAGGGGTAGGGTAGGGCCTTATAAGTGGTTTTTACTGTATAAAATACATTGTCTATGTAGAGTCCTTTTAAACCACCAGTATCAAAGTGTGTATGAGTGTGTGTTTCTGACAAATGTGTATAATGGCATCAGTATCATACAGGTATTACAAACACACAGTGAATTTTTTACAAAAGGCTTATAAATCATAGTTTTTGGGGGGTTTTTTTCAGAAAATGCACAAAGTTTTCTGTAAGCAGGGGTGGATTTAGTGATTTCAAAGAAATTCCAGCTATGGGACCCAACAGTCCTAATTCGATTTGAGATGATTGTGAGATGACACATTTATGTAATAATTACGTTAAAATGTCATCTGTTAGGCCATCACCATATAAAATATCATAGAAAACTATGTTATATATATAATTTGTAGAAACTTCTAGATTTCCTGAGGCCCTAAGGTTACATTTGCCCCTGACTGTAAGAGTTAGGGTTAGGGTTGGGGTAGAGCAATTGAAAATACACTTTGTACAGTATAAAAACAATGAAAACCTAAAAAAAAAATGTCCCCATAGTTCACAAAAACAAACCTGTATGTGTCTGTGAATGCATGGCTGCATCTGAAATCGCATACTTCCATACTATATAGTACACTAAAAACAGTATGTGAGCCAAGTAGTATGTCTGAATTTATAGAATTCGAAAAACAGTATGCGAGAAGTACCCAAATGATCTACTACTTGCGACTAGATTCTGAAGTGCGCATTTGATGCACGCTACACTATCCCATGATGCACCACGAGAGAATTCATGAATGGGAGTGAAGCAACTGACGGGAGTAGGTTATGACAGTGGTTCCCAACCTTTTTTCCAAGCGACCCCTATTTTAACGCTGACATTTTTTAAAGACCCCCCCCCCCACACACACACACACACACACACACACAGAAACATACACAAAAAAAATTGCACACACTGACTAGCATATAACATTGAGCTAATGTTGTGTTTAATATATGCAAAAACAACAAATCGGAACTATTGACTTTTTCTCAACAGTTTGCACTTTTTTTCCAAAACCTGCTGCAAATTTAACAGCAGCACATTTAACATCATGTACAAATAGCATGTACAAATTTATCTGTTTAACTTATTAAAAGGTGAAACATGCACACATAGGAAAAATTTGGGGGGTTTACCAACCGTCTGTGGGTGTCTGGTGCTCTGATGTCTCTTTAGTTTGCAGGGCTTCATGCTTTCATTCGCTAGTCTGTCACCACAGATGATATACTCAATTCTCACCTTGTCCATTGCTTCAATGAAACCAAATTCAAGATAACTATCCAAATAAATCCATGCTTTCTTTTTAGCACATTAATTTTTATCTCCTTTCTGGCGCTTTGCCATATCTTCTCTTTGGTGCATCTTTTTTTTTATTTGCTAATGTAAGCTCTGGCCACTCTCACGATACGCTGTAACATTCTCGACATTAGTAAAATCTATTATCTTTCTATATTTGATTTTTCCCCCCAAATAATCAGAATTGAATTATTTAATAAATGAAAGTAATTTCCTTAAAAAAAAACAAGAAAAAAAACTTGAGTGCTCTTGGCGACCCCTTGAAAATCCCTACTGGGGGTCGCGACAACCGGGTTGGGAACCACTGGGTTACGAGATATTGACACATGGTGGATGTAGTACGTTCGAGTTCCATTCACTCAAATGTACTTTTCTAATGGTCGAATAGTACATTTAAAGTCAAATGGAGTACCTACTGAGTAGTAGGCCATTTTAGACGCAGCCCATCTTTCAGTGTGAAAGGAAATGATAGAAAGGATGTTATTGCTAGAGACAGAAACAAGACACAACTTAATTTAACATCCACCTGTACCAAAAATCCCTGTACTAAAACTCTCTCTCTCCCTTTGGTCTTTTTTCAAGTAGATTCCTCACAGAAGTTTGGAAACATCCTTGAAAACTGAAATTTTTGATCTATCATACTTCTGCGAGTTACATAACTGCAAAGCCACGCTGATCTGATTCTGTCAGTGCGATTGTAACATAGGTGTACCCCAAGGTCCTCTGAGTTCTGCGAAAGAAAAAAAACTGTCCTGCCTGCCTGCCTGTAAACACCCTCCTTTCTTGAAGAATATCGATTCGATTAAGTCTACTGCAGCTCTAGGCATTCATGCTGCTATTCCGTCCTGTCATTCTCGCATTGATCCGCCGTCTCTCATGTTTTAATTTTTATGCTCGCCTGTCTGTCGTTGGGTTGGAGATCTTAATCTACAGGGATTGCCCGCCCGGGTTTGTTTATCCTCTTCCAAACACTCTCAGGAGGCACGGGAACACCCTTGCAGTCTTGGAACATCAAGTTCTTCATTCAGAAATAATTGGTCTCCTTTCAATTAACGTGATTAGCCTGCTCTCTTTAGATCTTCAACGCAACGGAGCATCAAAGGCAGAAAGCCTTGCCATGTGAGAGACTTCAGTATGTGCCAGATATATTTTCTCTCTTGGAAATGCCTTCCTGTGTATTGCTTAGTAGATCAGTAGCAGTGTTGAGTGTAATTAGATACAAAGAGGGGTGGCACGTGGCTTAGTGGTTAGCACTGTCACCTCACAGCAAGAAGTTCACTGGTTCGAGTCCCGTCTGGAACAGCTGGCTTTCTGGAGTTTGCATGTTCTCCCCGTGTTGGCGTGGGTTTCCTCCGGGTGCTCCGGTTTCCCACACAGTCCAAAAGACATGCGCTATAGGTGAATTGAATAAAGTAAATTGTCCATAGTGTATGTGTGTGAATGAGTGTGTGTGGATGTTTCTCAGTATTGGGTTGCAGTTGGAAGGGCATCCGCTGTGTAAAACATATGATGGATAAGTTGGAGGTTCATTCAGCTGTGGCGACCCCTGATGAATAAAGGGACTAAGCCGAAGGAAAATGAAGGAATTTTATTACAGTCATACATAATGTACTTGCTTATAACAGCAATAAATATTTTGCATAATAATTTTATTTTCCTACCTTAAGAACATTTGTATTTTATCATCAAGAAAATTGCATATGCTAAAAGGGCGATGAAACACTGCTGTCTAAACAGGGTGTTTTCACACCTCTAGTTTGGAAAAAGTCAGGAAAGTGGGCGTGTCCATTAGGTGGGAGTGTCAGGGGAGGGAAAGAGGGAAGGATTTGCAAATATGGGAGTTTCCGTTTGGGCACGCAGACGCAGGGGAGAAAGAGAGTGACTGTGTTTACATGGACATCAGTAATCGAATTACTTGCCAAATTATAAATTTTTCAACTTTAACTGCAGTTTGGCACTTTCACTTTTTATTCAGGAACATTTCCTGCATGTCCCCCGTGACAAACGAGATATTGAAAGCGAGGAACTGCTGGAGAGTGGAGTTTTAATGGAATGTTTGATACCGCATGGCAAATGGGAGAAAAAAATCCTCTGCATTTCTCGGTAACTTAGATGCACTCCGTAGGTAGCATCAGTAAGCCGTGTGTGTGTCTAGACTATCCTTTCATAAAATGTGGCGAAAATCATGCACAACGGGAATAGTTTGATTAAGGTGCTTACATTCGAAGAGCAGCATTTACAGTGGATCTTTCAGTCTATAATATTGTACTATAATATTGCAGTGATATTAACATACTGTAAACTTACTAACTAAATCATTTTGACTAAGGTATGTCTTTAAATACTGAAAGAGCACTGCTGACGATACAAACTAACTTTGCCATCTGAACGATCAAACAAAGGGCACTGATCACACACACTTACCAAATCTGTAGCGACAGGACAATTAAACTGAAACTGTGTCTTTTTTAAAAGGAGACGAGCGGCAAATCTGGATTTCCCCATTTCCAGATGCGAAAAGCTCTTGTGTAAAAAATGTTCCTTACAAACGCATTTCTGTCGCGTGCACTGTAATCCACATGTGAGTCAAGCTGCGCTCTCAAAGCGGGAAAATGCAAACAAAACCTTCATTGCAGCACAATAATAAACGCAGCACACTAATAAATGCAACACTGATGACCTATGTCTCCAAATTCTCGTTCTTTCACTTGTTTTGGCAACACAACATGGCGTCTCTCTGTCGTCTGAACACTGTAACAGGTAAAACAGTCTTCGAAGCTGTCATGCATATTAATGAAGTTGCGCTGCATACACAATAGAGTGCGCTGATTGGTTTGAACAAAGTCTTTTACATGAATTGATGCTGCACACTCAGAGATGTCACGATGTACTCGCGGGTACAGACATCCAGTCTCCACGCTGGATTTACACGCAAGTATCTCATGGCTGTGACGCAGCTTCAAAAATTAGTTTCAAACCGGAAGAACGAATTTGCTCAAAATAACGCAAAAACAACCAATTTTCACTTTTTAGTGCAATCATTACTTGTGATTAAGAATCAATGTCAATATATTAAATATGGTGACATTCAAACCACTATGGGAACGGGACCTAGGAGTTCTGTTTAATCCTGAAGATTGGTCCAAGATCTCTGATGGTATTTTTCCAAAATGTACTTCAATTTCCGTACATGAATAAAATTTTAAGTTTTTCCACAGATTTTATTTTACACCTGTTCGTCTGCATAAAATGAACCCAGCCTGTTCCGATCTCTGTTTTAAGTGCAAAACTTGTAAGGGCACATTTTTTCATGTATTCTGGTCCTGTGTTCACATTCAAACATTTAGGAGGGGGATTCATTCTGCAATCCAGGAGATATTTGGAAAATGTTTTATTTTCTCCACCTTTCTTGTTGAATGACATTCCTGTAGACCTTTTTGACTCAGATCTCAAACCTCTGTTTACAACTCTTACATTTCTGGCTAAGAAATGTATATTACTAAAATGGTCTACTTCTCAAATTCCAACTATTTCTATGTGGATTTCTCAGTTGGCAGTTTTTTTTCCTTTGGAAAAATTTACTTATGACCTCAACCACAAACAGGACAAATTCAGGAGACTTTGGGAACCTCTCCAATCCTTTCTACATAAACTCAGATTTTTAATTTTTTATTTTAAGAGAGTTCTGGCTTCTTTTGTTTTGTTTAGATTATTTTTAATTATATATTTTTTTTAATTTATCATTATTATTATTTCTTTTTTTAAACTTGCATTTGTAAGAATAACAAATTAAAAACCCAAACATAACAAAAGTTTGTTACCATAACAAAGTATCATGCACTCAAAAATATATATTTTTTTGCTTGTTCAAACTACTTATTTAAAATTCTTGAGATTTCATTGGGACAACTTAATTTTTTTTGTTCAATCCACATAAATTTGTTAAAAGTGTTAAGTTAACTTAATCAATTTGTGTTGGGACAACATGAATGAATTGTGTGGAACCTGCATTTTTTACAGTGTGGAAAAGGACTATTTTAGGAATTAAGTTTAAATTATATTGTTTATTGATTACATAACTAGTTACTGTAATTAAATTAGTTTTCATGTGAAGGGATTATTTTTCTTTTTTGGTAATTATTAGTCACACATAATGTACTAGCTTAAATACTGTAAGAAAATGTAATAGTTCTATTATAATCAATTCAGAGAAGCAGAGCAAAATATGTTTTGCATGATACTTTTATTTTTCAATTAAAGAACATTTATCCTTCATTAAGAAAATTGCATATGCTTAAGCAAATGATAATTGAGAATTATTTCATAACAAGTGGGAAGCATCTGTCCAAATATTTATAGACCTAACTGTATTATATTTATAGAGCTAACTGTATATATATATTAGAGATGTGAACTTACACTGGTCTTACGGTTCAGTTCGGTTATGATTACCCTTGATTAGCCATTGATTCAGTTCAATTCGATATCTCTGTGCATCACGGTGCATTGACGATGCTTTCCGTAGACAATTTTATATTTTTTTCACAGCACAACAACTCCTGTATAAATATATTTATATATTATTTGTAATACAATTTTGTCCTTTAATACAAGCAGTCAGATATATGAACCTTTACTCAAGTACATGCACAGAACAATATGAGCATTTATAGCAAATAAACAAATGTAAATATCCTGCTTGCTTTATGAGCGTTATCGAGTGAGTTCTTACACCCCTATGGTCGGTCACTCGGTCAGCAGAACGGGCTGCGATTGGCTCTAACGCTCTGGTGCTGTTCAACAATGATGATCCATTTATGTTTTTTATTAAATATGGTGTTAATAATAATAATAATAATAATAATAATAATAATAATAATAATAAAAGGTTCTGGAAATCAAATTTTAATAAAATTAAAATCTATTGTTTATGTGTAGAGATCAGTGTGGATTTGTTTGTATTTAGTCAATTAAATCACTTATTAAGTAACTAATTTACTTTTAAGAGAAAGTAATTAAAAGAGTAATTCATATACAATTTTAATTAGTAATTATGGTCACACTTTGTTTTGATGGTCCGTTTGTTACATTGCATCTACATACCAACTAATTCTCGTTAGATTATAAGTAGACTGTTAGGTTGGGGTTAGGGTTAGTGTAAGCTGACAATGATTCTTGCAAAGTTTTTTATAGTCAGGTAAATGTCTGTTTAGCAGCAGGACCATCAAACCATGGACCATCAAAATAAAGTGTTACTGTAATTATTAAGTAATTATTTTTTAGTAAGTTAAATATGAATGCATTGGTGTGCATATTAATTTAAATGTATGATTTGCAATAACAATTCAAGATTTTTTATTCCTATTTCAGCAAACAAAAAATCTATTTCAGTAGATTTACTAGTAGAGTACAAAATTGATTTACTGTTTGTTCAAACTACCTATTTAAAATGAGCAGAAACAACACAATTCATGAGATTTTCTTGAGACAACTTAATATTTTTGTTTAATCTTTGTTTTAAACTTCAACCGATCATCAAACTTCAACAAACATCATGTTGTCACACCACAAATTGATTGAGTGGCCATTTTTTACAGTGTATCACGCATACTGTAGTATCGAAGCATATGTCTGTAAGTGGGATGTGTTATACTAAATAAACAATGGGAGGGGGGGGGGGGGGGGTTACTGCGGGGATACAGTACGTACAGAATTACGCAATATTCCCAGTCCGCAGGAACATTCATCACATATGATGACAGAAAACATGACATGAGCTAACAAAGCAGGAGTACAACCTAATGGAGAGACTGTGTCCTAAAATAACTGCAGAGAAACCTTCAGGGGCTGCAGTAAGACAGCACAGGCAAGATAGTACTGTGACTGATAGTAAAAATGTGTCCTTCTTAATGCAGATATTGCATAATATATTACACAGCTATTATACAGACTGGTCTGGGACATTTTACTGTTTGTAAAAATCCTTATGTTAAGTGGTGAATCTTTTTAAAGTCACCATGAACTGGAAAGTGCAAAGACTTTTAATTCAGTATGTTGGTGCACTTCCAACTGAAATAGAATGGACCATTTTGAGGGATGTAAACAATAACATTGGACCTAGCGTATTTCCTGTTTTAGATTATTATTATTATTAGATTATGAATTAGCTTAATTCATGAATATTATTGATCAATAATAACAAGTTAGTATTAATTATGAATATTCAGAATTAACTTATAGTTAATTTAACTAAATAAATTTTAAAAATGACTTTGCCCGCTCGTCTGAGCAGACTCAGTAATTAAAGAGCACCTAGGTTACCACTTTTTCCAGATTTAATATAAATCTTTTGTTTCTCCAGAATGTGTCTGTAAAGTTTCAGCTCAAAACACCAATCAGATTATTTATTATACCTTTCATAAGTTTCTATTTTATAGCTTTAACCATCAGGTAGCGTTTTTTGTGAACTGTGTCTTTAAGGCTATAAATATATATAATAATATATATAATAATATAAAAGGCTATAAATATATATAATAATAATATATATAAATATAATTCTGCTTCATTCGCGCGTCAAATTCACTTCAGAACAGACACGGATTCGCGTCATGGGCAGGGCTTCTGTCTGCCCGGTGACTGTAGCTTTGTTGCTAAATGGCTAACATAGATTTTATTGAGAAAATAACTGTGTTCATGTGCTTTATGAAGGCTGAAAAACAGCGTTGATTTGTTTGGAGCAGTGTCTGACTCCACTAGATCTTTTCAGAGGTGCACCCAGCTCTGTGAGCTCATAAAATCTTCCAGAAACTTAACCTGGATGATGGAAGCATCTAGCGGTGCTTCTGAATGAGCGGAGCCCAGTTTGATAAACTATTGTCGGTGTAGGCAGGAGGATTTCCCCCGGGACACCAACAACAGGTGCTACATCACAATCACGCCCCCACAAGAGCAAGCTCCTGATTGGTTAACGCGGCGCAAATGTTCACAGAAGTTTAGATTTTTGAATTCGAGCGATTTGCGCGTTAAGCGAGTCAAATGCGCAAAATGCTCAATTCACACCGCGCCTTTCGCGCCGCACCATTAGCGTCATAAGCACCACACCATTCGCACATATCGCACCGCAGAATGTCTATTCGTTCGTTTGCATTGACTTAACATGTAAATCACTCGCGCTTGATTCTTCTTCCGCGTCTGGTGTAAACGCAGCATCAGACTACAGACAGTAAGACAAGAAGGAAGCAGATCTCACGTAACGCTTGTGAGAAATACTACAGTAAGAACTTTACCAATGAGTATTTGATGCATTTGTTGTGGAGTTGCAACGATGAGTCACACACACACAAATGTCGTTACAAAGTTCAAACACACACACACACACACACACACACACACAAACACACACACACACACACACACAGCGACCGCATTTAGCTTTGCACTCTTTTTGCACACAAATGTGACAGGATACAGGTTAATATCCACTGCTGTATACATATCTGTTATATTAATGTACAAAATAAACCTGTGTCTGACAGACAATAAATAAAATAAAAAAAATAAACAGACATATATTAATGTACAAAATACATTTATAATTGTTCTGACACACAGCTGTGCTGATGAAGTAAATCTGAAGTAAATCGCTGTAATTCATTACACACATGCTCTGTTTTAAAACATTTTAAACTTGTAAAACTCACTCTTGATCACATTTGATGATGATTGATGATCCTAGCAAACTGAACAGACCTTTTATCCCCGGTTGCTTTGCACACATCCTGTCTTGTTGATATGATTATACACAATACTATGTAAATATGCAGCTGTCAATGTATGGTAGATAAGATGTCACAGAGTGACTTTCACCGGCAGATTCGCTGGCACCAGGTGTCATAAAGTCACGTAGAACGAACCAAGACCCTTTTAAGGGTAACAATGGAATTTCACCTCTGGACTGTACAGTATGTTACAGCTTCCGAGAATCCAAAACGGTCCAAATATTGATGAATAATCCTATGGCAGGTGTTTTAACAAAGTTATCATTGAATTTTCCCATTACAGTTATGAAATTGACAACAAGCAAGAAATGTTCATGGGCCGACAACATCACCACATTGAAATGGTTTGTATTGAGTAGGGGCGGAGCTTTCTTTTTGCACATCATTTCCTCAAACTAACGATAAGAGGGGCATGGCTAAGAATATTGTGACTGAAACAGTCAAACTGACATCAACAGAGAACACTCAAAAAATATTTTTGCTTGTTCAAACTAATTTAAAGAGCACCTATGGTGAAAAATCTACTTTTCAAGCTGTTTGGACAGACATATGTGTAGGTATAGTGTATAGACCGTCATATTGGGGTGATACAAGACAGGATGTGAATGAATTGTGTGGAACCCTGCATTTTTTATAGTGAAGGACAGCCACTGCGAACATGCAAATAACTGGTCAGATTTGATTGAAGATTACCAAAACAGACTTTATTTTATTGGATTAACTTGAACAGAGTAATTCTTCACCTAATGAATGACAATTTTGCGAATCATTGAATTATTCACACAACCAAATAATTAATATTGATTCAGTCGGATACAATACGATGCTTCAAAACATAAGTTACTGATATCAACATTCATTTTCGGCTTAGTCCCTTTATTAATCCGGGGTTGCCACTGCGGAATGAACCGCCAACTTATCCAGCACGTTTTTACATAGCGGATGCCCTTCCAGCCACAACCCATCTCTGGGAAACATCCCCACACACTCATTCACACTCATACACTACGGACAATTTAGCCTACCCAATTCACCTGTACCGCATGTCTTTGGACTATGTGGAAGCCGGAGCACCCAGTGGAAACTCACGCAAATGCAGGGAGAACATGCAAACTCCACACAGAAACGCCAACTGACCCAGCCGAGGCTCAAACCAGCGACCTTCTTGCTGTGAGGCAACAGCCCTACCTACTCCGCCACTGATATCAACATATTAATACTAATTTACAAAACTTTTGTATAAAAGTAGGGAGGGACGGTGGCTCAGTGGTTAGCACTGTCGCCTCACAGCAAAAAAGGTCACTGGTTTGAGTCCTGGCTAAGCCAGTTGGCATTTCTGTGTGGAGTTGGCATGTTCTCCCCGTACTGGTGTGGGTTTCCTCTGGGTGCTCTGGTTTCCCCCACAGTCCAAAGACACTATAAGTGAACTGAATCAATTAAATTGGCCATAGTGTATGAGAGTGTGTGTGAATGCGAGAGTGTATGGGTGTTTCCTGGTACTGGGTTGCAGCTGGAAGGGCATCCGCTGCGTAAAACATTTGCTGGAATAGTTGGTGGTTGATTCCGCTGTGGTGACCCCTGATATATTAGGAACTAAGCCGAAAGAAAATGAATGAATAAATGTATAAAAGTAAAACTACACTTGCAATTTTTGGGGGGGATTTGGTCTGAATATCAACAAGGATGATTGATAAATCATGTCAGAGCTTTAAGAAAATGCATAGTTATAAAGTGGGATGCACAACATTCAGCATCAGAATCTAATATGGAAAATTATGCCAATATGACTTGATCGTGATTTGTTGATTACGAGCCTGTAATAAATTCCTTGCTTCCAGGAGTGCTATAATATGATCAGCAGCCTGGCATTTCCTGAAGTCAATTATTGTTGGAATGGTGATTTAGATTTGAAGAATTCTAAAAACTCAGTTTATTCAGTCTTTAATAAATTTAATAAAGCCTCTTCCATTTTCTGCAAATTTAAGTTTAAAATTAAAACATGACTGGTGAAAATTTACTTTTGGATCGATAACGTGAAACTGTGAATTAAGTCCAATAGTCTTCAGTATTTACTATTATTATTAAATGACTTTATTGGATTATAATTGGTCAATGACCACATTCCAAAATATATTCCCATATACAGCTGCTAATAACGCAGACTAGGCCAGGAATGTCAATTGACCTTGACCATCAGTAAATAAGCTTTCACATCCATAAACTTACATGCACATATCTATCTTCTTGTCTTTCACTTCACTGTTTTTGACCGGCATCGACTGTTTGCCGCCATTTTGTGAATGAACAATACTTAGGTTAGAATATGCTTCATACAAGTGGTTTCGTTTCTGTCAGCTTGGCGTTTTTGACTGTTTGGCGCCACCTAGTGACTGAATAACGCACATGTTATTGTATGCTCTATCAGCTCAATTCAGCAGTAAAGAACTATTATGGCTCAGATTAATGTTTTGTGTCAATTTTGTATGTTTTGTAGCAAGTAGCTGTGTAATAAGTTGGATAAAGTAAATCCAGAACAGTTGTTTTCTTTCGCAAAATAAACCCCTTCAGTCTTATACAACAATGCGCCGCCGCATTTATTTTGGTACAACAACCTCCTGGATGTACTTTATTCCTAACATAGTGACCCTGTCCTTAATGCCATGTCATATTTGTGGTCTTACAATAGGCAATGTGTGCTTGTGTCTATAGTGTGCCTCTTTTGCTATTTTAGCTTAAAAATGATTGTGAAATACACAAATATTGTTAGTTCTGTTTTGGAATTAAGCAGTAATTAGTGTATTAAAATCACAGATCTGATTTGATTTGCTCAGCAGCTACACATTTAGGAGGAAACTCACAAACCTGTCACTTGTGCATTAACACTTAGCTTATCAGCTTTAGCCAAAAAATCCAATATCATGCATCACCAGTTCTACGAGTTTGTGAACACTTTTTTTCGTCTGAATATAATTAGATACATTAATTCTGACAGGACTAAAAGTACAGCGCAAAGACAGCCGATTACAGATCCTGGAAACAACAGCACTTTTACTCTGCTTAAGTAGCCTATATTAAAAGTTTTTTTTTCCATTCAGTTGAAGATAGATTATTTGCTTGACCCAAAAGAGTAAACAAGCAGGGTTTTTTTATAGTTAACTCAGCAGTTTTCTGCCACAAAGCCACAACCTCAGGACAAATTCAAACACAATATTTGTCAACCCAGGCTCATTCTGAAAACGTACCTCTAGATACATTTCTGAAGAGCACCAAATACGTTCCAGGAGCTACGTTTTTTACAGTTTTTGTTTTAGCGAATCCACCAGAGGCCCCTGTGTATGCTTTTTGAGATCTCAAATTTCTCTCGAAAGTGCCATTTACACCTGCTGTTCTCTCATAAATCCACCAGAGGCCGCTGTCAACTGACTGTTTGACTGACTCAGTGACTGACTGCCCACTTCCCTAAACCCAGCCAAGAGTATTTTAAAAAGCACAGATTGACCCGCCCACCCACATCCCTAAACCCAACGACAAATTTAAAAGGCAATTCAGAAAAAGAAAAGCCCTTGCCTGATTTTTTACCACACTTTACCACATTTCTCACCCTGTTATTTACTTGTTTATTTTATTTTTTTTTGGATTCTGTTTTTGTCTAACCCATAGACTGTAAAAGATATGGACGTAGTATCTGTGACGTCACCTATAGGTTTCTGAACACTGCAAAAGAAGCTACAAGAAGGCGAGGCCAATCATCGCCATTTTGTTCACTCGTCATAGCACCAATCGCGGGATATCAAACAAGGGCAAAGAGGCGGAGAGTGAGCGGAGCTACAGATGCATGCTGGATTCTCAGCCTTTTGCTTAGACCTGGCTTAGACAGACTTTTTACTTTAGGAGAACGCTTAATACTTCATTACCTGCAACTCGTTTGTGTTCTGACCACACGTGCTTGGTTGTATACTATATCAATAAAGGGTTTAGACTTTTAAAAACACTGTTGTAACACATTGAGCCACTTAACATTGCTGTTATGACGTTTTCCACAGAAGGAAAACGCAAATTACTTCCAAACACTTCAGATATAGTCTGTGTTAGTAAATGCAAAGCTGTTTATAAAATCCAGGCATAACACTGTATGACAACGCTTCAGACGACTGTTTTATAGCCTACAGCTAATTAATCTGTCAGATTCTGGAGTGCATTACAGGTCTAAAGAACATTATAAATGATAAATTATCTGAAATAAAACAGGGTGCAGGGGGGTGGGTTGTAAGCGGAGGCCCCCCTACAAAAAAAAGATTAAAAAAATAATAATTATATATATAGTGAACTGATAAACTGTAAATAATTTATGCTTCACGCACACACTTCTATGAAGCTAATAGAAAGACAGACAGATATAATCCATACACATCACATTTTCGTGTACAAAAACACCTGTCTTCTACATATTGGACAAAAATCTGACTGTGACAGGATAATCAACGTGAAATGTTTGCAGGGTCTGATAATATTTCAAGAGTTCTCACTTAGATATGCTTAGCATTTAAGCAGGTTTGGCATGCTGTCCCGGGAGAGAACCCTGAGCTCGGAGATACTTGAGCTCAAGGCTCCCGCCCGGTCAATAAGCATATTAGGGGATCCGAGATCAGGTAGGTCTCGAGAGCTCCCCTTAGAAAAAGGGAGGAAAAGGAGGAGATGGGGTGGAAGGGGGGATTCTTCCAAAACGAAGATAGAGCAGTAGGGAGAAAATTATCCATATATAGTAAGCTTGGATCGTTCTCATTGGATTATTACTGATTACAGATGAGAAGCCAGATGTGCTCAATCATATCACGTGCTCCTCTCGAAATTAGTTTGTGAAACTTCACTTATGGCATTCGTTATTAACAACCTAGCTTAATGTCTTGTCGAACAATTTAATGTGACTAACGTACAGACGTAATGAAGGATTCATAATTTTAAAATGTCATTTTTACTTAAACATAAGAATAATAATTAGAAACTGTGAATAACTGCGAAATTGCCAATACTTTGAATATAACTCATTGTTAGCTTGTGTTTGTGTGTGAGTGTGTGTGTGTGTGTGTGTGTGTGTGTGTGTGTGTGAGAAAGAGAGAGAGAGAGAGAGAGAGAGCAAATACGCGCCGTCTGTCTGTGGTTGTAAACTTTATTTGTATGATTTTTATAGTTTATAAACTATAAAAATCATACAAATCTATACGTTATTTAAATGAAACACATGTCGTTAAATCCTTATATATTTCTTTTTCTATGCGGCGCGTACAGAACATATTGCTTTTCTCACTGGCAAAGTGCATGCAGCGCGCAGATCTATCTATCTACTTTAAAATGTTTGTAGCTACTTATACTTTTCTCCTGGACGCGGCAATTTCCTCCAATACCACTTTTTTTTTTTTTTTTTTTTGCAAATTATGTAGCCTGGCTACATCATTCTGTGCTTCTGCGTGCGGGTGCGGTCACGGTGCCATGTGAAAGTTCTGTTAACATGGGCGCTGAAACAGAAACATTTCGTGTGCGGTGTAAAAGGGGCTTTATTTATAATTTGCTTTATCGCCTTTTATTGAAGTGCAGAATGTGGATGGTTGTGTTGTTATGCTGCTAGCGCAGGCACCGAACCCCTAAAGAAAGGGGAGTTTTATTTTTTTTTAATGGTTTGTTTTTTTATCAGTTGGTTGGTTAGCGTCAGTTGCCATAAAAAAAAAAACAAAATGAGAAACCTTCTGGGGTCCGAGCTCAGCGGCTAATTAGCCAAAATCAGCTGAGGTGACGAGTCAGCGCAGCTAGACCTAGCTGTCACTCAAGTGGCCACGCCCTTAATTATGCAGACTTAATATAACTTTAAAAAAACGAAACAGATGAGTGATAAACAATTCACCCCCCTCACAGTTGTCATGAAAGGTAATCATAGCTATATGCAACAAAGTCATCTTTTGTACTAAGCTGTAAACATGTTTTTATCAGCTGTAATAAAAATGGCTAATTTACCAATGCAGTCAGAAAGCACTTGGATTTCCTTGCAGTTTTAGTTACTTCCGTATTGGCTTCCCGAGGGAGAGCGGGAGGTTGCCGCTTGGTCTAACCTGCTTGCTGGAACTGTTCCTCACCAGACTCGAACCCTGTTGTTGTGGTTATCTCCTCTCCACCGACGTACATGGTGAGTTAGCTGGACAAACTGGTAACAGCCGGAAAACCATCCATCCATCCACTTTGTTGTGTTTACATATTTTCATTTTATTATGCCTTAAACTTGGAAGAGAAAGACCCCAAAGTTTCAAGGGCACATACAGGCAGCAAAGTGAGTGCTCACCAGCACCCGTCTGACAGCTAAAATGATGGATGACACACCCTATGGTCAGTTATAAGGTTTTCCTTTTCTGTGTGCGATTTGACCTACTTTGCTTTCCCTCCATTTTAGTTTCCATAGTTACTCATTAGTTTCATCACCTGTTTGCAGCTATGTTCATTATCTCCGCTGTGTCTTTAACGAGATAGAAATGAAAATTCTGTCATTTACTCACCCTCAGGTTGTCCCAATCCTGTATAAATGTCATGTTCTGCTGAAAACTAAGGAAGGTATTTGGTAGAATGTCAGCAACCAAACTAATATCATGACCCATTTACTCCCATAGTACAACCACAAATCAGAAAACGTAAACAAAAAAAGGTAGTGATTTCTAAATTTACTTTGACTTGTATTTCATTGCAGACAATACAACAAACATTATTTAATGTATTCCTTGTGATTTTTATTTTATTAATTTTTTTTTCAAAATAAACACATATTTTGGTTTTTGCAACACATTAAAAAAAAGTTAGGACAGGAGCAGTTTAGGGCTAGTAATCAGGTAAATTGATTAAATAATGATTGATTAAATAATGATTTGAAACAGGTGATGTCAACAGGTGATTGTAATTATGATTTGGCACAAAAACAGCAATCAAGAAAGGTCCTTTAGGAGCAAAGATGGGCAGAGGACAGATACGTGAGACAATTATTGAAATGTTTAAAAACAATATTTCTCAAAGACAGATAGGAAGACATCTGGATGTTTCACCTTCAACAGTGCATAACATAATAAAGATTCAAGGAATCTGGAGGAATTTTAGTGCATACAGGACAAGGGTGCAAGCCTAAGCTGAACTACTGTGATCTCCAATCACTCAGGTGGCACTGCATCAAGAATCCTCATTCATCTATAAGTTATATCACCACATGGGCTCAGGACTACTTTGGAAAACCTTTGTCAAGTACCACAATACGTAGTTACAGCCATTTAAAACTGCACTGTGCCAAAAGGAAGCCCTATGTTAACAGTGTCCAGAAGCACCATCGACTTCTCTGGGCTTGGAGGCATCTGGGATGGACCACCACACAGTGGAAACATGCACTGTGGTCAGATGAATCAGTTTCAGGTATTTTGGGGTAGAAATGGACACCGTGTGCTCCGGACCAAAGACGAAAAGGAACATCCAGACTGTTTCCATCAACAAGTCCAAAATCCAGGGTATGTCATGGTGTGGGGTTGTGTCTGTTGTTTTTTTTTTTTGATGACAAGAATGAATTGATGGAGATGAAGAAATTGACATGGAACAACCTAAAGGAGAGTAAATGACTACAGATTATTTTTTTTATGTGTGTGTGGTAAATTATCCCCTTAAAGTTGCAGTATTGACCTTTTTCTTCAATGCGGAAATGCGCTCGTTTATGCGATTGTTTTAGAACTTCTGATTCAGTTGCCTACGGGAGAAATGACTAGGAAGAATAAACGGCTGAAAATGGTCAAACTATTCGCTCTACAAACAAGTGTTTCCATGACTATACAGACAAAATAGAATAATATAATAAGAAAACCTCAGTTTGCAACATCAAGCAGCAGAACGAGCTGTTTTTAACGTCTAAAAATGAATGGAAGTGAATGAGACCGGAAGTCTCGAGCCAAAACGATTCAAATGGCTGCTTCCGCTCGTACGTGGAGAATAAGGTGAATATAGGAGCTAGTTTTTCAACTAGGTATTGTAGTTCAAATTCAAAATAATGGACAGGGGGTTTTTTTAACCTCGCTCTTTCACAATGACTCAATGCAAACACATGTTTAGCATTAGCATTGACCTAAGCTTTGTGTTTCAGATAAGTCAAAAACTTAGGCTTGCATACCTTTCGTTGTTAGCTCTTGTCATTTGTGTGATGATTGTTTCTCGTTTTATTTTTATTAAAATTATTTATTGTTAAATTTTTTTGTGGAGTGCTTTATTAGATAAGCACAAAAGCAGACATTGATGGGTTCAGATCCAAATTTCAAGAGAAACCATATACATTTATGAAATTGGTTTATATGCTCTCGGAAAATTGACAGCATTGTGACTTTCAGAAGGGAATGAGTCAATCTGAAGAGAAAAAAACGACTAGAAGAAATGCAATTAAAGAATGGCATGCCTCAGAAAGAAATCTTTTTGGCTGTACAAAATGATACACTCAATTAATCATTTAAAAAATGTACTGATGACTGACCATAACACTACATTACCATAACATCATAACCTGACCATAACATAACAATTGCTCATTTGAATAAAAAAGGCAGATATCAGTGTGGAATTACTGTTTGTTTCATTAAAGTTTAAAAATCTAATTAATGTACACCGCAAAGCTAATTCTTAAAGATGTATTTAATTTCCTATAAGGACACCGCTTAAGTAGCCTAATTAAGTCTTCCACAATGTTTATATTTATTTATTTGAAGAAATTGCTCCATATATTGTTTTGAAATCACATTTAAAACCCAATAGGCATATTTAAAAGGAGCACTTCTTTTATTTCATGTATAATTCATAATTATTATCTCCTCTAATCGTGATGACTGGTGCCTCTGGATGCATCTTTCCATAATTACAATAGATAAATAATTTTCTATAAGGTGCCTTCACCTATCCTTTGTTCTGAAATCGATTATGTGAAGATGTGTTTTCAGAAGATGAAAATGTCGTTTTACCTTCAAATGAACTGTAGAACATTCACGCCCTCTGCTGGTGAGGGGAAGATGGTCATTTCAATTTGGTCCATTTAAAATCATATTGTCCTATCAGTTTCTCTTTGTACTGCGTTACACATCAATTTAATTAAGGAAATACATTTAGAATTTAATTTAGCAGCATGTAAAGTGATACAATTAGAAGCCTATGCAATTCACATATTAAAGGGAACCTATTTTACCCCCTTTTTAAGATTTAATATTAATATTATGGTTCTTCTGAGCGTGCCAGTTTAGGTTTAGTTGAAAACACAATTCAGATTTTTTATTATGATGTGTTAAAAAGTGTCATTTTGGGGGCGTGTACATAGTTCGCTGTTTTAGGGGCGTGTTGCTTCACATGAAAATTAGTTTCGACTACCCGTCCAACTTAACAAGGGGGCAGAGCTAAGAGCTCCCCGCTTTGTGTATGGCTACAGACAGGCAGACAGAGAGAAGCAACATGAGTGAGAGGAGAGGACCAGCATTCGGACACAGACCAAGCAGAGAGTACAAAATCATTTGTGTCTTTGTATAGTTTTACAGCCAACTGTGTGCTAGTTTAAAGCTCCGAGCTTGTAGCCTACACTGAGACTAATAACCAAGCACACTGAATTAACTTTGACTGAAGGGCATCACACACCTGATGCACCGCGACACGGCGCGCACATGACAGTCGAAAGTATCGCACACTTGCGGCACCCGTGTGTGTCACCTGATAGAAACTTATGTGTAGAATTCAGAAATGCATGCTGCTGCATGCAGCCACGACATGGCACACCAGACGCGCACATTCGCATGTTATTTAAAATGAAACTATTCAGATAACGCTCTGTGGCGCGGCAGAAATATGATTAGTGACCTGAGCAGGGCAAGCGCGTCCTTAGAAGCGACATAGGCGGCAGAATAGTGAGCGAACCCCCCCGGTCCTCACTTTCATCCGCGACACCCTCCCGGTCCTCACTTTCATCCGCGACAACGCGAAATTCATGGCGCTGCGCGTTGTTAATTCGGTATTTCCAATGGAGGGACGCGCACGTGACGCAACACGCTTGCACTTTTCAGCTCCACCTAGTTAAGATGACAGGGAGCTTCTGTGACCGCCGGAAATTCAGACCAATGAAGTTTAAGGATGACGCAATGAGAAGTACACATGTATGCAAACCCACCAAACCTCACAAACACCGGCGGCAAGGAGAGCGATAACGTGGTGAATGTTGAGCCCGATAAGCCTTACATCTAAAAATAGAGCAAGGGTGTTTCTTTGGTGACGTCGCTTTGACTCACATGCTGAAAATGGCAGACGTGAAACAACATACTGGGGATATGATAATGCACACCTGTCAATCAATATTGGTGGGCGGGGGGACCGCACTCCTACGTCAAGTTGCGGTCGATCTCAAAACCGCCCCAATTGGTCCACCATTTTTATGTTGTTAAATTGAAAAAAAAAGGACTGAATGTGTTTATATCACCCCAATATGACAGCCTATACACTATACCTACACATATGTCTGCCCAAACAGCTTGAAAAGTAAATTTTTCACCATAGGTGCGCTTTAAAACTGAGGTTGGAAACGGTAAATGTAAATTAGGCCTATATAAGTAAATTTTTATTTTGCACCAATCTGTACACAGATGTAATGGGAAAATAACCATACATTATAACCTATGAAAGCAACTGAGAATAAATGAGTTTTAAAGAGCCACTTTTATGAATTAAAAGGGTCATGTTTTGGTTTTAAGGGTCTCCAACAACAGGCTGATATGCATGCAAGGTCAAAAAAACACTTTCATTGTCTCATAATATGCATTTATTTTTACCTAATTATCCCAGCGACTCCCATATGATTTGTTTAGCGATTCATTTGTTCCCAAACCCCTCCTTAGTGCGAAGCTAATCTGCACCGATTGGACCGATGACAGCCTGTTGCGATTGGTCGACAGCATCCAGCTCGAGACAGAGAGAAATGCCCATCACGGCTTATCAACAATATTGAGATAGTCAGAGTGCATAGTGCACAACCCTGGAGTCTCCCGTATTTCAGACCCATCTCCCACCACACTCCCGCTTTGTTATTTATCCCAGAAAACTACCGTAATTTCAAATGGGTCCTCAGCATTTTGGTACGGTCTGTGAAACCTGCGGGTCGCCAACATTGGTATAGGAACCGATCACTGCCAGTGTTGACAGATTGGGCGGTTTTGAATCAGATTGTGCGGTCAGCTACATGTGGCAACACTGATCACCGCGGCCGCCCGAAACACGCTTCATAGTAGTTACTAACACCACAGCACCAGCATATTGCTCTATTCTTAAACATGACACACATTCAGCATAGATCCACACAGCAAAAGCTAAACTATTTTGAACCTGCACATGTGTATGAACAGCTGACGGTGGCCATAACAACGACAAACGACAGTGGAACGCAAGCACACAAACGCATTTAAATCCGTAAACAAAGCAGCACGTGTCGCGTTTTCAACGTGGCATTAGACGTGATATGAGTATATAAAGAGTTAACCAGATACACTACAAGCGGTTACAAGTAACAAAACACAAATAAATACATTTGCAAGCTAGAGAAAACGAGGCGGCAACCATTGCACTTACTTACACTTGTGGAATGGAGGAAGAAACTGATCCATGAACTGTGTAGTGATAAGTACTGAAAGTTCCTGTCGAGCTCTGACAAAGTCTAACACATTATTAGTCTTTTCTAATCCTTCCTTTAACAAACGGCCAATGAATCCCCCGTTGTAAGCGTGTAGATTCCAAGAAACACAGCACAAGGCTGGGTTGATATTGCTGAGGTATTTTTGCAAAAATAAACCTCAACCACTGACTCTTCACAGTTTCATCTTTGGGTAGAGAAAATAACACTAACATTCACCTCAAACTTCCAATAATATCCAGCTGAGCACAGCGTCTACACGACTTGATTCAACCGGGATCTGCTACAGTGCTCGTCTTCCTCTTTCTCTTTGCTACAGTGTTTGTGGGCGGGGCTTAAGTTTTGCATCGACGTCACGCTGAAACTCGTTATCATTACGATTCATTTGAAGCACTCTGAGTTGACTCTTTTATAAATGAATCAATAGTTTTAAACACTGTCTACTTTCAGATTTGAGCCTTAGCTGGATATTTCACTTCACTTAGAGTTGAGTTACACACTACATGGAAGGTCATTTTCGCAAAAACAATAATAGTGGCTATTTAAAGGGATAGTTCACCAAAAATGTTTATTTACCCACAATTTGCTCTTCAAGTGATTCCAAACCTTTGAGTTGAGTGTCTTTCTTATGTTGAACACAAAAGAAAACATATTGCTAAAAGCTGAAGTCTTGTAACCACTGATGTATATTTAAAAAAAATGATTACAGCAGGCACATGCAGAGGGGGGGTGCTTTAGGTGCTTGAGCACCTGCCCCTCTAAATGTCTAAATGAATGAAAGAGCCCCTAACTCTCTTCCCCCGGCTCTTAACTTTGTGTTCCGCCCCCTTCACTTCATGAGTACCAGCCACCACCACCGCCCCCCCCTTTTTATCGTAAGTAATTTTATCAACAAGCTGCTACATAAAATTATTATTATTATTATTATTATTATTAAAATACCAGGTAAACTGTTTTTGGTCAAGTCTCTTTCCAAAATCGGTGTATATTACAGTGAGGACTGAGATTATTTGCCTGCTATGGGAGCTGGTCAGCACAAGGGGACTGTGTTTGGAGTGCCCGTGTTCAGAAATAGCTACATTATTTTTATCTAGACCTTTCCTAAAGAGAACATGTTAATAGTGGCACAGTCTGACAGGATGACTACGGTCTGAACCATGTTTACAGATTTGTCTTTAACAGACATAAATGTAACACACTGGGAACGACAGTTGTTAAAAGCTTTCAGATGTTACTAGGTAATTAATTAAAGGAACAGCCCATTTTCTGCAGGAAATAGGCTCATTTATAACTTAAACAGTTGAGATTTACCAGTTTTGAACCCATTCAGCTGATCTTTGGGTCTGGTGCGAGAACATGTAGCTTAGCATAGATAATTGAATCAGATTAGACCATTAGCATCTCCCTCAAAATATTCAAGACGGAATTTTGCTAAATTTCCTATTCAAAGTTGAAAACTTCTGTAGATAAATTGTGCACTTAGACCAATGGAAAATAAAAAGTTGTTATTTTCTATGCTGATATGAATAGAAACTATACTTTCATTCTGGCGTAATAATCAAAGAACTCTGCCATGGCTGTAGCATTTACATTGATATTATGCAGCACCTGAAAATAGTCCCCAGCTGGGTAACTAGTTTACAGTGCAGCATAATATCATTGTGCCCTCTCACGGCAGCAAAGTACCTTTATATTCTTGTATTCTCTCCAGTCAGTTCTGTGACAGCTGGAGTAGTGCAATGAATGCTGTTTTCTCATAGTGGTGCCTGGCTCTTGGGTTTTTCTTCTGACTCCCTGATCAGAAATCTCACAAGGAGCTCCTGTGCAGGGCCGGTTGATGGTGAAGTGATTTTTCTTCCACTTGCGGTTTATGCACCCAGTAAAATTCGTTGTGCTATTTTTATGCAGCACAACAATACTGTTGCAAAGGTCTTATCTAACTGTCATGGTATATTTGTAGACTTACATTCAGAGACGGGTAAAGCTTTTTCGAATTTACATCAGCACTAACTGTCGGTTTATTCTGCTCTGCTGACCTCTGCTGACACTAAAAGCAGAAGGAAAATTAATGAACATTAGCACTAACCTCGGTTGAAACGACGGATCTGTGACAAATACGGTTTTGTTTTGTTTTACGTTTTTTCTCGTCACTACATCGTTCTTTTCCTAAACAATGCTTCGTGCTATGAAGCTGTGGTCACACTTGAGTTTGTGAGTGCGAAATTCTGTTGTATGGCGCTGCAAGAAGGGACAGGATTAAACAAGATGATTAGACATAAAAAAAAGCGAGCGATTGCTCCATGTTTTAAATTTCTGTTAAGAGAGGTCATGTTTTGATCCTGGATTGGTCTCACGCAGTCAAGTGATGTGATTTTGCAGGTCAGAGTTTATTAAGCTTGAACTTTGCACCTCAGCGAAATGCGAAACTTTACGCATGACCCTGAGTTTCCGGTCTGATGCATTCACATGCGTATGAATGGAAGTCTATGGGGAGAAAAGTCCAATGTGACCGCAGCTTGATAGTTCAGCAACGAGTTAACGTTATGTCGTTGTTTGGGAAACGCACCAATGACTAGTTCTAATTAGGGCTGTGCAAAATTATTGATACATCTATCGCGATAATTCCTTTTATGATAGTGTATCGATAGTCCAACCTCAAGTATCATTTCAAGTTGTGCCAAACGACCTCCTCCTCTGCTCCTGTAGATGTCCCCAACTCGCGATCAACAAAACGCCAAATAGTACGGTATCAGAAGTAAACAAGAGTGAGCATGGTGGAAAATATAAAGGTGCCTCCAGCTTTTAGAGCTGACGTGTGGCTGCACTTTGGTTTTACCGCTATTAGGGTTGGGTCGATAGGCGAGGCGGCATCACCAATCCTTGGCCCCGCCTCCGTTGCAAACGCGCTCATGAAAAACACACACTCAGGCCCCGTTTACACTGATACAGCTTAGTTTTAAAATGGCATTTTAGAACGAAAATGATCCACATCCAAACTGGCGTTTCACCAAGCATTTCTGAACAGCCCTCCGTCTGCTGAAAACGCACATCACGTGATCACACACAGACACACACACACACACACACACACAGACACACACACTGTCATGCGCTCGTCTGAGCTCTAGAGAAGTGTACGGACTCTATATTTTATACAGTCATTGGTACGAACAGTTTATCGAGGATGTACCGCTGGACGGCATCTCACTATGAGTTAGTTGTTAAATGTGATATTTAATTAATCTTGTCTCTATCTAACGACTCTTCTGTCTTTTGATTCTCTCAGGTAACGTGTCACAGTGTCAGTACACTGCTTCAGTCTTTCGCTTTCAAGCTTTTACTAAGTAATTTTAGTGAAAACCTCAGATACTGTTGGTTAGTTCCTGTTGGTTGTGCAGCTTTTTTACCAAGCAAGTGTGTGGACACCATAACAGCACAGATCACTCTGCCTAGTCATGCCAGATCGAGTCCCGTGGAAAAAAGTGATTGACAGGTGGTAATTTGTGTGTAACTTATCTTTTTAAATTAATTAATTAATTTATTTATTTATGATTTGGTTATGAGTAAAACAAAGGCCATGCAGGTCAGGTAGTTGAAACGGTAGGCTACAAATAATTAATTAGTTATGAATTTATTAATTATTCATAAATAATTATTTCACCCCCCCCCATGACGACGATGCCATGGTCCATCGTCATGTTTCACATGAGACATCGTATGATGCCAAACTGGTCAACATAGCCCAACCCTAAACGCTATACCAGGGAGTACTGAATTAGACAAAAAAATAAATGCCATTTGTAAGCTTTGCAATATACATAGTTCTCTGTTCAATCACACTGTGCAGTTTTAGTGAATTGGAAAGGATGGAAAATAAATTGGAATTGGAATTTTAATTTGTCTGCCGACTTTATCAAGTTGTCAATATAATGTGACACACATACTAATACAAACTATTGCAATATATCACAATATTTATTGTATCGCGATATATTGTATCGTGACCCATGTATTGCGATATGTATCATATCGTGAGGCCCTTGCCAATACACAGCCCTAGTTCTAATTAGCGCAAATAGAAGGTAATTAGTGAAATCCGCTGTTTACTCACCTTCCATTTAAAGGTGCTGTATGTAAGCTTTTGACTCTTCTAAAGCATAAAAATACCATAATATGTTTGCAGATGTTTAAGAAACATGCCAAGTGAACATACTTGTTTATCTGAAAAACAATGCTGAAGTCTAATATTCTGCTTTGAAAATGTATTTCTGTGCCGGAACACTGTCTTTCTTTATGTTCTTTTAACCTGCACAATGTCAGTTTAGCCAATTATATTTCAGCACTTCGGGTTGCCTTGGTGGAAAACAGCGTATTTTATTCATTCATTCAGAAAGACTCTGAAAGTATGCATCTGTGATCGAAATGCGACCGAAATGCGACCTCCGGTGGACAGTAGACACCAAAATAAGACAGATTCAGTTCCACATGAGGTTATTAATTAGCATATAATATTAATTTTACGAGTGTAAACATTAGGTGAGCAGGTTACATTGTAACAACGTGTCCTAACAACACGCTTCATGACGAGATATGCAGTGAACGGCAATTTGGCTGTTTGCACCAGACGAAACACGACAGAAATTAAAATACAGTCATTCAGAAGCACAGAATATGCACTCACTCACGAAACGGTAAGGTTTAGAATCTATTTAATACATGTTAACCCTCTTTAACATCATTAAATGTAGATGCTGAATCACTCATATGTGTTTAGTTCTAAAGTTCAATTTCAAACGGTTTATTGTATTTTCAAGATCTGAGGTGAACTATTTGCTTCTGCTTTCAGCATATGCCAATAAATGTCATGTAAAATGCCATTAAAACTCACATTATTAGCATTTAGCACTGAATAAAGCACATGAGGTTTACCTGAGGTGATCTGTCATAGGTTTCACATGTTCAGCTGTGAGAAATAGAAGCTGTTTCTAATATATCAATTCGAGGTGTTGGTTAGAACTAAAACTCCTTTTAATATGGAGAATATTCCCTCTATCGCGTGTCGTTGCTTTTATTTAGAACACAGTTTAAATCACTCGCTCTTGTACTCAATCTGGCAACCCGTGCTTGTGTTTGTTTTGATCCAGGAGTGCAATACCTAGCTCAACCACTGGGTGTCAAACTTACACACTGCACCTTTAAATAAAAAAAAATTGTGCATAATTTTTTTTAAGAATTACAACAAAAAAATTATTTGTTGTGATTGAAAATCAGGGTTATTGCATCAGATTTTGATTTCATAACAAGCTGAGGGTTAAACATTCCAAATTAATAAGTACATGTCTGAAAATACACTTTTATTTTATGCAAAAAAAAGCTTCTAAATTGGAACATTTTTACTTTAAACTTGGAATAAATGTCATGATTAGTTTCCACAAAACTGCATTTTACTTAATTATTATCATTAATCACCGTCTTTCGATGAGATATTAAACCGAGGCCCTGACTCTTTGTGGTCGTTAAAAATCCCATGGCACTTTTCCTAAAGAGTAGGAATGTAACTCCGGTGTCCTGGCCAAATCTCCTCCATCAGCCCTTACCAATCAAGGCCTCCCAATCATCTCCATCCACCTAATTGGCTCGATCACTGTCTCTCCACTCTCCCTATAGCTGTTTTGTGGTGAGCACACTGACGCCGTTGTCCTGTGGCTTCCAATGCATCATGCAAGTAGATGCTGCACACTGGTGGTGAATAGAAGAGATCCCCCTCATGATTGTGAAGGATTTGGCTGTATGGATGTATATACAAATACACATTACATTACATTAAGAGCATTTTTATGCATAAAATAACCAAAAACAAGTGTCCTGCTTTCTCTTATGTATTCATTGAAACATTTCAATGTTTGGCGTTTATTTGCAATATGATAATTAGTAGATGAAATACTGTGCTACAACAAACACCCATTAAAACTTAAACGCAAGTGGCCCATGTTTTCCAGTAGAGGCATAATTTGGGTGTAACTTTATTTGAAAGTCCATCAGCTGCGTTCTCCTGCCGTTTCACTGGACTCTGTCGCTCTTGTAAAGCCCCTCTGAAGGCCATGTTATCGTCCAGCTTGACATCCTTAAGATTGGAGAGTAATATTGAAAGTCTCGGGATGTAACTTTCAAGATAGTCCTACAAGAGAAAATGTAAGAAAAATATCTGTTCACCTGTTCAAATAGCCTAAATATTCGGCAAATACAATTGAAGTTGTTGGAAATGATTAGCCCTCCTGTGATATTTTTCTTTTTTAAATATTTCCCAAATGATGTTTAACAAAGTGAGGAATTTTTCACAGTATTTCCTATCATATTTTTTCTTCTGGAGAAAGTCTTTTTTTTTTTCGGCTAGGATAAAAGCAGATTTTATTTTTAACACCTTTTTAGTCAATATTTTAGCCACCTTACGCAATTTTTGTTTTCGATTATCGACAGAACAAACCACTGTTATACAATGCCTAATTATCCTATAATTTAACCTATGGTTAAGCCTTTAAATTGCACTTTAAGCTGAATGCTAGTGTCTTGAAAAATATCTAAAATATTATATACTGTCATGCTGCCTCTATACTTATGACCGCATAAAACAATCCTAACATACTGTAAGAGCCATCAAAAGCCTACCTGTATGTCCTGTATGTCTGAGGTTTCCATCGCTTTACCGTGCGTTGGTTTGTCAGATGCGCCTCCAGGCAGGAGCAGAGATGCGAGAGCCAGGGTAAAGAGAAGCATATTTCTTCAGTCCTGTTGAATCTCACTGAAATCTGTTGCAGACTGTACAATCTGTCCATTTGTCAGCCCTTTTAAATAAGCTGGTTCAGCATTGTATACTTTTATTCTGACGTCATTTGAAGTCATTTCGGAAGGAAGTAATGGCTTTAATGATCCATCTGCTGCAAGCCCTGACGAACATGTGTGTGTTTTGCAAGCTAGTTGTACTTTTTTTATTACTAGATTTATTAATAGCAAGTGTTTTTCATTTATTTATTTGTTTGTTTACTTGCTTATTGGTTTATGTGATTGTAATAGATTATTTATTTGTCCATTTGCAAAAATTGATTTATAATTTTTCAGTAATCGTGTTTTTTTTTTTTTGTAACTTTACTCTTTAAATGTAAATTAAAATAAAAATTTGAAAATAAAATAAATCAGATAATTTTTTTAAAAATCATTCATTCATTTTCCTTCGGCTTAGTCCCTTTATTCATCAGGGGTCACCTGCACAGCGAAATAAACCACCAACTTATCCAGCATATGTTTTACACAAGCGGCAACCTCACGCTCTCCCTCGGGAAGCCCATACGGAAGTAACTGAAACTGCAATTCATCAAAATTCCACTAGTCCTGGCTCCACATGGAGCAAATTTCTATTGAGCCCACTGTTAAAATGGCCAACTTTACAGCAGGAAAAAAGGTGTTTACAGCCTGGTACAAAGAACGATTTTGGTTCTTATAGCTAATATTACACTTCTTGACAACTGTGAGGGGGGTGAATTTTTATAGCTCATCCATTTCCTTTATATTAGGTTATATTAAGTTTGCATAATTAAGGGCGTGGCCACTTGAGTGACAGCTAGCTCTCGCTGGTCGCCGTCACGTCACCTCAGCTGATTAGCCGCTGATCTCGGCTTATTCATCGTATTTTTGTGTTGTTTTATGTGGCTTTACACAGTCAGTTGCCTTTTGGAATTATTTCTTACAATTATCAGATGATATGGCATGCAGTGTGCACTTAATTGTGCTCACAAACAATTCACATGGCCTCCGTTTCCCAGGTGAGTGAAATTATATGCCACCTTAATAAATGTATTTGTTTTATTTAAGATCATTTATCATTTATAATGTTCTTTAGACCTGTAATGCACTCCAGAATCTGACAGATTGATTAGCTGTAGGCTATAAAACAGTCATCTGAAGCGTTGTCATACAGTGTTATGCCTGGATTTCATCAATAGTCTTGCATTTACTAACACAGACTATAACTGAAGTGTTGGGAAGTAATTCGCACTTTCCTCCTGTTGAAAAACATTGTAAGCACAATGCTTAGTGGCTCAATGTGTAATACGTTGAGCCACTAAGCATTGTGCTTATGATGTTGCTTATGAAACAGTGTTTTTAAAAGTCTAAACACTTTATTGATATAGTGTACAACCAAGCACATGTGGTCAGAACACAAACGAGTCGCAGGTAATGAGGTATCAAGTGCTATTCCCATAGGAAAGCTCGTTTAACAAAATGGCAGCATGTGTCCAACAGAGTCTGTAGCTCCGCTTACACTCCGCCTCTTTGCCCTTGTATGGCATGCCCCGGTTGGTGTGTTGACACGCGAACAAAATGGCAACGGTTGGCCACACCTACTGGTAGCTTCTTTTGGGTTCTTCATAAAATAGGTATTAGCAAAAATTAACACAAAGTGAAGTTTATTTATAAACTAATATCGAGAGGATCACGTGCTTATGATTGCTTGCGGCTGGCTCAGCATTATCCAATTTATTACTCACCAATCAGACAATTCCGAAGCACCTTAAAATACCCTAAGTTTCATATAACAGCCATCTTCATTTTGAAGAATCCCCCCTTCCACCCCTACTCCTCCTCATTTCCTAGATGGGTGGCACAGTGGCCCACTGGTTAGCACTGTTGCCTCACAGCAAGAACGTCACTGGTTCTAGTCCTTACCAAGCCAGCAAACGTTTCTGTGCGGAGTTTACACGTTCTCCCCGAGCTCATGTGGGTTTCCCACGGGTTCCCCTGTTTCCTCCCACTGTCCGAAAACATGCAACTTAAGTTAAATGACTAATCCAAATTGCCACCATAGACATGCTCCTAGTAAGTAGTTATCTCTTAAGAGCAATCACTATCTGTTCATTAGCTACTACAGCAGGGGAGTTCTCGACATCTACCTGAGCTCAAACTCCCCTCTCGCCTTGCAAATGGGAGGGAGCCCCGGGCTCGAGGATCTTATGAGCTCAGGGCTCTCTCCTGGGACAGCATGCCAAACAAGCTTTATAATCAATCATCAGCTAAGTGTGAACTCATGAAATAACATATTTCTTGGCATAAAAATAATACATTTATCTTTTATAGTTAGCATATTGTTAACATAGCCTATATCCTGTAGCTATTTAGTAAACATTATGTTTTTATCAAGAAGTAGCACATTGTTAGCATCTTTCTAACAGGAATAGCATGTTGTAAGCTCAAATTTGCATGTTTGTAGCATAAAATAGCATGTTTCTAGCATGAATTAACATGCTGCATGAGCTTACAATATCGTATTTCTAAACTTTAAACTATGCCAGTATGACTTGATAAGATGATTTGTTGACTATGAGCCTGTAATAAATCACTTGCTTCCAAGAGTGCTAGAATACGATCAGCAGTCTGGCCTTTCCAGAAGTAAATTATTGTCAGAATGGTGATTTAGATTTGAAAAATTCATTCATTTTCTTTTCGGCTTAGTCCCTTTATTAATCAGGGGTCGCCACAGCGGAATGAACCACCAACTTATCTAGCATATGTTTTACGCAGCGGATGCCCTTCCAGCTGCAACCCATCATTGGGAAACACCCATAAACACTCATTCACACACATACACCACGGACAACTTAGCTACTCCAATTCATCTATGGCGTATGTCTTTGGACTTGTAAGGGAAAACGGAGCACCCGGTGAAAACCCACGCCAACACGGGAAGAACATGCAAACTCCACACAGAAATGCCAACTGACCCAGCTGAGGCTCGAACCAGCGACCTTCTCTCGCTACTCACTTGTCAGAATATGCATTTTCTTAAAAAAAAAGGTCACATCTAGTCTGAACAGGTATCAGCTTGTGTCTGGCCTCCACCTCCTCACCAACTATGCCATATTTCCATCTCTAACTCCAGTCTTATAATTCCAGGGCAGGCTGTGTTCAGTCATTTGAAATAAGTGTGTAATTAAAATCCCATGTATGTGCAATGGAAAAAAAATTAAGTGGGAAAGTTCATAAAATCTGGTTGTACATGTCGTTCACAGCATGACACGAGGATGCGCTGAAGCACATAATGCAATTAACACACATTGATGTGGCAGTGACTCCCAAGATAGTAAACATTATCTCGCCATAATCAATTGTTAGGTTAAAAGATGCCTCCGATTTTTTTGTCTCTCCATATATATATA
>CAIGQZ010032741.1:5503160-5524135 GCA_903798205.1 Danio tinwini | reverse complement strand
TATATATATATATATATATACGTATAAGTCAGCAAAGCACACATCAACTATATATATATATATATATTAGGGGTGTGAAAATAATTTTAAAGCTGTATTCATGTTTTTAACTGCTAATTCAATTTATGATTTTGTTGCTTAGCTTCTTTTTCTTTTTTTATTTAAACTTTTTTTTTATAAATACAAAAACAATCCGAAGGAAATCTACTGGTATTAACATAGCAACCCCAGCAATAAATCAGAAAATATAAACAAACAAATTAAATAAATAAATAACAAACAAATGGGGGTATTTACCTAAGAAAAGCAATCATAATGTTTAAATGTAATTATCCGAGTATGATCAATTGTTCCAATAAATCGTTGGCATAGGGCTAATCAGTTTTGAGGAAATCCAGAAAAGGTTACCAAACTGTTTAAAATTGGTGTTGTGATTTTTGTTCCAAGGAGCGTATCCTCTTGAGCTGAATGACTTGATACAGTTCACCCATCCACTCTTTGAAACATGGAGGGTCGGATAGCTTAGTTTCTTTGACCTGACTTCTACGTCTACAAACCTAATTGAAATGAAGACATTGCACACATAGACCACTTTTGGTGTCTGACATGTTATTATGATTACTGAGGACTTTTTTTGACAAGAGCCAAATTATTAAAGCAACATGATTGTGTCAGAAAATGAAATGACAAAGGCTTGACCTACATTAGGCAGCAACAAATACTACGGAGATCAATGGTTACAGGTTTCCAGCTTTCTTCAAAAAAATCTTCATTTTGTGTTCATCAGAAGAAAAAAAACTACTTAAATAATGGCATGAATTTCATTTTTGGGTGAACAAAAAATACATTAAAATCCCAATTTCAACTTACCGGATGTCAAAAAGAGGGTCTTCTCTAATTTTGGCAGCCATATCGTTGGTGGAGGCAGCACTGGAGGGGTTGAATATAGACCCAGGCAGGAGCCCAGTCTCAGCGGATGGGCCACTCTCCTGGTCCTCATATTGCTGGGTGATCTGCTTGTCAATGGGGCGACCCAGAAGGTATTCCTCCCGAGAGATCTGTCCCGATGGACCCTGGTACATCCAGTCCAAACGGTCATCTTTCTTTCTGCAAATATTGAGGAATTTCATATTATACCACAGAGTCGAGGACCACATATACTCGGGCTGCACAGTATATCGTTTCAGCATCGATATTACAATGTAATCATTCGCAATAATCACATTGCGAGTATATGCAATGTTGGGTCTGGATTATAATTTATCATTTCGCACGTGTTTTCGAGACCTGTGACCATGTGAGGGTTTTAAAGCATTCAGGCCTAAACAATTGTAGCATTTGTAACTTTGACAAATTAATAACAATTTAATTGTTTATAAAACAAACACTATGCAGTATTATTTTACATTTGATTTGTCAATTTCTGTATACCTAAATACAGTTTGACTCATCGGAAAACATTTGACCTCCATAGTATTTGTCTGTCATACAACGGATGTCAATGTTTAGAGGATTCCGGCATTCTTTATCATACCTTCATTTGTATTAAACAGAACAAAAAAGACAACTCGAAAACGTTTGGCAAGTAAATGATGACAAAATGTTCATTTTTGGATGAACTGTCCTGTTAATTTCTTTAATGAAAAGCATTGTGATGGGATTGATACGATACTGGGAAGATGTGTCTGAATGTCACACACTTTACAGCGCCGGTCTCTTGCGCAAATTTGGTGATCTCTTCTCGGGCTCGCTCCTCTTTCAGCTCCTTCTGCAGCTCCTCGATCTTTTTCCTCTCTGCTTCATGCTTCTGCTCCGCTTTCCACACGCGCTCGATGTTTTTCAGAGTTTGCGGATGCCAACTTTTCTTCAAGTTCTGGTAGGATGGGTGGAAACAGTAATAGAGATTTAAGCAGGGAATATAATAATAATACTTCAAAAAACAAACACATGAACTGAGGTAAAGTTGGTTTTATATTCACACATTCTGACATTTTCCTTAATGATATAATTTCAGAAAAGTATTATTTGCAAATTACAAACAGGGAAATCTAGTGTTGGGCGATATACAGGGTTCTTGCACCTTTTCCAACTTCAAATTCCAGCACTTTTCAAGCACTATCAATGCGTGTTTTTATGCTTTTCCAGCACCTAACAACCATGGTAAATTATGTTTACTGTATATATGCTGTATGTACTTTTTCACATCTAAATCCATTGTGCTATTTTAAAAAAACGCAATATGACATTTCAACTTAAAGTGTCGAAAAATTAGCTTACAGTCAGATTGTGTTTGGATGTAGTAGTCGTTAATGAGATTTCATGTGCATCGCCATACAAAATTCATGTAACAAATTAAATCCTTATGTCTGAGTCTGAAAATATTCAACAATTTGCACACGCACAAATGCTCCTAAATATATTTTGAGCTTGCATAGCTAAAATTTTGGGCGCATATGCAACCAAAATGGTCGCAATTTTCAAATCAAATTCAAGCAGGTTCAAGCACTTTGTCCAAAATCCAAGCACTTTTCTAACCTTAAAAAACACTATATTAAAAATCAAGCATTTTCCAGGATTTGCAGCACCCGTACGAACCCTGGATATACAAAATTTTTAGATAGCCATATCGTCTACCTGTGAGATCACCGATACATGATACTATCGCATGGGGGCGCGGCAGTGTTATGTTTATTTATATATATATAATTTTACCATTATATTAAACCGTGTCTAAACATATTTAATAACCTTTCGGCTGATTTTTTACTTCTTTAATAACCTACTGCATTTGCAATTACGTTTGATCTTGGATAATAATTCAACCAATGCAAATCACTCTGCTCTTACAGCAAAATAGGTGCTGAGATCGAAATTATTTTAAACAAGACTTGATGCAACAATGCGGTGCGAGGCAGGATTTGATTGTGACTTCGGGTTCATGCTGTTATTCGCGGCCCTCGGGACTGCCGCAAAATGGATATAATATACGTGGATGAAAGCAAATTAAATTATATTTATCTACGCATAGAAGAAACAAGGATCCTTTCAGACAGGAGGCGGATGGAGAACTCGCCGCCCGCACATGACTGTATGCGGTAAAGTTTTTCATGTTTTTGTTCAGTTAGCGCAGCACGGCTTCAGGTCTGATGATCATCACAAAAATAATCATCAACAGGGTCACATTAGTATTTGCTAAGATCTTACACAATGTTTCGCTTGGCATATGTGTTTATTGTTTTCCGATAAGAGAAATAATTTCATTTTAGACATGGCTGTGGTGAGTCGGCAATAACTCTAATATTAAACAGCCTATTTGACCTACAAAACTTTTTAATGAGCTCAGTAAAATGTTCTTTGATTAGTTATTAATAATGTGTTCAATAATTCGTTAAAGCCAAAATGAATGGTAAAATACAGGTTGTAATTTAATATACGCTAGTTTAAATCAATAATAAATATATATTTTAATAGCCTATATAAATAAATATAAGCCTAACATATTTTTAAATAAAATCAATAGGCTATTTTCTGAAAAATGTGCATGTCCGTGTTTATCATTCCATCAAATTAAACACAAGACAAGTATGTATATTCGTGTATTTGAAGAAGCAATGCATGCACTGAAAAATAGGCTATAAGCCACCTTAAAACTTAAATAGGCTATTAATAACGGATATAAAAGTTAAATAACTTTTTTGTGAAAGCAAGAGAGAATCTTGTGGGAGTGCTATTATAAAGGAGTCTTAAATGACCAAAGATTGTGTATTACCGAAACACGTTTTATTCGGAAACATTTGAGCTAGTTTCAGAGTTTAAAAAAAGTACAAAAAATGTGTTTTATTTAACTTGTTTGTTAATTAAATCCAGTTTTGTTATTTAGCCTATAATTTTTATGCAAAAAGTTGCACACTAATTTGCTATGAGATGTGGCTGTGCCCTCACGTGCAAAGCGCTTGTCAACTGCTGGTGAGAGACACAGAGAGTGTGCAAGAGAGCAATAGAAGTAATTCGTTTTTGTCTGAAAGTGTTGGTCAAGTGATGTTGATGTGAACAGCTGAAGCTTACAAATTATTTGTAGTTAATTTATCGTTAATGACGATGATTAAAAATAATAATACTATTCAATTCATTCAATAATGCAATTAAAACATGTAATAGGTCTACATTACCTAATGCGAAACGAGCTAAATATCGTCTTTAAAATTTTCTCAGCACTTTGCGATATCTTTGCCTATCGTCGATACACGATACTATCATCACAACCCTAGGGAAATCATATTTCATATCATATAATCATATCATATAATCGGCCATTGACTACCAAGGTACAACATTGTTCAGTCAATTAAATAATGCTAATGTTATTTGGAAGTCATACAGACCGAATATTCACAAATTAGAGTGGTAAACAACACAGCGACCATTAAAATGAACGAATGTGCGAATATAAAACTAACTTTACCTCAATAACACATGATGCCTTATAAAAACCATGATTTTGCCATAAATAAAACCAAGACGCCATGATTACCGTATTTAAACAACATTAAAAACACAATGACCTTGGAATATGGTTAAACAAAATTTATCTTCAATACTAAACGTTTCAGTTCCTCTCACCCCCTCCATTTTCATTTTAAATGATTTTTCTGATCTCCAACTTAAAATTCAAAAGCGAGTGTTTTTAGCTGGCATCCACAAGATGGAAGCCTTCACATTCTCTTAATCATCATCATTGTATTCTTACTTTTATTGATATCGTGTAACTGGAAATGTCCAAAACTTGATACCCTGTAATGTTCATAAGAGTTTTGTAACAAAAATTTATAATAAAAAACAAAGTTGAAAAAAAAGTGAACAATGTAGCGTTAAACGTTTTATCTCCATTGAAGTCCATTATAAGAGCTTTATGTGGTTTAACTTAACGACATTCGGAGACAATAAAATATCTATAGAAGTAATCCGGAGACAATAAAATTTCTATAGAAGTATGCTCATAAACACTTTCTGCTGTTAAAAGAACAAGCTTTTATTTTACTGTATCAAGTGAACAATATCACTTTAAGCATTCTCCTTATGGAAGTCCATTATAAGGAAACTGCTTAACGTGGCTTAACGTACCTTAACACTGACCAGGGAAACCCAAATTTCTGTCAGTTGTGATTAAGACTGACTATTGTCAAAAGAACGGGCCATAATTCCATAGATGAAGTCAACAATATCACGTTAAACATTTTCTCCCCATTGAAGTTCATAATAGGCATAGGACGATAACCATTTTCAAGGTATACCGCGGTTTGGAAAAGTCAAGGTTTTAAAACCGCCTAAATTTTCTGTAATACCATTCCTAAGATATGTGTAAGATTTTTTTATTTACATTTCTTTTGTTGTTTTTCAGGACGACAGGATCTCCAGCAGAAAAGATGAAACTAATGAAGACAGCAGAAGTCAATAGCTATGTTTCCATCCAAAAATGCGAATAAACTTTATGCGCAAAACTGGATTATTGCATTAAAGACGTGCGAATAAAGCAGCGTTTCCATCCAACGAGTCGAAGCAAACAAAATCGTCACTTCCTGATTAACTGGCGCCAAATATCAACAGTAAAAACTGAAATTTCTGCAATAAGAGAAGCTGCGTCAGTCTTTTCTTCATCTAATAAATGACTTGCGCCTCAGAAGGCAATCCTGACACGCAGTGAACGCGCGGTGGCGTTTGAAGGTGTCAGAAGCGGAGCACAGAGGCTCTTGATTTTGGATGTCATTAATAATATAATAACACTAATACTTAAATGGTAAGGCGTTTTAGAATGACCAACACAACATTTCAGATGTGCTCAGCCTGCTGGTTTGTTCATTTACACACATTTTTATCATCACATGATCTCTTTTAACAAAATCACATGACCTTTTTTAATGCACAGTGGAATTTGTGCGGTAAAAGTGTTTCCATCGTAGTTTATGCGCATCTTTTCTTTTCAAATAAAAAAAGTTTATCCTACTCAGTTATGCGCATATGTTTTTTATGTGCATTTTCTAAATTTATGCGCATCATGGCGTTTCCATCAACCATTTTTTTATGCGCATCTCCAAAATGCGCATTAAAATAGGTGGATGGAAACAGCTGTTGATTCATTTGTATTATTTGGCCTGACATGTTTACTGCTCCAAAATACTTTAAATCTTTCAAAAAATGAAATATATATTTTTTCAAAGGGGGAAAATCTATTTTTTTTTTACCCAGAAGTTATTATTAAAAATAACTTATTTTAGAGCAGTAATCACAGTACCGTGATATCGTGATATTTTTATTCAAGGTTATCATACAGTCAGTACCTTATACCGGCCCATGCCTAGTCCATAATAAGGAAAGGCTTAACAACTTTACAATAACTGAGGGAAACTAAAATGTTAAAAAGGCTGATCATAAAATCTAATGTTAATCATGATAGATTAACCCTTGCTGTCAAAAGAATGTACTTGTGCATGACATTCACATCCCCACAACAACATGGGGGAAACGCTTACAACAATATTGCTCACCTTAGCTGTGGAAATGGGGCTCATTCTTTTGCTAGAAGGTAATGCTAAGTTAAATTTAATAGAAATTAGATTTTCCTCGCTTGTTGTTGTTGGTACATTAATCCACGTTAGGCTTTTTCCTTATAATAGACTTCAATGGGGGAGCAGACACTTAACGTGATGTTTTTTACTTTATCTATGGAATTGCTCGCTCTTTTTACAGTAGTGTTAATTACAAGAACAGTTTGACAGAAATTTGAGTTTCTCTGGTTGATGTTTAGATAGAGGTAAAGTTGGTTTTGTATTCGGATTTTCCGACTTTCTCCTTAATAATATTTTTATTTTATAAAAGTATTTGCAAATTCTAAATAGGGAAATCATATAAGCAGCCAATGACTATCAAAGTGCAACATTGTTCACTGTCAGTAAGATAGTGTTAATGTTGTTTTGAAGTCATACTTGCATGCTGATTCCGATCAAATATTCAAAGTAACATGATAAACAATATAGAGACTTCTAAATGAACGAATGTGCGAATATAAAACCAACTTTACCTCTATGATGTTTAGGTACATTAAGTCACGTTAAGCTTTTAAGAATGTCCCAATAAAACCATGGTCAATTAGTTTCCATGCGCTGTTAGTAGATATTTTTTATTTAATTAGTTTAATTACAAGCTATTGAAAACCGTTTATTTTAAATTACGGTCAATTGTTGACATTTAACGTTACATAAACAAGCCGACTTAAGCTGAACCACAATGTTCATCATTAGCAACAGCACTATAGACGAAAAAAATACTTACAAGGTCACCACCTCCCATGTTGCTGACTTTGTACTAATAATATCGCTACGTTTTGAATATATACTGAAACACGCAATCTTAATGGCGTGCGTTTAATCTTCCATGTTTGTTGTGGATTGTGGAACGAAGCAAACACGTTCTTCCGGTTTAACGCAGTTGTAAAATAAAAGTCTTGTTGACGACCAGTGTGCGCTGCTCTTTTTTTAAGCCACATATTAAAAACTGAAAAACTCCAGTGGGCTTTAGGATGAAAATGATCAGTATTGTGATATCCAGTAGCAACCTCTTAGCAGCAGTTTCAGAACAGCAGCCACTGAACGCAAGTGAGGGCCGGAGCATATATTCACAATAAAAGTCGCCGACTGCTAGCGCGGTCTATGCCTAACTTACTAGGGTTATTTATATGTAAATCACCGCAATATTAAATACAAATTCTCAATTCGTATATGCTTAGGCTATACTAATACAATAAAGAAAAGCTTTTAAAAATATTAGTCGTGTGTAATATGTTTGAAATGTTTTCCGCTTCATTGTATTGTTTGTAACCTCTTTAAAAATAATATTTAAAAGAAAAGCACCAATAATATGGAATGCACTTTAATCATAAGATTTAAAATCCATGTTTATTTTCCAAAGCCCAGAACAAGTGAGAACTAAGATATTTCAATAAAATTTTTAACTACAATAGAAATACAGGGGTTGGACAATGAATCTGAAACACTTACTCCCGGTTTCACAAACAAGGTTAAAGGCTAGTCTTGGATTTAATTGCATGTTTGAGCTCTCTCAACTGAAAAGAACTTAGAGTGAGATGTCTTAAAATATGGCAGTGTCATTTTTTGTCTCCGATGCACACCAGTAATGTATTTTTCTACGGCTGTTTTTATAAATGTGGCTTAAATAACCTAATTTAACTAAGGTCTAGTCCTGGCTTAAGCTAAGCCTGGTTTGTGAAAGCTTTAGTGTTGGAGGATTCATGGCAAAATTTGAGCAGCCTGGTGGCCGATCTTCATTGATTGCACATTAAACCAGTAAGAGCATGTGTGAAGGTTTAATTAGCAGAGAAATAGTACAGTTGTGCTTAAAATTTTCCTATGCACACAACATTGTGTGAAATTTCAGAGTTCAAAAGAAGACAAATTGTTGGCGCGCATCTCGCTGGCACATCTGTGACCAAGACAGCAAGTTTTTGTGATGTATCAAGAGCCACGGTATCCAAAGTAATGTTTGCAAACCTCCATAAAGATGAACCACATCCAAAAGTAGTAACTGTGGATACAAGAGGAAGCTGTCTGAAAGGGATGTCCGGGTGCTAACCCAGATTGTATCCAAAAAACAAAACCACAGCTGTCCAACTTACTGCAGAAGTAAATATGCACCTCAACTCTCCTGTTTCCTGTTTGTGGGGAGCTCTACAGGGTCAATATGCATGGCCGGGCTGCTATCCAAACCTTTGGTCACTCATGCCTATGTTTAATGGTGCCAGGAGCGAAAATCCAGGGCTGTGAACAATGTGAAACATGTATTGTACTTTGATGAGTCCACCTTCACTGTCTATTCCCACATCTGGGGAGAGTTAAGAAGGCCCAAATGAGCGTGCCACCCATACTTTGCATGCCCAGAGTGAAGCATGAGGGGGATCGGTGATGGTTTGGGCTGCAATATCATGTCAAGGACCACCAAATCATTTCGGAGGAACATTGTGTGCCCGTAGGTTCAAATAATGTATCCTGAAGGCAATGGTGTGTATCAGGATGATAATGCACCAATTCACACAGCAAGACTGGAGACAGAGAGGTTTGATAAACATGATAGTTAAACATCTCCCATGGCCTGCACAGTCACCAGATCCTAATATTATTGAGTCGTTTGGGAGGATGTGAGTCAGGAAAGTTTTTCCAGCATCATGTGGTGACCTGGCCACTATTCTGCAAGAAGATACAAAATCCCTCTGGCCACTGTGCAGGACTTGTATCTGTCATTCCCAAGATGAACTGACGCTGTTTTTGAAGCAAAAAAATGCTTTACATCTTATCACACACCAGATAAGCAATTTCTATATGCAAATTTAATGTTATATATATATATTCATTCATTCATTTCATTTTCATGAACCGCCAACTTATCCAGCATATGTTTTACGCAGTGGATGCCCTTCCAGCTGCAACCCATCACTGGGAAACATCACCCACCCACTCCTTCACATACATACACTACGGACAATTTAGCTTATTCAATTCACCTATACCACATGTCTTTGGACTTGTAGGGGAAACCAGAGCACCCAGAGGAAACCCACGCAAACACAAGGAGAACATGCAAACTCCACACACAAATGCCAACTGACCCAGCCGAGGCTCAAACCAGACACCTTTTTGCTGTGAGGCAATCGTGCTACCCACTGCACCACCGTGACACCCTATATATATATATATATATATATATATATATATACATACACAATGCAGATGATGTGGCAGGAATATGAAGTCTCCTGGCTGCACTGTCAAAAAAATCCATTAATTAACAGGTTTCATATTTAATAATTCATATTTAATAATTTTACAGTTATGCATTGCATTATATAACTTTTGCATTATGTATTTTTTTTTCTAAATATGTACAAACTTAATACAAGAGAATACATCAATTATGAACAAAATAAAAAAAAATAAAATATAATTATCTTATACACAGTATAAACAGATGCCAGGGGTAAAAACAATAAATAGGTAAGATAATAATAATAAACATTTATTCAATCAAAATAAATTTACATAATGCTTCATATGTTTTTTCCAGCTTTTCTGTTTGTAATGTTAAATAGTGTATTACCATATTGTTTAATCTCCTTTATAAGAATGCTCACAATTTGGCTTAGCTTTGGCCCATTTCTTGACATGAATATGGTATTTTCCAAGTAATATTGTTAGTTGTATAAGAAAATAGGTTGTACTTTTTAAATTAGTTCCATTTTGTAATAAAGCAAACATGACATCATATAAATGGTTACCAAAGATCACAGGACTCAATGACTACAGACCTCTTGCCTTAACATCTGTGGCCATGAAGTCATTCGAAAGACTGGTGCTAGTTTATCTGAAGGACATCACTGGACCTTTGCTGGACCCCCTGCAGTTTGCCTATAGAGCAAACCGGTCTGTGGATGATGCAGTCAACATGGGACTGCATTATATCCTAGAACATCTGGACAAACCAGGGAACTACGCAAGGATACTGTTTGTGGACTTCAGTTCTGCCTTTAACACCATCATCCCATCACTGCTCGAGAACAAACTGACCCAGCTGTCTGTCCCTAGCTCTGTCTGTCAATGGATCACCAGCTTTCTGACAGATAGACAACAGCTAGTCAGAATGGGCAAAATCACATCCGATAGCCGCACCATCAGCACTGGTGCCCCCTAGGGATGTGTTCTCTCCCCACTGCTCTTCTCCCTGTACACAAACGACTGCACTGCAAAAGACCCCTCCATTAAGCTCTTGAAATTTGCGGATGACACTACTGTTATCGGCCTCATCCGGAACGGTGACGAGTCTGCATACAGACAGGAGGTGGAGCGGCTGGCTTTATGGTGCAGATACAACAACCTGGAGCTGAACACGCTCAAAACAGTGGAGATGATAGTGGACTTTAGGAGAAACCCCCCTGCACTCCCCCCACTTATCATCATGAACAGCACTGTGGCTGCAGTAGAGTCATTCAGGTTCCTGGGCACCACCATCTCTCAGGATCTGAAGTGGGACATTCACATAGACTCCATTGTAAAGAAAGCCCAGCAGAGACTGTACTTCCTTCGTTAGCTGAGGAAGTTCAACCTGCCACAGGAGCTGCTCGTACAGTTCTACTCAGCTGTCATCCAATCCATCCTCTGCACTTCAATCACCGTCTGGTTCAGCTCAGCTGCCAAAACCGACCTCCGTAGACTACAGCGAATAGTCCGGACTGCTGAACGAATCACTGGCACTACACTTCCTACACTTCAAGAACTGTACTCTTCCAGAGTGAGTAAAAGGGCTCGTAAAATCACTCTGAGTGCCTCACACCCAGCACACTACCTGTTCGAACTGTTACCGTCTGGTCGGCGCTACAGAGCACCAAGCACAAAAACAGCCAGACACAGGAAAAGTTTCTTTCCTCAGGCCATCTACCTCATGAACAGTTAAATATTCTCCTACTGTGCAATAAACATGCAATACTTTCTCATACGCACTTGTACACAGCACCTTATAACCTGTATATTTACAGCATATCTGTACATACAACTCAACATCCAGATCTTTTTGACTAACTGCATCTCTGTTTAATGTTTATTGCCTTTTCCTTCTTGTATTTAATTTTGTGTTGTCACTCGTCACTTTATGTACACTGAAAGCTTCTGTTGCCAAAACAAATTCCTTGTGTGTGTGAAGCACACTTGGCAATAAAACTGATTCTGATTCTGATAATCCAATTTGTATTAGTGTACCAAATGTCCTTGAAATAAAGTTAGAAACATCAAATCCAAAATAATCTTGAGTATACACATTGAAAAAACAGATGAGTGACAGATTCTTTAACAATACCTACAAAAAAAATCCACTTCACACCGTTCAAATAACTCTTTCACAGGATAAATTCTGTGTACAATTTTTAAAGACTCCTGCCTTACTTTATTAATTATAAATAAAAAATGTATTTGTTAGTAACCATACTTTCTTCCACTCAGTGTTTCTAAATTTTGATGACCAGAAGACTGTTGAAGTTGGTATATGATTCTTTTTAATACATTCTTAATATATCTATTACTACATTTATCTTTAACAATGTTAATATCACCAATAAATAACACATCACTTGTTTTTGGCTGTTGGTCAACAAAATATACAGAATTACGCAACAGTGATACAACTTTACTTGGTATTGCATCAAAAATAACAGCATAGTCTTTTGGTTTTACAGGAACTTTCAATGTTTTAAGGAATTCCGAGTATGACTAAAGCAATCCATGTTCATCAAGTAGTTGACTGACTGTAAATTTTCCATTGTCATACCAGGATTGAATAAATATAGACTTCCTTTTGTACAAGATATCTCTATTATTCCACAGAAAATACCGATGTGGTGTAAAATTATGTTTATAGACCAACTGCCAAGCCAGCAATGCCAATTTATGCCAGTGTCGCCACTGGCTTGCATGGTTCGGGATCTGTAGAGCTGCGCATCGATGGAATTGCTCCTCAGTGTTTGGACTCTCAGTAGTGATTATTAAACCACACTGAACTGAGCTAAAATAAACTGAACTTAAACACTGAAAACTGAACTGACACTGTTTCAATTCACTATAAACTTCCATGTGAAGCTGCTTTGACACAATCTACATTGTATAAGCGCTATACAAATAAAGATGAATTGAATTGAATTGAATTGAATTGAATTGAATTGAATTGAATTGGGATTTTATCAATAGAGAAGTTACATTTTAAAAGAAAATGTACGCCACCCAAAGAGTTAAATATAAAATTGGGAAAATATAAGTTTCTTTATTTTTAATGTATTCAATTATCTATTTTATCCTATAAATGCCTTGTTGAGATCTGTAAAATTTAACACCAAGTCTCCCAAAGTCTTTGCTGTTATTTAATATATATATATATAGTGAGCCTTTTTTCGCCAAATAAAATCATAAAGCGTTTTATCCAATGCTCTAACCACATTTTTCCATTGACATTAATATGTATACAGACCTTGAAATTCCTTCTGCCTACAGCAACACACGACCATATAAAGACAGATCTCTCATTAACCACATATTATATCTGTTTTTGATCTTTTCAATGGTGGGCTTAAAATTTAATCCATTTCTTTGTTTCAAATCCTTGCATATTATTACACCAAGGTATGTGACAGTGTCTTTAGTTGGTATACCACTGATTTCTTTTAAGGGACAGTCTTTAAAGGTGCTGTATGTAAGTTTTTGACTCTTCTAAAGCATAAAAATAGCATCATATGTTTGCAGATGTTTAAGAAACATGCCAAGTGAACATTCTTGTTTATCTGAAAAACAATGCTGAAGTCAGATATTCTGCTTTGAAATGTGTTTTCCGTGCCGGAACTCTCTTTTTGTTTATGTTCTTTTAATCTGTCCAATGCCAGTTTAGCCAATTATATTTCAGCACTACGGGTTGCCTTGGTGGAAAACAGCGTATTTCATTAATTCATTCATTCACAAGGGCTCTGAAAGCATGCGTCCGTGGGCGAAATATGAATATGAAGTGTCATATTGAATATACAGTATCATATGGACTCTGAAATGAGACAGATTCAGTTCCACATGAGGTTATTAAATAGCAAATGATATAAATATTATGAACGTATACATTAGGTGAGCAAGTTACATTGTAACAACGTGTCCTAACAACACGCTACGCGCAGTGATGAGCAATTTGGCTGTTTACACCAGACAAAACATGACAGAAATTTAAATACAGCCATTCAGAAGCACAGAATATGCACTCACTCACGAAATGGTGAGGTTTATAATCCATTTAATACATATTAAACCTCTTTAAGATTATTATTAGATTTAGATGCTGAATCATGTGTTTAGTTCAAGTTTAATTTTAAGATCTGAGGTGAACTATCTGCTGCTGCTTTCAGTATATGGCAATAAATGTCATGTAAAATGGCATTCAAACTCCCATTGTTAGCATTTAGAACTGAATAAAGCACACCAGGTGTACCTGAGCTGATCATTGTTTTCTGTTGTTCAGCTGTGAGAAATAGAAGCTGTTTCTAATATATCAATTCAAGGTGTTGGTTATGACAAAAACTAATATGGAAAATATTCCTTCTATCGCGTGTTGTTGCTTATATTTAGAACACAGTTTAAATCACTCGCTCATGTACTCAATCTGGCAACCCGCACTTCTGTTTGTTTTGATCCAGGAGTGCAATACCTAGCTCAACCACTGGGTGTCAAACTTACATAAAGCACCTTTAAGAGCAAATAAAACAGATTTACTCATCTTTAATCCAGAGATCCAGAGAGATTAATTGTATTGAGGAAAATTCCTCAATACAATTAACACTCTTCACTTCTTTACGATTTTTGACAAAAATCGTAGTGTCATCAGCTAATTGACGAAGTTTAATTTCTTTGTCAAGCACTGAAATTCCTTGAAAATGTGCTTTTTCAATAGGAGTAGACTTTTGCATTATGTATCACATTGCCATGTGGGTTAGTGTGATGTGACCAAGTAGAACCGGTTCCTGGATTAACATACTGCATATGCTGATCCACAACATTCCAGTCAGCCAATCAGAATTTAGGGATGAGTTTCCACTGTATGTTATGTTTAGGCTTACAGTTACATTTATGTACTTCTACATGATTGTTATCCAACTATTATTCTCCTCTGATTTTGGGAATGATTTACAGGATTGGGTTTAGGGGTAGGGATTTGGTATGGATTAAAATTTGGAACAATGTTAATCCAGGATCGCATCATAGTTGGGGGGAAAAAAAAAAAAATACACTTTGCAGGGTGATCTCTGCTCTGTCCACTATTGGTGTCCAAAATTCAACTCTGCAGTGTAACAAATTTGTCACAGTTGGTTGCAAGAAAGCAGACACAATTGCAGCAATGATCTATACAAGGGGTTTATTGACAGAAGGCACAAGTAGACAGACAAATTATGACAAGGTCCAAACAGTAGGGCAATAACACAGGGAAGCCAGTGATAGAGACAAGATGGTAATACAAGAACAGCCAGCCAGAAATGGGAGTCTCAGTGGACAATACCAGAGTTAGATCATGGAACAATCCACAAACTTCAGACTAGCAGGCCAGGGAGATCAGGACTCAGACTAGGGTTAGAAAATCATAAGGACACAAGACAGCAATAGCATACAATACAATATGATAAACTAACTTAATCAAAATAACAGAATCAAAATGTAAATACTAAGAGAATTAGACTGACTTAGACAATCTGATAAAACAGAAACTGAAATAAAGACTTCTAGAATCCTAAAGAAAGTAATAGCTATAAACAAACAAGTAGAGACAAGAACTAGAACAGGCAAAAAGGCTCAGTAAAGATACAAGGCAAGGATACGCGACAAGCTCACGCGACAAGCTCACATGGAACAAACCAGCAAACAACGAGAACACAGCACAATATATAGAGCAGGGCACACGAGAGACAGGTGACAATCAAGATAACAAGGTCTAAACAAGAGGGAGGGGTAACTGAAACTGAGGAGGACAGACAAGAGGAGCACATGGCCAACACACATTAAGGCACAGCAATGTAAACAAACATATGACAAACATTGATATAACAGACAATACTGTCAGGTCGGGACCATGACAAAATTGACTTTTATTGATATTTTAGTGGTTTAAAACAATATGTCAATAAAATTTACTTTTTAAAAAAACTTTTCAACATCAAAAGTTGTTGGAGAAAAGACCAAGAGACAATCAAAAAATGGCAAGCTCCTCGAAATTGTGCCAAATTTTCCATTAAATTTACCATTAGCAAATTTGCTAAATTCTCCAGCAAAAAGAGCTTTTACGGAAATTCAACTTTTTAGTCTGTGAAAATGAAAGTTGACATTTGGCTTAAAGTGGGAAATCTGCAGTGGTGGAAAGAGATCTGAAAAATCATACTCAAGTTAAAGTACCAATACTTGCCCAAAAATGTAGTGCAAGTAGAGTAAAAGTATCTGTTGTAAATATTACTCAAAGTATGAGTAAAAAGTAGACCTTTTAAAAGTACTCAGGAGTTGTGAGTAGTGAGTATTATGCTGTCAAAAACTGATATGTTTACATGTAATTTGTGCATGTGTGTGTGTTACGACGTCATGATGTTAGACTAGGGACTAAAGTAAATGACATTTATATTGTGACAGTTTGTGTAATCTGGGAGAAAAAGAACCATGCATCAAGCAAAATACTGCCATAAACATAACATTCTGTAGTGCATTTAGTTATTGCCCAGAGGGCACACAACATCATGAGACATTAATATTAGGTTAGATTTAGGTTGTAATGTCAGGTGATCAAAATTACTTGTCAATCCAGCAGCTAAGGACAACGTTATTTTGATGTCCAATAATGACAATGATATTTGGTTGATTTTAGGTTGTTAGAAAGTGACCAAAGTCCAGCGTCAAGCCAACATCTTAAACCAACGTCATATATGACGTAAAATACTGACTTATTCATCAGGTACCACAACGAAAATCCAACGTTGATAGATGTAATAGGGGTAACGTTCACACAATGTCAAGCTGTAACATCATTAGACGTTGATATTTGGTTGGTTTTAGGTTGGACATTGACATTGGCCTGACGTTGAGTTCTGATGTCAACCCGATTTTCGTTTCCAAACAAAATGCAAAGTCTCCATGACGTTAGGGTTCAACTTCAATCAGACGTCATGTTGACGTCCTGTGCCTGCTGGGTGTTTAAGGCCACTTCGGTCATCATACAGTAAACATCCGCCATCTTCTCATCAGTGGCATGCATCTAAACAATCTCTGGGTCAATGCATGTAAAGATCTTCATAGACACTTTTAATTCATTCAAACAGTTTGCTGCAATTATTCATTATGTTCATTATGATGCGATTTACCTTCTACGGTATGTGCGATTTGATTGGACAGGAATCTTAGGACTGATTTTTCTAATCCCCATGGACAAGAAAAATAAAGTAGTTACTGCAGGTTGAAAGAAAGTAGTGGAGTAAAAGTACAGATACTGCACTGAAAATGTACTCAAGGAAAAGTAAAAGTACACCTTTTTAAAACTACTCAGTAAATTACTATTCCTGAGAAAAACTACTTAATTACAGTAATTTGAGTATTTGTAATTAGTTACTTTACACCACTGGAAATCTGTATATAAGCCTGGCAGCAAATAAAATAACACACGCTGACGTTTTTTATGCTGTAATCAGTTTATTGCAAGCAGTCAATGCTACAGAGCATAATAATACTGAGACTGTGGAAAACTCTTTACAGACAATGGCTAAAATTACTCAAAAGACAGCAAAAGACGACTGTTGGATTCAAGAAAAGGAAAGAATACATGACGGCCAGCATGATGATAGCTTCGAGTTTTAGCATGCTGTTCTGGATTTCCAGAAGTAGTTTTTGCAGCCGGTCTTCCTCTCTTCTTTAGTGTCTCTTCTCATTAGCTCCAGTCCACTGTGTAGCGATCCCAGGGATGAGCCGTCAGGCTGGAAAACTGCCGGATCCGAGTTACTCAGCAGCCACTCCAGTTCCGAAAGCGAGTATCTCTCTGGTATCTGCAGGAATTAAAGAAGGGATTCAGGTTAGAAGAGGGAAAAAATGAATTTATTATGACCATAGATCAAGGATCACCAAACTTGTTCCTTGAGGGCCGGTGTCCTGCAGATTTTAGCTCCAACCCTAATCAAACACACCTGAACAAGCTAATCAAGGTCTACTAGTTACACTTGAAACACCCAGGCAGGTGTGTTGAGGCAAGTTGGAGCTAAACCCTACAGGGACACCGGCCCTCCAGGACCGAGATTGGTGACCCCTGCCACAGATGGACAAATAAGCAGTCAAAATGTGATGTTTTGAGAAAAGATAAGGGGTCACTAACTTGATCAGTTCTTTGACGGTTTATTTTGTATTAATTTTGTAATGTTTTTACTGAACTATATCATAAAAATGGCCTATATTGTGACAAGAGTACTGAAAAATCATACTTAAGTAAATGTACTATTACTTACCCAAACAATGTAGTGCAAGTAAAATAAAAAAGTTGTAAATATTAGTCAAAATATAAGTAAAAGGTAGCCCTTTTAAAAGTATTCATGAGTAGGGAGTAATACGCTGTGAAAGGTTGATGCGTTTACAGGCAATTTGTGCATGTGTGTGTGAAAACGTAATATTCTGTAGTGCATTTACTTATTGTTAAGGTGTTTAGGCGATTTCAGTCTCTCAGTCATTGTGTTTAAAGATTTTTTTTTCTTGAGGTACTTCTGTATGATGTGATTTTGCGATGTGCGGAAAATCCCAGGACTGATTGTTCTACATTAGCCAATCGCCAAAGATGAGAAAAAAAAAAATAGTGGAGTAAAAGTACTGATACAGCACTAAAATGATGGCTGCACGACCTGACATTGCAATATTTAGTTTTTCTGTATATTAATATATAAAAATATAATTATATAATAATTTGTTATGATCACCATCCGTCAAGCTGATCCAGCAAAGATCAGTTCTTAAAATGTCATTAAAATGCACAATTGAATAGAAAATGAGGCGAATAACTGCAAAAAAGGTCCACTTTTTAAGAAACGTAAACAAAAAAGAACCACCCCTTTCAACAGGCTAGCTACAGGCTTTTTTCTGTAGACAATCAAAAAAAAAACATTGCTTAAAATATTGACCTTAAAATGGTAGTAATAAACAAAAACCTGCTTTTATTCTAGCCAAAAACAAAAGAAATAAGACTTTCTCCAGAAGAAAAAATATTATAGGAAATACTGTGAAAATTTCCTTGTTAAACATCATTTGGGAAATGTCATTTAAAAACAAAATCTGATTTTTTTTGGGGAAAAACAAATCTGAATTCACAGGAGAGCTAATCATTTTGACTTCAATAATCATTTTTGTCATGTTTGACACTGAAAATACTACGTTGGTTTAACAAGAGACGGTGTATTAACGTCTTACCCCTTCATCCGCAGAAGTGCCGTGAGACGCCTGTAGTGCTGAGTTCAGAACCATATGCGATCGTCCACATATGATGCCCGCCGTCATGGCCAGACAGAGAAGAGTTGCTGTCAGGTGGAGTTGCGAGGAGGCCATTTCTGCTGCTTGTTTAACCCAGAACTCTGCTCCCTAAGTGTCCCTTTCTACTCCTCTGAATGGTATTTTATAGTGCCACCTCCATGCGTGGAACAGAAATGAGTTACGCACTGAGATGTTGACATATTAATAAATTCCAGCTGGCAAATGTAGCTTCCATTACATCTCATTTCCCATCTTTAGAGAGGTCAAACGATGGTGTCTACTCATAAAGTGCTTCCATGTTAGGCGGGAACCCCAATAAAGCACTTACTGCATTGATCTGTTGCTAGAGTGACCTTCCTGCCTTAGCTGCTGGGTTGTAAATTTTTGTTGGCCATCAATGGTGAATGAATGTTACCTAGAAACAAGTCAAAATAAAGAAACATATTCTGAATTTGCGGGACAATGTTAATGAAACATTATTATTATTGTTATTTTCAAGTGATTTTGTGCATCTGAGTGCATGTATTTTCCACAAGGTTAAATATATAAGTGACTTGAAGCGTATGCAGCTGAGTGATCACAATTGAATTCACTTATGCAAAAAAAAAACAAGACACTTGGAATGTTTTTCAAGCATTACTGTACAGGTAAGAGAACAGTCAAACATTATTTTAAATACACTATATATGACAAAAAGTCATGACAGCAAATCAGCGTTCCTTTATTTAAAATAATTTATTTAAATTGATTAATTATTAATTTAAGAGTAATCAGGCAGGTGAAAACAGTTACAAACTGCTGCATATAGACAATCTGAGAAGTGTGGTCAAAAGCAGACAAAAAGTTGGTGCAGGGGGCAAACAGGATAAACAATAAACAAAACATGAGTCAAAAACAGAATGGCTAGACAAGAAATAACACTTTGAAATGCTTACAAAAACAGGACTTAGCAACGTGTGTGTGTGTGTGTGTGTGTGTGTGTGTGTGTGTGTGTGTGTGTGTGTGTGTGTGTGTGTGTGTGTGTGTGTGTGTGTGTTTGAGAGGTGAATATATGCTCCAGATAGTCAGTCCATGATGAGTTACCAGCTGTGTGGTTCGAAAGTCCCACCTCTTACTGACAAAGGTCCAGAATTTGTCCCATACATGAGCTTGTCTGTCCTATTTTGTGCTATCATAAATTGCAAAATAACTCATCGAAGAAGACTTTGAGATCAAGAAGAAACTGACGTAGTAAAGTCATCTACTACTGATTTACTGTATTGTTATATAAAAAAATTACCAAAAGTTTATTTTTGAAACGAACCATAGATTTGAAAGCACCTTAAATCTTTAGGAAATGTTTTTGGTGCATACAAAAGTGTGATTATGATGACACCTGACAAGCTAGTCCAGATAAAAAAAAGTGCTTTTAATTGTCACTGAAATGCAGTATTTAAATCTCATAATTAAATAGAAAATAAGGTGAATAACTGCAAAAAGGTCCACTTTTTGAGAAAAAAGAACCACCCCTTTTACCAGGCTGGCTACAGGCCTGGTGTTATCAGGGGTGATCCAGAACTGGTGTGTGTGTGAGGTGCCTAATGGGAGTTGTAGTTCATATAGTGGCAGAATTAAGTCCAGGTAATAATGCATGTTTTCCAGTGATCTCCAAAGCCTAGATCACAGCTCCGATAGATTGTGGTATTTCTGGAATATCTGGGATTTTTAAAAGCTCTATTGCAAACATTCAGGGATGTTTATATGGTATTGGTCAAATTCATTGAATATCAAGGGCTTTTGTTTATAATTTAAAATTTTACTTCACATTTATTCAAATGTATTTTATATACCCTGTTTTTAACACATTGTTTTACATGTTTGGCCTATATA
>CAIGQZ010032741.1:5440304-5468851 GCA_903798205.1 Danio tinwini | reverse complement strand
ATTATTATTATTATTATTATTATTATTATTATGTTTGAAGTGTTCTTATTATTCAAATGGCCAAATTCTGACATAGGAAACTTGAATGTACTGAACAGTTTGTTATTTGCCTGGGTTTTAGATTTTAATTTAAAACAAGTTTTAACAGATTTCTAAAAAAAATGTAATGATGGAGGATAATAAATTTTTATTTTAAAAAATAAATATCTTTTTTATATTTCTTAATAATTTTTTTTTATTTTTATAAAACTAATATAAAACTTACAGTTTAAAAACACTAAAAATAGTTAAATAGTATGGTAAGTAATTTGACAAAATGGTAAGAAATATTTTTTTTGGTACATCAAAAAGTGTGGTTATGATAACCATACGACAAAATAATCCAGCAAAAATTAGTTCTTAATATTTCTTTAAAATGCAATAACTGCAAAAAGGTTCAGTTTTTCAAAAAACAAATAACCAGACCTTTCAATAAGCTGGCTACTGACCTGATAGTGTGATATCATGTTAAAAGAATGTTTATTAACTGATAAAGAGAGAGTTTAATAAAGACTTACATTTATTTTAGCTATAGTGCAAATGATGGAGGCTGTAGTTTTTCTGACATGTTGTTTCAACCGAAATGGACATGCTACTCTGAGAAATTAGGAGAACTGGCAGGGATCATATACTTGTACATGTAGCTGTTTATTTATTCTGCAGTTAGTTTTCAGGGCATATTATTCACAGACTATAAGTCTGTTATAATGTTATACTGTGCGTTAAAGCAGGGGAAAACACTAGCATTAACGGCATTATTATGATGGACTCATTCAATAGCGAACTTGAGTTTATGTGACTTACACTTTTCGTTGAAAAAAGCTACTTATGTCCACCTTTTTTTGCTGCCACCATCCTCACTTGTGTGTGTGTGTGTCACACACCTCACACACCATTTTCTTGCATGGGAAATTCCCCTGTGCTGTTTTGGCGCTGTTACTTCTGAACACAGCTACAGCCTCTCACATGACAGCAGGGAAAGGCACAGCCAATCACAATGTTCATATGTTTTTGGGGGGGTGGTGCGACTCGAGGTAAAAAATGTTTGTATATGTTTTTATTTGTATTTGTTGAGTTAATTACACACAAACATTTTTGTATGTTGTGTCAATCACATTTACAGACCGCCTCTGAAGCTTGTTTTTAAAATTCCAAATACAAAACATTTTTCAACCCAGGATCATTCTGATTAGCCTTATATATACATTTCTGGAGAGAGCAAAATACATCCCAGGAAGTAAATTTTTTTTTGTTTTCGCGAATCCACCAGAGGCTGCTGTGTACACTTTTTGAGATCTTAAATTTCTCTCATGAGAGGCATTCATGCTTGCTCTCCCCCAAATCCACCAGAGGCTGCTGTCGACTAACTGGCCGATCGACTGACACACCATCTTCCTTCCCTAAACCCATGCAACCAATAATGGGTTTTTTCCCATTGTGCGCCATGTTGTTTAAATAGTAAATCTATTTGTGCCGCTTTGTGGACTCATGGGTGTTCCTGTCTAGAAAGGAGGTGTGTTAAGGCGCATTGTTGGCGCGTTGCTATTTTGAGGAACTAAAATAAACTAAAATAGGCAATTTACTAGCTGAAAGCAGGTCTAAAGCAAGCGGCAACCTCCCGCACTCCCCCGGGAAGCCCATACGGAAGTAACTGAAACTGCAATCCATCGAAATTCCGCTAGTCCTGGCTCCATAATAGAGCAATAATAGGGGGGGGGGGGGGGGGGGGGGGGGGGGGGGGTGGATTGGTGAGGTGTGCGCGAACTGAAGAGCGGGGAAGGGTGAGAGGTTTGGGGAGATGGGGCGGTTGCGCGCGACAGGAAGAGCACGCTCACAAGCACCAGGTTTCAGCCGGACTGTACCAAAATGCTGAGGAGCGGGGGGGGTGGTAGGTGAAATTCCAGGAGTTTTCAGGGAGACAGAACAATACGGGAGACGGGTCTGAAATACGGGAGACTCCCGGGAAAAACGGGAGTGTTGGCAGGTATGGTTTACAGCCTGGTACAAAGAACTATTTTGGTTCATATAGCTAATATTACCTTTCGTGACAACTGTGAGGGGGGTGAATTTTTTTATAACTCATAAATTTCCTTTATGTTAGGTTATATTAAGTCTGTATAATTAAGGGAGTGGCCACTTGAGTGACAGCTAGCTAGCACGTCACCTCAGTTGATTAGCCGCTGATCTATGCATATTCATCGTATTTTTGTGTTGTTTTATGTGGCTTTACACAGTCAGTTGCCTTTTGGAATTATTTCTTACAATTATCAGATGACATGGCATGCTGTGTGCACTTAATAGTGCTCACAAACCATTCACATGGCCTCCGTTTCCCAGGTGAGTGAAATTATATACTTATATACCATCTCTATAAATGTTTTTGTTTTATTTAAGATAATTTATCATTTATAATGTTCTTTAGACCTGTAATACACTCCAGAATCTGACAGATTTTTTAGCTGTGGGCTCGTCTGAAGCGTTGTCATACAATTCTGCCTGGATTTCATCCTGCATTTACTAACACAGACTATATTTGAAGTGTTTGGAAGTAATTCGCACTGTCCTCCTGTTGAAAAACGTCATAAGAAGGATGCTTATAGTGGCTCAATGTGTAATACGTTGAGCCACTAAGCATTGTGCTTATGACGTTGCTTATGAAACAGGGTTTTTAAAAGTCTAAACACTTTATTGATATAGTATACAGCCAAGCACATGTGGTCAGAACACAAACGAGTCGCAGGTAATGAAGTATTAAGTGTTTCTCATGCGTCTATAGCTCCGCTTACGCTCCGCCTCTTTGCCCTTGTATGGTATGCCCCGGTTGGTGCGATGACACGGTAACAAAATGGCGACGGTTGGCCACGCCTACTGGTAGCTTCTTTTGGGTTCTTCAAAAACCTATGGGTGACGTCACGGATACTACGTCCATATCTTTTACAGTCTATGGTCTAAAGTTCAGCACAGAGCGCATTAGTTGTGCGCCTTAAACGTGTACATATACATGCTTAATACACACAGGATGTAGAGCAATATACGCAAATATCTTTACAAATGAAAAAGACTAAAAGGATTAAAATATCACAAAAACTATTATTTTCTACATAAATATAAAAAACACCTGCATGCCTTCTTTATCTGGGGTGCTTTTTCAGTTCATTCCTGACAATTTGCTTTTGTATATTGTTATTATTATTTTTAGCAGTATTATTTATTATATGCATATTTATATTTGTTTTAATAAAAACAAGTTTAGATTTGTCCACCGGTCGGATTTTGGAGACGTATGCATCACCATATGGGGCATAAAAACAGGACATGTGTTTGGATATAACTCAGTTTTTGACCACACTTCGTTATTATTGTTCATTCATTCGTTTGCTGGAAATCACAACTGAATTTAGAAATTGTTTTGAAACAAATCTTTGAGCTTAACAAATGAAATTAAATATGTAGGTTAATGGATGTCTTCAGTGGAGTGAATTATCCACAAAAGTAAAGAGTAAAAGTAAAGAGAAGTAAAGAGGCCGAAGGAGGCTCGTTCTTTATACTCGCTGTAACGGTCACACAAGATAGGCTCGGATGGTTATCTTTTAAGGGTATTTATTATAAACAAGACAGCTGATGCAGAGAGATGAAGCAGGTAAACGGTGCAGCAATAGGAGAGCGATCTCACACACAGTTCATATGGTAAGCAATTTGTCTTAAGCCAAACTCCAGATAAGTTTAGTCACTTTCCTTTTTCAGTTGAAATTTGCATCCTCAGGGGAAGAGAGACATCCAAGGAAGAAGGCGAGTAGGAGAAGGAGAGAAGGTGAGGTGAACCAACCGACTTCGATTTCAGCCAGTGAGTGAATGAAGAAGATTGATGGTGCGGGTGACCAGTAATTAGGTGATTGTTTGCGGGTGTGGTGAGAGGTGAATGGAGAGAGAGAACTGTGATTGGAGCAGCAAGAACGAGCCAAGGGTGTGACACTCCTGCTGCAGATGGTCTGTTTAACTGTTTTAGTAAAGCTAAACTCGCTAGTGAAGCGTTCAGTTTTTCCACTTACAAAGTCCACCATGTAAATAACCAATGTGTCATGGCATGATGCAACTGACTCTTAAAGGGAACGGGAGATAAGACTCTGAATGGTTTAATGCACGTTATGCTCAAAACACACCCATTACTCAGTAAGAGAATAAGCACAACCCTGTTAGACCATGCGCCAGGGCACAGAGCGCATTGTTCCGTCCTTAAATTAGCAAAAGTGGGTTCAGACACGCCCTTAATGCTTTTGCGCCATGTGCTTTAGACTTTGCGCCTAGACCGTTAAAATAGAGCCCATTGTGTTAAATGGGGAAAATGTTGTTGTTTTTTTAGCCAGACATTTAAAAATAACTTATTTTAGAGCAGCAATCACAACACTGATATAGTGAAATTGTGATATTTTTATTCAACATACCGTCACAAACTTATTCCGGCCCATGCTTAGCAGATGCTTTTGTCCAAAGCGACTTACAATTGAGTGGTGTTTTGACAATTCGGAGCTACCATAGAGGGAGAAGCTAAAATCTAGAATGGCATACTTCGTCTTGCAGCACAGAGCACTTTATGACAAAGTATGAAATATAAAGACAAATTTTTAGGATAATGAATACAAGAAAATGCATACAAAGATTTTGGGCCTTACTGTAAACACAGTTTGTGTTTCCTAAATGTGTCCTTAACTGATGAGTAAAAACGTTATACACTAAAGCAAATTTGAGAGTAATACTTGAGGTTTTGGTAAGGAATAAGGTCATGGAGTGGTGGGCTGCATGGTTTTATCACTCTGGGATGGGAAGAGGTGAGAATGCAGCAGGTCAGTAGATTAGAAAAGGCCATTTTAAAGATGACAGACCTCATTAAAGTTTCAATACATCTTATTTCCACATCCGTGCTTCAGCAACCAAAGTGGGCCACCAGTCTGCTGTTTTAACCAATGATTAGACATGAAATTCTTGTACACACACACACACTGTATATGTGGTTTATGGGTGGATACCCTGTGTGTTCAATCCCCAAAAATCTACTGCATAACCCCACTCTGGGGGCATCCTGAACATTTTTGTTTATGGTTAATGGGAAATGTATTGCTTTTAATGGGACTGTAATGGTTCCCGAGGGTGTCTACTTGTAATTTGTTACCTTCTATTAGTGGCATATTAATCACATACACATAAATTAAAAGGATTGTTTAAATAATTGTTACAGGGTAACTTGTTTCTGCTTAAAATAAGATTTTTTTTTAATAATTACACCCATTTTTTTTCCACAGAGGAACCAAAACCATCATTCTTTAAAATATCTATAGAGGAAAGCCCCTTTTAATTGAAAGCAGCCACATATGAACCACATTCAGATGAATTACAAAAATGTTTAACCTTATTGGAAACAGTTTGTGTCTCATAAATGTTCTTGAGTCTGAATCTTTTAACTTATCAAAAGATACTATAATTATCTTAATTATTATAATTAGCTTAATTTTTTACAACAGCATGCGTGGCTTTCCTGACAGTTGCTTCAATCTGTGGGATTGTGTACTTTGAGGGAGAGAGATGTTCTTCAAATGTATTTGTTTTGTAGGAATTTCTGCATAAAATTTAATTCAATTAAATACAAACCACCTGTATGACACACTCCCTCCTCTCTGTATGCACCAGACACTGTCCTATCAACTCTCTATGTTTCTGGAAAACATATTACAATTCTGGGCAGCATTTTTTAGCTGTTTTTGTTTTCATGAATCCACCAGAGGATGCTGTGTATGCTTTTTCAGATATCTCATTTTAATCACAAGTATCCTTTGTGTTAGCTCTTCTCGCATAAATCCTCCAGAGGGATGGCCGCTGTTGGCTGACTGACTGACTGACCGACCGATTAGCTGATCCCCCACCCTCCCTTCCTAAATCCAACTGACAGTGTTTTCAAAAGCAATCCAGAAAAAAAGAAAAGCCCTCGATAGTGCCTGATTTTTACCACATTTTCAGATCTTACCATGTTCCCACCCTGTTATTTACTTGTTTATTAAATTTTCTTTCTTTTCTGGAACTGTTTCTCACCAGACCCAAACCCAGTTGTCTCCATCGACTCCTCCAACATACAATAAGCCTAAGTTGAAAAATGAATGAATGAATATTGCAATTCTTAGTGTCTCACACAGGTGAGTGGACTTCATAAACCACCTGTAGATGACACACTTTATTTATATGCAACGACTCATCACATATTGATGCTCATTCAGTACCCTTTCTCGTCACTTTGTGACACTCCATGTACCTCTTCATCACCAGGTTCTCTGATGGTGCTTTCACACTTGGTTCACTTGCCTGGACCGAACCCAAGTTCGATTGTCCTCCCTTGCCACCTTAAGGTACGCTTGTGTCATCGAGCTGCTGTTGTGTGCGTGGCTGTTGCTAAGTGACAGCCACAAAAGCAAAGCGCCAAAATGGAAAGACATACGCACATTGCGGTTGTTCTGCTTTTACTGAATCTTTAGGTTTTGGACATACAGAAAGCGATTCGCATCCATCTGCCGCAAAAATATTATAAATGTTTAGAACATCACGTTATATATGCAGAAGCTGTTTTTGGAGGAGACAAGCGGAAATTAGCCCCTTTCACACATACAGACCTTTCTGGAAAATTACCGGCAATTTTCTGGAAAGGTCTGTATGTGTAAACAGGGTCTTTTTGAAAATGCTGGTAAATTCATTCCGGCAATTTTCCGGAAAGAGAAGTTACCGGTAATTTGCCGGAATGCTGCTCAGAAGAATCAGACGGAATGCTGTGTGAACGCAGAAGGAAGATTGAGAACTTCACATTTAGAATGTGCTGACGTGAGACATCTACTTTAGCCAATCAGAACATTCAGACGCATTCACATCCGCGTTGTTTATAAAAATAAAAGCCTTTGAAAATTTTTCCAGACACATTTAGCTGCTAGATGTTAGTCAGAAAACGTTTCTGTGTTCCTTCTTAATGCCAACTGTGTGAATAATTATCACTAAAATGCATATGATGAACCTCTGTTTGTTTACCTTAGCTCTGCTTGACGCGTCCACGTGAAGGAGCTGGTGAGCGCCAGCACACACACATATTATGTACATCTCTACATGTTAAAAGTGTTCCTCCAAATGTTTTCAAATAAGTTGTACACAATACTTATCCATCCACAGAATGTATAATGTAGTCAAGTGTCTAAACATTTAGCTGCGGTTCGCGTTTCTGCTTCAGATGTCTCACAAAGCAGCTGCATGAATGCTAAAGCTTTAAATAAAAGTGAAACCATCAAGAAAAGCCCGACCCCTATGTTTACACATACAAGCGCAGGCATTCATATATTTATATTTCTGGTTAATGATGTCAGAATTTACCGGTATTTTGGAATGGATGTGTGAATGGTACTTTCCGGAAAAATTACGGAACGTCCTTGCCTGTGTGAACACCTTTTTTATAAATTTATCAGTAAATAAGTTCTGGAAATTTTCAGGATATTTACCGGAATCACTGTGTGAAAGGGGCTAATATCACTGTGTTTGCCCTGGCATAGTCCCTCTTGTCACCAAAGTACAGCACGTGATACACACACACACACAGGGATGAACGTCATGAAAACAATAGTTAGTTGTACAGTTGGCACTTCACTTCCATTATTTGGTAAGATTGCATTCACAACAGAAGTGAACGGGACCAGAGTTTGCGGGAACCATACCCCAGACCACCTCTTTCAGACAGCGTGAAGACAGCATTCACACTAGCTAAACGTACCATACTTTGAGGTCAAACGAACCCGAGTGTGGATCAAAAGTGCTAATGTGAAAGCACCCTGAAGCTTTTGGTTGTTCTCATATTGCATTTCATTAAACGGTTTGTAGAATGCAAATTTTTTGCATACTTTCAGAAATATTTTGTAATTGTATTTTGTATTCTGTAACTGGTGTTTACCATTCATTAATTTAACTGGTCAAACTGCTTATATTAACACTACAAAAAAATAAATTAATTAAAGACACACAAGCATGTTCATATGTATTTTTGATGCAATATATAAAAATATGCATTTATGTTGGCGCCAGTGGTTAGTGGTTAGTGGTTAATGCGTCGACATATGCACTCCGGTGCTCATGGAACCCTGAGTTTGATTCCCGCCTTGCGGTCCTATGCCGATCCTTCCCCTCTCTCTGCTCCCCATGCTTTCCTGTCAATTTTCTCTACTATGCGAAGAAATACACATTTATTTGTGCATTCATTTAGCAGCTTTCAAAACCATATGTAGTAGTTAAAGTTTAGAGCTATTTAAATATTAACTGTTGCATTGCCGTGCAGATACCTTTCATGGGGCAGGTGCTCAAAGTGAGGAGTGAGAGTGCCTGAACTGTTGACTGTCTCTCCTCTCCTCTGCAGCCGAACATGCCCATGACCCTTTAAAAGATCTTTTTGGTGCCAGTAAAACATGCCAGTAACACTTAGCACATGTAGATCTGAACTCACACCCTTCCTCCGTGATGAGATCACACATTCGACAGGAGTGTGAGCTCTTGGCAGAGGAGTGAGACAGAGGTGAAAATTGGGGTCTGGGTGGTCACATTCCCTCAAACAGCAGACCGAATCCTGGATTTTGTTTGTCTCCTACCAATGTTGAATAAAAAACTATACCTGCATGTCTTTAGACTGTGAGGGAAACCGGAGCACCGGGAGGAAAACCCCCGCCAACACGGGGAGAACATGCAAACTCCACACAGAAATACTAACTGGACCAGCCGGAACTCGAACCAGCGACCTTCTTGCAGTGAGGCGACAGTGCTTACCACTGAGCCACCGTGCCACCCAGGTCTTACGATCTGATTTTTAGTATAACATCATGACCTCCCAACCATCAGGGCTCCTTCAAATGACAATGAGTTGATATTATTATTATTATTTATTAATGTATTTGTTAATGAGACGTTCAATTCTGCTTTCATTTACTCACTCTTCTTCTTCTTCTTTTTTCTCATAAACACTAAAGGGAAATATTTTGAAGAATGCTGGAAACCCGTGACCATTGAGTTCCATACACTACTTGACAAAAGTCTTGTCGTCGATCCCAGTTGTAAGAGCAACAAATAATAACTTGACTTCTAGTTGATCATTTGGAAAAGTGGCAGAAGGTCGTTTTTCAGATGAATCATCTGTTGAACTGCAAAATAATATTCATTATTTTTCCACTGTACCATGACTTTATATTCTATACTGTACATTATTTCTGTTAAGTGACAAGACTTTTGTCTAAGCAAAGTCAGACCTAATTAAATAATTCAAAATCAAGGCATGATCATATTTTATTTTGGTCAAATAAGTGTAATCTAGAGGCCTTTGCCTTTCATATAAGCCACTTCTGATACCAAATGATCAACTAGAAGTAAAGTTATTATTTGTCGTTCCTATAACTTGAATAGGCGACAAGACTTTTGGCAGGTAGTGTAGTATTTGTCAATGGATAACATTTTCTAACATTCTTAAAATATATTCTTTTGTGTTAAACAGAAAAAAGAAACTCATAAAGGTATAGCCACTCATATATGAGTAAATAGTGAATAAATCTTTATTTTTAAGTGAACTATCCCTTTAAAACATACTTGGTTCAGCAGTTATTATTGATCCTTTTTATAAAATTACAGGAAAGAACAGGGCTAGTAGTCACACAGTCAACTAAATGTACAATGCATATGCTATTCTCTGGGGTTTCTAAGCAAATTGTGGTTTACCGCTCAACTATCTGCGTCTTTGGAATGCTTTAGCTCCACCTGCTGTTAACAATGTACTGTAATGAATGAATAAATAACTGCAGCTTTGTTGTGTAGTGTGTAAAAAAATGACAAACATTATTACCTTTACCAAATGTTGCCCTTTCCCCAAACCATTTCTAATTATGTTCTCTATCCATGTACCCAACTATACACTGATAAAATGATTAATTGGATTTACAAATAGTTTTTTAAGGTAAGTGGTTGCAAACAGTTCATGTGGGCTGAATTTAAACAAATTAAATTTTGTAATATTCAACTTTGTTTGTTTGTTTGTTTGTTTTATTAGATGGATAGAAAAAAATATTAATCAGTGGTAAAGAGTGATAACAATGATAGTAATGTAGTGATATTAATAATGTAGTAATGTAGTGATATTAATAATGTAGTAATGTAGTGATATTAATAACCATTTGACAGCAGGGAATACTATAGAAGTCACGGTTCCCAAGATTTTTTGGAATATCTTCTTCTTCGTTCAACAGAAGGATGAAACTCAGAAACGCTTGTGACAGCTGAAGTGAAGTAAACAATGATGAAATGTTCAGTTTTGGGTCTTCTATCCCTTTAAATTTCATGCTTTCGATAAGTTTAGGAAAGTGCTATTTTGAGTTTTTGTGCCATCTAGTGGTTAAGTTGAGTAATAAAGAAAATAACCACACGTCTCTTTTACCGTGGTGTGCATTAGAGCAAGGGTGTCCAAACTTTTTTTATATGAAGGGCCAAAAACCTAATATAATTGAGAGTCTTTGCCGAAGATAAATATAGACCATTTCAATGTGGTCATGTCATTGGCCCATGATCTGCTTGTTATCAAACAATTCAAACATAATTTAATGTTAAAACAGCTATCATAATATTATTTATCAATATGTGGCTCTTTTTGGATTCTCGGAAGCTATGGAAATTAAAAATGTAAGATGTTTTTGTGTACATCCCTCAAAATGGTCTATACCAAACTATTTTACATTACCTGCTGTGAGTAATTTCCTCATATACTTCGTAATATTAAAAATTAAATAGAAAACATTGCATTGAATCGTATTAACTATTGCAGTATAACATTTTAGTTATAGCTTATTGCAATAAAAACATAAACAATCACATACAGTTGAAGTCAGAATAATGTTTTTTCTTTTTTAAAGAAAAAATTCAATCCAACCCGCTCTTTAAGATCTCAAAACTCAGGGCTTCTGGTAGTACCTAGAATAGCAAAGTCGAGTAAAGGAGGTCGAGCCTTCTCATTTATGGCCCCTAAACTCTGGAATAGCTTTCTTGATAATGTCCAAGGCTCATAAACACTCTCGCAGTTCAAAACTAGATTAAAATCTTTTTAGCAAAGCATACACTCAGTGCATCACTTAGCGGTATGATGCATGAGTGTGCCCCACGCAGGTATCTTTTTGCATCTCATTTACATACACTATGAACAGCAGCTACGCTAATTATTCTCTTTATTCTCTATTTGCACCTGGGGGTACTCATCCCGAGGCCATCAGACTATGCAGCACCACTGATGCGATCCAAGACCAGCGACGAGATGATCCAGAGGTTTTCACAATCCTGGACCAGCCCGCATCCTGAGCTGCTGCTATGGTGGTCATGTAGGAGTGGAGAGCATGAGACTGATTCCTGTGATGCTCCAAGGACAGACGAGTCTTTGCTGAGGTCCAGCATTCTCCAGCTTCCGGCGCCTAGACTGCAGCTCTGCACAAGACGTTTGGCCATAGGAGAAATGGTCGTGCTCAACTGAGCCTGGTTTCTCTCGAGGTTTTTTAAATTCTTCACTTACGCCAATTGGTGAAGTTTTTTTCCTCGCCGCTGTCACCACTGGCTTGCATGGTTTGGGATCTGTAGAGCTGTGCATCCATGGATTTGCTCTTCAGTGTTTGGACTCTCAGTAGTGATTATTAACCCACACTGACCTGAGCTAAACTGAACTTAAACACTGAAAACTGAACTGACACTGTTTCAATTTACTATAATCTTGAATGTGAAGCTGCTTTGACACAATCTACATTGTATAAGCGCTATACAAATAAAGGTGAATATGAATATATGAATGAATATTTCCCAAATTATGTTTAACAGAGCAAGGAAATGTTCACGGTATGTCTGATAATATTTTTTATTCTTAATTGTTTTATTTCGGCTAGAATAAAAGCAGTTTTTAATTTTTTTAAAAACATTTTAAGGTCAATATTATAAGCCCCTTTAAGCTATATTTTTTTCGATAGTCTACAGAACAATCCATCGTTATACAATAACTTGCCTAATTACCCTAACCTGCCTAGTTTACCTAATTAACCTATTTAAGTCTTTAAATGTCACTTTAAGCTGTATAGAAGTGTCTTGAAAAATATTGAGTAAAATATTATTCACTGTCATCATGGCAAAGATGAAATAAATCAGTTATTAGAGATGAGTTATTAAAACTATTATGTTTAGAAATGTGTAGAAAAAAATCTTCTCTCCGTTAAACAGAAATTGGGGAAAAAATAAACAGGGGGCTAATAATTCTGACTTCAACTGTATATAAGTGGAGTTCAACGCTGAATACACTAGTCAAGCAGAATCTGCCTTTGCCTTGATTCGTTCACCAAAGCCTCTGCGTTGTCCTCTATCCGTCAGATTAAAGTATGTACATTTTAAACTAAATTGCAGCATTTAAACTGAAACATTATTTTCAGTCAGCTTTTTTTGTAGCTTAGCAATAAAACTAACAAATAAATTTAAATGACAATCTCTAAAACATCCGCATGATTCCTCCTCTCTTCTCAGATGGGATGGCGAGCTAAATCTAAGGTTACCATGGGCTAACTTTGGCCCACGGGCCCTAGTTTGAGCATCTCTGATTTAGAATTGGTGGCTCAGTGGTAAGCACTGTCGCCTTACAGCAAGAAGGTCGCTGGTTCGAGCCTCGGCTGGGTCTGTTGGCGGTTCTGTGTGGAGTTTGCATGTTCTCCCCGTGTTGGCGTGGGTTTCCTCAGGGTACTCCGGTTTCCCTTACAAGCCCAAAGACATGTGGTATAGGTGAATTGGGTAAATTAAATTGTACGTAGTGTATGAGTGTGAATGAGTGTGTTTGGATGTTTCCCAGTTGGAAGGGCATCCGCTGCGTAAAACATATGTTAGACAAGTTGGTGGTGCATTCCGCTGTGGCGATCCCGAATTAATAAAGGGACTAAGCCGAAAAGAAAATGAATGAATTAAATTGAACAAATTGAATACAAAACGTGTCCCCCAACCATTACAGTAATGTAAAAACAGTAGAGTATTATTCATATTATTTATTAAATTACCAATTTAATAGTATTTTAATAACATCTACCCCCACGCAATCCTAAACTTACTCCTTACAGTAATGTAAAAATATGAATTATTGTTGTCACAAACATTATGCTTTTATGCTTCTTATATCCCTTTCATTTCACACTTTATTAATGAACTTGCTATTGTGGCTTACTAGATGTTAAATTAATAAATGCATATAGCCCTTTCACGACCCCTTATGAAACTTCATATTGTATAATGTAAAATTGTTATAGTTTTTTTTCTATCATTATTATTTTAAGTACAATTACTGCCATACGTTGTATCTTTCCTATATTGGTGTCTGTCTACTGTTGTAATTGTTTTGGGGCATTTTTCCAAACGTAATAAACAAATAACGTAGTAAATAAAACTGTTACCTGGTGGTCACCCTCCTGCTTCCGGAATCCTATCCGGAAATGTGAATTGTGAACACTGTCCCTTTAAAAACGTCAGGAAAAGGGAACAGTTATAGTGCAGGAAAGTAGTTTGCCTCTTCGCCCGATTAACAGAATGTAACTCGAATAAAAATGGCGAATGTACGAGCACGTCGCTTCGCGGGAACTCCTGGAAAGCGCGGAAAACATGAAGTTTCTGGAGAAGACGAGGAAACATCTGCCTTATTTCTTAAGTTATTTGCTGCAGCTTTCTACGGGATCTCATCTTTTCTCATTGTCGTCGTTAACAAAAGTGTTCTTACGAATTACAGGTAATAAGTCGCATTAACAGCATTGTGTTTTCTTCTTCTGTGCAGTCATATTAACTTGGCGTTTTTTAATTTCGCTTATATTTTGTTAACCAGATGTTGAGCGGGAACGTATGGAAATGGGTGATACATTGACGCCAAAACTTTATAGTGTGTCGTCAGACAGACTTTTACTCTTAGTTACCTTTGCTTTGACTTTGCTTGGTCATAGCTGTCAGCACATATGTACACAAGTGTATCGTATTTTACTGTAATGTTATCCATTATCCCATATTAGTAGCCTCGTAATAGTAACAGTAGTAGTAATAGTATTAATAGTGGTAGTCATTAGTTAATATTTGTGTTTTTCTGTGCTATTAAGCTGTAATAAGCTGTGTATTTACTGTTGAACATTTCCCAAATTATCCACAGTATTTTCTATAATATTTTTTCTTCTGGAGAAAGTCTTATTTGTTTTATTTCGGCTAGTTTTTAATAATAAAAAAAACATTTAAAGGTCAATATTATTAGACCCCTTAAGCAATACTTTTTAACCCTAACTTAGATATTTAACCTAATTAACCTAGTTAAGCCTTTGAATTGCAATTAAAACTGAATACTAGTATCTTGAAAAATATCTAGTAAAATATAATTTACTCTCTCATCATAGCGAAGATAAATGGAACCAGTTATTTTAAATTAGTAAAATTATTATGACTAAAAATGTGTTGGAAAAAATCTCTTTGTTAAACGGAAAATGGGGAAAAATATAAAAATTAAAAATGTAACGGGAAGGCTAATAATTCTGACCTCAATTGTATGTATGTGATAGTTTAGTGTTTTGTGTACTGAATAATCGGTGTATTTCCACTCAGATTCCCATCATCCTTAGCACTGGGAATTGGCCAGGTAAGAAAGTTCTTACTTTTGTGATCATGCATTTTATTTAATTTAACAACTTTTTATGGAATGTTTCATTGTTAGAAATAATCCCCCTAATCTTCAATCCAATAAATTCCCTCTTGACTCACAGCAACATACATTCTCTTTTCTAATAACAATCAAGTTATGATGTTTAACCCTTTAAATATTTAACCCTAGTAACCCTTAGACCTCAATTATCTTGATCAGGTTTGTTTGATTAGTGTTGGAGTGTTCTGGATCTCCAGAAGCAAACTTTGTTCCCTCTTACCTACATTTACTACTTTAAACAAGCTTCTTCTGTAAGTGAGCAGCACATTGTTGTGTTGTCCCAAAGAGGCACAAAAATCACAGGCTTTTATCTCAGTTATTTCTTGCTGGTGGAATTACCTAGAAATTTGTCTTTAGCTATTTTCATGAAATGGCTAAATATATATATATTTTTGTGTCAACATTGATACTGCTTATTCTATTTTTTCTAGTATTCAGTTTACTTTATTAGGTCATTAAAAAAAAAAAAAAAAAAAATAAATATATTAAGATAGAAAAAAAAATATATATATTTATATAATTTAGTTTTTATATATATATTCTTCAATGCGGAAGTGCGCTCGTTTTGGCGATTGTTTTAGAACTTCCGATTCAGTCACCTATGGGAGAAATGACTAGGAATAATAAACGTCAGAAAACGGTCAAACTACTTATTCTAACAAACAAGTGTTTGCATGATTATACAGACAAAGTAGAATAATATAATAAGTAAATATTAGTTTGCCACATCAAACAGCAAAACTAGCTGTTTTTAACGTCTAAAAATGAATGAGAGTGAATGAGACCAGAAGTCTTGAGCCAAAAAGAATCAAATTGCTGCGCCCACTCGTATGCAGAGAATAAGGTGAATACACTAACTAACAAAAGTCTTGTCATCAATCCCAGCTCTAAGAGCAATAAATAATAGTTTGACTTCTAGTTGATCATTTGGAAACGTGGCAGAAGGTATCCCAATTATCACAAATAATGCAGAAGACCTACTGGAACCCGCATGGACTCAGGATTCTCATAGAAATCAGTCAAGTTTGGTGAAGGAAAAATCATGGTTTGGGGTTACATACATTACAGTATGGGGGCGTGCAAGAAATCTGCAGAGTGGATGGCAACATCAACAGCCTGAGGTAAAGACATTTGTGCTGCCCATTGCATTACAAACCACAGGAGAGGGCAAATTCTTCAGCAGGATAGCGCTCCTTCTCATACTTCAGCCTCCACATCAAAGTTCCCGAAAGCAAAGAAGGTCAAGGCACTCCAGGAATGGCCAGCCCAGTCACCAGGCATAAACATTATTGAGCATGTCTGGGGTAAGATGGAGGAGGAGGCATTGAAGATGAATCCAACAAATCTTGATGAACTCTGGGAGTCCTGCAAGAACGCTTTCTTTTGCTTTATTTATTAATAAATGATTTGAGTCATTGCAGAGATGTATGGATGCAGTCCTCCAAGCTGGCAGTCATACACAATATTAATTCTTTTTCCACTGCACCATGACTTTATATGCTATACTCTACATTATTTCTGTTAAGTGGCAAGACTTTTGTCTAAGCAAAGTCAGACCTTGCTGTCCTAATTAAATAATTAAAGGAATGATCATATTTTGGTAAAATAAGTGTAATCAAGAGGCCTTTGCCTTTCATATCAGCCACTTATGATACCAAATGACCAACTAGAAGTCAAGTTATTATTTGTCGTTCCTAAAACTTGGATAGGCGACAAGACTTTTGTCAGGTAGTGTGTATATACGTATATAACAAACAATAACTAACCGGGACTTGTCAAAGCACACCTGTATTGTTGATCTTTTGATAATGTGTTAAATTCAACATATACCGTTGAAAGCAAATTTATCCCTACTGTTGAGGAAATTAGAATAATTTTTCTTAAATATTCACCAAGTTATGTTTAACAGAGCATGTACATTTTTCACATTATTTCCTATTATATTTTTTCTTTTTTACAAAGTCTTAATTGTTTGTTTGGCTGAAATATTTGTTTTATTTAAAAAAATATATATAAATTAACTTTAAGCTAAATTACATTATCTTGCAAAATAAGTAGTAAATCATTATAAAATTAAGAAAAAAAGTTTAAAATGTGTTTAAAATCTTTTCTCTTTAAAAGAGCAATTGGGAAATATTAGAAAAAATTATTTCCAGAGGGATAATAATATTGCCTTCAATTCTATGTACAGTATGCATGTTTTTTGTCTTAATGACTGCGGCATTAAGCAGCTGATTAAGTTTTATTATGTTGTTTGCAGATGTTTGCAACAGTTGTAGTTTTGCGAGGAGCAAAAGCATTAAACGTGATCAGCTTCCCAGATTTTAATTGGCATGTAACTTACAAGGTAAGCTTGAGCTCACTCAAAGCCAAACTATTTCACGTATACATACTGTTTAATTGACACAATATTTACTGCTCAGGTATTTCCACTTCCCTTACTGTATGTGGGAAATCAGTTGACGGGCCTGTTTGGAACCAAACAACTGAAGTGAGTTAAATCAAAGTCCCTTTAAGGCAAGTCATTTCACTTAGTAGCCATCTTTGAAACGCCTCTTGGGCAGTGTGCTCGGGCATCTGTCTGAATAGGGAAACATCAAATTCTCCAAAACTGTTTGCCAAGCTTATGATTACATTACATATTTGGAATCACCAATAAAATTAAACAACATCTGTCTCATAAGTTTAGTTTCTAAACGTTCAAATTAAACAAAATCAGCATTTTTTTTTAGGTTGCCCGAGCTAATGCACATGCTCACTCGAAAAGAACGAGATCACGACACCAACCTCATTTATGGCTGTGTTACACAATATCATCCTCTGAGTAATGCTTCATCAGATCGCGCTGGTCTTCAGAAGTAATCCACAACTTGTTCTTGATGGCAGATCTCCTCCATAAATGACAGCGACTCTTTGTTTACAAGTTTGTGAGACGTTTGAGTAATTGCTGTCATGTGACGTGCATTTGACAGGACGGACTGTACCTCACGTTAGTTTCATACAGATTACAAAACCAAAAAACTTTTTAAAAACTATAGTTAAAGTATAATTTAATTTAAAAGCACAGATTTCAAGCTTTATCTGGATATATTTCTTATGTCTGTGAAGCAAGTATTCGCTGAGATTCCAGTGTGTTTGTTGACCAAAAAAACAAATCAAATCACTTTTATTGTCACATCATCAGCAGCACGTGTGCTATGATGAGTGAAAAGCTTAGGTGCTGGCTCCAGACAGTGCAAAATACAGACAATGCAAATACAACGACAGTGCAAAATACAGACAGTGCAAATACAACGACAGTGCAATTAACAGACAGTGCAAATACAACGACAATGCAAAATACAGACAGTGCAAATACAACGACAGTGCAAAATACAACAACATACTCACAAAAAAACAAGACAGTGTAAATTTGGCAATGTTGACAGTGATGCGTATGATGGATAGGTGTACACATAGTTGTAGGCAGTATTGTTTTAAGTATGGATTGGTTAAAGTGCAGTGCATGCTACATCTTTATGGTGTGCAGTGTGGGGTATGGGAGAGTTTGTGTGGGGTGTGTTAAGTGTTCATCAGCCTGATAGTCTGAGGGAAGAAACTTTCCTTCAGTCGGCTGGTGCGTGACCGAATGCTAAGAAACCGTCTGCCTGAGGGTAGCAGAGAGAAAAGTCTATGGCTTGGGTGGCTGGATGGCTATGGCTGGGTGGCTAGTCATAAAAGCACACGTCTGGTTCAAGCTTCTCCCCCAGAGAAACGAAACGTCAGTCTATAACGATCACTGATTGGCTCCTGTACTAGTAGGCGGGGCTTCATTCGCCATATTGACCGTTACACTTTTCCCGATTCAAAACTATTCATCTTGTGTATTCTAGAATCTTTGATTAAACAAAAGCTTCAAAAGCGTTCAGTAAATGTACAGTGATGTCACATTTCTGTATGATCTCTTGCAGCCTCCCCATGTTTACGGTGCTCCGAAGATTTTCCATTTTATTCACAATGCTGTTTGAGGGATACCTGCTAAAGTAGGTCTACAGAATATGCATCTGAGCCAGTTTGAGTGTTTGAGATATGAGATTTACAGTACATCTGTTGTTTGATATTTGTTTTTGTTAATGTAGACAGAAATTTTCATGGTCTATAAAGGCAACGGTATTCACCATGATTCTGGGAGCTTTTGTTGCTGCAAGGTAAGCTTTCAAATAAGCTTTCATTAAATCTCATATTAAAAGGAACACTCCATTAAAAAAAAAGGGTAATACAACTTCTCTAGAGTTATGCAGTTGGTGTACCATTTTGAATCTATTCAGGTGAACTTCAGGTCTGATGACTTGGCCCAAATGTGCCCTAATTATGGCACTGCTGGCTTGTTAACGGCACTGGCATGCATAATGTCAGCTGAATGTGGGCCATGCATGGCAATGATGGCAATGCATGCATGATGGCAAACTTGGTACTTGGGCCAAGGGAAAAGTTATTAAGTGGCCCGGAGCTGGGCCAGAAAACATTTGCTATGTGGGAAACTGAGAATTGATACCAATAATAAATCTGTTTTGGCCCAGTTTAGGGCCAGTTAATGATAATAAATTGGCTGAGATTCGGGTCGGTTATGGCCCAGGTGTGGCCCTTGCCTTTAATCCAGTTATGGGCCACTTCAGGATCGCCATCCTTTGCTGTACTTGGGCCAAGGGAAAAGTTATTGAGTGGCCCAGAGCTGGGCCAGGAAACATTTGCTATGTGGGAGTTTAGCTCTTACTCACATAGCAAAATATCTCTGGCCCAGCTTTGGCCCACACAATCAGCTTTTGCTTGACCCACATGCTGCAGTACATGACTGGACCAAGTCCGGCTTCCAGACAAGGGCCAAAAATTTACCATATCTGGGCCAAGTCTTAGCCAAGTTAATAACCCATAACTGAGCCTGAACTGGGCCAGATATGTTTGTGTGTCACAACTGCAATTAAATTGATAAACCCATAAATCTTTAGGCATGCTATGGGTGTGCTTTTTCTTAAAGCTACCTGATTGGTAATTTTTTTTTTTATTTGAAAAAAAAAATATATATATATATATATATTTTATATGTGGGTCACAAAAGGCCAAACTTCCAAGGCCCACATATCAATTATTAACATCTGGGCTAAATACTACATTTTACATCTGGCCCAAATATTGTATGCCACCTAAATACCACCTCTGCCAAACCAGGGCCATGTTTGGCCCACATGCTGTATGCCTGTGCTGAATGAATGCCTGCTGTGTCAGATTTATGCCAAATCTGGGCCAGAATTCTTTGCTACATGACTAGCCCTATCAACCTAGAAAATAACAACTTTAATTTTCCATTGGTCTTAGTACACAGTGTAACTACAGAAGAGTCAAGCTTTAAATAGGAAAATTATTGAAATGTTTTGGTCATTTTTGAGCGAGATGCTAATGGTCTAATTTGATTCAATGAACTATGCTAAGCTAAGCTAAAATTGCTCCCGCCAGACCCGGTGATCTGCTGAATCGATTATTTCATTCATTCATTCATTCATTTTCCTTTGGTTTAGTCACTTATTTATCAGGGGTCGGCACAGCGGAATGAACCGCCAACTATTCTGGCATATGTTTTACACAGTGAATGCCTTTCCAGCCGAAACCCAATACTGGGAAATTAATGGGTTCAAAAATAAAACCATAAAATTAATACATAAAATGTTTCTTTAAGTTTTAATTCATATTTGCAAAAAACAGAAACCCAGTTTCTTATTTCATTTGTTAATATGTTTATTAGTAATTAGTAAATAGTATTAGTCTTTTAATTGAGTAATCAATCTTTTTAATGTAACTTTCCTCTTATTGACTTCTACAGCACAGATTTAGCGTTTGACCTCCAAGGATACGTGTTCATTACACTTAACAACATTCTGACTGCTGCTAATGGAGCCTATATGAAACAAAAACTGGACTCCAAGGTAATTTGACCATTAAAGGGACAGTTCACACAAAACTAAAACCTGATCATTTACTCGCATAACACAAAAGAAGATATTTTGAAGCAAGCAAGAAACCATGCAAGTGAATGGTTACAACTTTCTTCAAAATAAAGGTTTAGAACCACTTGAGGGAGAGTAAATAGTAAGTAAATGCTCATTTTTGGATGATACCTGACACATCCAGAATGAATGAGTGTGCACAAAACATCCTCTTGTTTTCATTTTGAACACACAGCTTTAAATACAAGTTGTTCATATTTAGGAAGAGTGTTTGTCTACTGCCGTTTAAAAAAGTGTTCAGTCTATAGCTGTGTCCCAATTCAGAATCTGTAAAAAATAGCATTAAACACTTTGCCATTTCACAATTTAAGATAAGCAATTCGATACATTTTCTCAATATTTACATTTTTATTTGAACCCTCAGATTCCAGATTGTCAATAGTTGTATCTCAGCCAAATAGTATCCTATCCTAACAACCCATACACCAATGGAAAGCTTGTTTCAGCACTTTAGAAATGGACAGCAACTCCAAAGTATTACATAGAATTGAGTTCTTGCACGATCATGTTATGTGCAGTTTTGGGAAACGGACATGGAAGTTGCGAGTGTTTGCAATCTTGATGCATCATTATCAGGAAACCCGGGCCTGACCTCCTATATTTTAATCAAAATGGAGCAAAATTAAGTAAAGTTACTAATTATTTTCAGTTGATATCTCTCATTCGTTCAAATCATATTTTCTTTTTGCATTTCAGGAACTGGGCAAATACGGGCTCCTGTATTATAATGCTTTACTCATGATCATTCCCACTATTGTTTTAGCATACTTCACTGGAGACGTTCAGAAAGTAAGTATTTTAATGAATGCTAATTTTTTTTAAAGATTTACACTGTATGTAAATGTACATGAAAATGAATAAACATGAACTCTCCACTGAATTTTCAGACTTTGGAGTGCGATGTTTGGGCTGACTATTTCTTTGTCATTCAGTTTGTGATATCTTGTGTGATGGGGTAAGTCTGATATGTCACATTTTTTCAGTACTGCTTTAAGTGAAGCGCTTAATTTCTTATTTAAAATGATTTTTTAATGAATTCCCATTGTTTTTGCCAGGTTTATACTGATGTACTCGATTATGTTATGCACCCATTACAACTCTGCTTTGACGACTACCATTGTAGGCTGTATTAAGGTCAGTAACTGTCTTTCAGATTAAGAAGTGTATTGTAAATATGATTAATCGAGCGTTGACTGTGTTTTCTTCAACCAATCCCACAGAATATCTTAGTGACGTACATTGGAATGGTGTTTGGTGGAGATTACATCTTTAGTTGGATGAACTTTGTCGGGCTAAACATTAGGTAAGAAAAGGTCCATTGTAAAATGAAACCAGCTTTGGTTTCCATCACTCTGTTTTAATTAGCGCTGGACAATTGCGAAATTTACTGAATGCATCGCAATCGTCTCTTGAAACGATTCTGAGCTTAGTTTTTACCACCAGATGGCGCTGTAGGCTTTAGAAACAACCACACTCGGCCAGTCCTTACACATACTTAAACATCTCACTTCAATATAAAACAGTCATTAATAAAGTTAATGATTTAATAAAAATGTTACACGTGTTCATAGTGAGCTGTTTACATTTATCACGTGGAATAAACGTGGTTCACATGAAACGTGGACTTATATATTTGCTTGAGTAAATTACATAAAAAGTTAACTCAAATGCACAAATAGAGGTGAATTATCATTAAGCAGTGCAAATGACACTGAATGCGCATTTTACGTTTGCCGCAAATGTGCAGAATTCGCCGTAATCACGGCTATCGTGTGACTTCAAATAATTGTGAAATGTTTGTGAGGGGAAAAACATCTCATGGGTAAACTAGAGCAAGTGACACACTGCTTCGCATCTGGTTTGAGCCATGCATAAGTAAGTTTGATTAAAAACTAGCCTAGATCGCCATCTAGTGTTAAAAACTAAGCTCAGAAATGGTTTAAGAGCGAATTGCAATGATAAAAATGTTACACGTGTTCATAGTGGGCTGTTTACATTAATCACGTGGAATTAACTTGGTTTACACAAAACGTGGAAGTGGGTATTTGCTTAAGTAAATTACATAAAAAGTCAACGTAAATGCACAAATAGAAGAGAATTATCATTGAGCAGCGCAAACTACACTGAATGCATGATACGTTTGTCGTTAACGCACAAAATTTGCCTCTGTTGCAGCTAATGTGCAACTTCAATTAATTGTGAAAAGTTTGTATAAGGGGAAAAACATCCCACGTGTAAACTTGAGCAAGTGACACAATACATTAATACTCTGCAACTTGAAATAATTGAGAAAAGTTTGTGTGAGGGGAAAAACGTCCCCAAACCAGACCAAGTCACACGGTGCTTCGCATCTGATTTGAGAGCTGGATAAGTGTGTTTTCTTTAAAAACTAGCCTAGAGCACCATCTAATGTTAAAAAAACTAAGCTCAGAATCGATTCAAGAGCGAATCGTAATGCATTTCAAAAATCTTAAGAATCGATTCATGAAGCACAATACATCAATACTGTGCAACTTCAAATAATTGGGAAAAGTTTGTTTGAGGGGAAAAACATCACATAACTAAACTAGAGCAAGTGACACAATGCTTCACATGTGGTTTAAGAGCTGCATAAGTGGGTATGATTACAAAACTAGCCTAGAGCGCCATCTGCTGTTGAAAAGGAAGCTCGGAATTAATTCAAGAGGGAATCGCGATGCATTAAGAAAAATCTTAAGAATCCATCCATGAAGCACAATACATCAATACTGTGCAACTGTGCAATAATTGGGAAAAGTTGTGTGAGGGGGAAAATATCCCACGAGCAGATGTGGGAGAAACTAGCCTAGAGCGCCATCTGCTGTTAAAAAACTAAGCTCAGAATCGATTTAAGAGCAAATCACAATGCATTTCAAAGCTCTTAAGAGTTGATCCATGAAGCACTATACATCAATACTAAGCATCTTAAAATAATTTTGAAAAGTTTGTGAGGGGGAAAAACATTTCATGAGTAAACTAAAGCAAGTGACACGGTGCTTCACATCTGATTTGAGAGCTGCATAAGTGTGTTTGATTAAAAACTAGCCTAGAGAGCCATCTACTGTTAAAAACTAAGCTCAGAATCAGTTCAATGTATGCGCAACATTGTAAATTGTATGGCAAGTGTAAACACGTGAATCGGATATGGGTCACAATTAAAAGAACATGTAAACAGGCAGGCAAAAAAATCAGATATATGCAACAAATTGGAATTGAAAATCAAGACCTGACAGTGTAAACGGGACCTTAGTCAGCAGTATATCTCTCCGTAGCAATCCCTAATTTGTCATTAGCCATAAATAAGTAGCTCTTGAGAGCTACCTGAGCTAAAAACTCCCCTTTTGCCCTGCAAACAGGAGGGAGCCCGGGCTCGAGGATCTTCTGAGCTCAGGGCTCTCTCCCAGGACAGCATGCCAAACATGCTTTATAATCAATCATCAGCTATGTGTGAACTCTTGAACTTTCAAAAGATTTGCTTTAAGCTTAGATGAAATCCTGGCTAGTGTTTTGCAATTTAAGGGTGATTCTTGAGAGAGCGCTTCCAAAGAAACCACAAGGTGTGATATCACTTCCTAGACTATGTTGTTAAAGTGAAGGAAACAAAAATGTGGAAAATAAAATATGTGAATGAAATGTTTTGTTTTATTAAAGCTAAATAAAAATTTATCAGCCTGCTACATAATTAATTTTGTCTTTCTTTTTCTCTCTTTAGCATTGCTGGTAGTCTAGTGTATTCGTATATCACCTTCACTAAGGAGCAAAAAAGTAAGTTACATTACATTACATTACAATTGGATTTAAAATCACCCAATTGGCAACACTGGCTCAGATTGTTTTTCATAACTGTTAATTAACAGACAGTTTTGTTAACATGTATAATTGTTGGTAATTTAGGTAGCAATAAATAGTATCTGGATGCAGCCTTTATGATGCAAGCTGAGATTGCATCAATCAGCGATGCAATGTCAGACACAATGCACTCAATGGAGTGAGTGATGTCACTATGACGGGTAGGGTTAGGTGAGTCCATTAAAAAGCATTGGATGCAGCTCAGATTGCACCAGGTCTGCATCCAGTCCCCTCTTCCTCAGAGAGTAGACATGACAGGCTTACACTTGTCAGATACAGTGATGATGTCACTGATATGCAAATTAGTGTGTGACGTCATCTGGCAACATTTAGCTACTTTTCGGGCAGGCTTTAGCTACTTTTCATTGGAAAAAGTTGGCAACACTGGTGAAAACAGGTCGCACGGCAACAATTTTTTGCACTTGCACAAACGCTTCCAAATGTATTTTGAGGTCAAATAGATTATATTTTGGGCGCATATGCGACCAAAACGGTCGCAATTTAGAGCCCTGACGTGTTCTAAATGTAAACACGCTTTTTCCGACAATTTTCCCTCTGCGTTCACACAGCGCAGCATTCCAGCATTACCGGTAATATTACAACTTCCCTTTCCGGAAAATTGCTGGAACAAATTTACTAGGGATGCCACAATTCTTAATACAATATTGAACCATTCGGTACGACATCCACGGTTCAATACGCGCTTGTGAATTGCGTTTTTCCGGTTTTACGTTTAAATAATTTTTGTGCGTTTTATTTCTCTCCGGATTGACTGTTTGTGTGTGCCTGTAGGTCTACGAGCTGAGATGAGGAAACTCCTCCCCGCGAGTAAATATTCAATCACTATGCTCTAAAGTTAGGGGGCGCTCCACCATCATTCCACATTTTAACATGGCGAGTGGCGATGAAGTGAAGCAGCAATACGAGGAAACGCCGGCGTCTTTCAAATCCACGGTGTGGGGACATTTCGGTTACACGTATATACTAATCGAACGGAAACACTTCCAACATGACTGCACATCTGCGGCGCCATCACCTAACAATATCACTGTCTGAAGGCAGAATAGCAGAGAAAGTAATAAAGTCCTCTATAAAACAACAATCCCTCGCTGAATTGTTCCAGCAAACATACCCAACAGGTTCCGAAAGGCTCATAAAAATAACTAAGGCAGTGTTAAGTTTAATGAAGATGGTTTATTTATATTTAGTACAAATATGTTTATTTGAAATGGTCAAGTTATGTTTATTAACTTCACATGCATGTTTATTTTTAAAATGTAGGAATTAATGTGTTGCCCAGTTTGTACATGGGCTACCAGCAGCTGTGAGATTTCAGTGTTCATTTTTTTGTTATACAATACAATAGGAACTAGGAATAGGAACTTATTGCAATAAATAGTTTTTATTTTTGCTCTTTCTTACTGTTCCTATTGCCTAAGCATAGAATAACAACAACAACAAAAAAAACACTTATGTGTTAAGCCTTTAGAACCGAACCGAAAACCGTGTTAAAAAAACGAGGTATGTATTAAACCGTAAGCTAACTGTATTGTTGCATCGCTAGAATTTACCGGTATTTTCAAAAAGAGCCTGTTCACACATACAGATCTTTCTGGAAAAAATTACCTGCAATTTTAGGTCTGTATGTGTGAAAGGGTGCAAGGGTGTCCAAACTCGCACTGCGACCCAAATGGCACACTATGCACTATGCCCTTATGCACATACACACTCAACAGCATAGTATATGTATGTAGTGTCGTCCCAAACGGAGCACTAATGTTTTTTTTCACTAAGCGGAAGTTCAAACCGTTTCCCTGATGACGTTTGACGGTTGCCAAATCAGTGAAATAAATGACCAAACTATCAAATAATACCAGTCATGAGTATAACCGCATTCTCCATCGGGAGGCGCTATAATCACTCTCGTAGGAGAATTTTGCTTTCACCATCCAGATTAAATAAAGTTATTCAACATGTGCACCCGATAGCTCCAACTCTTCCGTTACGTGAGCAAAGCTGCGGTTGTTGAGTGCGTGAAGTGTCCATCATTCCACACTTCATTTTACCGGTTGAATAAGTGCATCATCCGGGTAATTAAAGTGCACTTATTATTTTTAGAGTTTTCTGTGTGAACGCACTACTTACACTATTTATATTACAAAATGGTGTAGAATAGTGCATAAGTATGTGATTTGGGACGCACCTTCTGTCCTGGAGGGTGCTGCATATTTTAGTTCCAACCCAATTAAACACATCTGAACCAGCTAATCAAGCTCGATATACTAGAAACTTCCAGGCAGGTGTGTTGAAGGAAGTTTGAGCTAAACTATGCAGGACACCAGCCCTCCAGGACCGAGTTTGAACACCCCTGGGCTGTTGTGTCATTTCCTCCCTGACTGCTGATTGAGATGCACCCTAATAAGTGTGTTTGACTTGACAAGTAAAATGCTTTCTTTTATAGAAACAAGTTGATGGAACAAGTTTCATTCGGCACAATAGAGGAATTACTACAATACTCGTGGAAGTCAAGAACCCACAGCACTGGCCACATTTCACAGTGACCTGAAGCGTTTTCAGCAATCCTGGTTTTGCCTTTCTTTCATGGATCAATTACACGTTGCCATCAAAGGAGTAATTTCCTGGATTAACAAAAAAAAAGGATTTTTAAAAAATGAGATGAAGGTAAATCATCTAAATGCACAGTTTTTCTGTCGTTTCTATAATAAATTATTTTTAATGGTTTGATGATATTTAGAACAAGATTTTTAAATAAAGAGAAAAACACTGTTAACGAGTTTGGATGGGTGATAAATGACTTTCTTTGCTTGTTCTATTTACATTTGTTTTATTAAAGGGGACCTATTATGCTAAAATCACTTTTATAAGGAGTTTGAACACAGTTGTATGGCAACACTTTGTGAAAATAACCAGTTTCTAATGGTAATAATTTATTATTAAAAATTTTTAGAATCACACTTGATAAAAACACTTTGCTTGACATTCTCTCTTTGTACGATTCATCAGAGGAAGAAAGACCCGCCTGTTAGCTGTGATCTCCCTCATTAGCATAGTCTTGTTTTTGAATCTGCCACTATGCTGACACGTAGGCATTTGTAGCTCCGCCCTCTTTTGAAAAAGAGCACAATCTCATTTGAATTTAAAGTGGCATCGAAACACAACAATTAGGATCAAAGCCTAAAACGGGAATTTCAAAGAGTTATGAAACATTATTTGTGGGTATTTTGAGCTGAATCTTCACATACACACTCGCCAGAGATTTATTTTACATTTTGTAAAAAAGGGCAGAATGTGCCTACTTTACAAATATCCAAAATCCATGGAATTTGATCAATTTCGCTTACATTATAAGGTGAGACAACTCTTACGATTCCAACTTTTTCAGTAAACCAAGTGTTTGTATTTAATTCAACTACATAAATTACAACCTTTTTAAGTTTTCAATGTTTTTAGAGCGATAGTGTATTCTGACTTAGAGTAACCTCTGATTGGCTATTTCAGCTGATGTGTACACATGACCTAAAAAAACAACACAATGAAAAGTTTGCATTCCTGCACCAATAAATGACGACCATGAAAGACTGCACTTATTTTATGTTCCTTGTGTGTTTATAGGTGGCTATTAAAATACAAATACTAATATTATTAAAATACTAACTATGATATAACTTTTATTTATTCATTTATACTTTATTGTCCCATTTCTGGGAATTTTGCCTATCCATGTCATGACCAGAACACATAACAAATACAATAAATGATTAAATAAAAGTTATATCATAGTTAGTATTTTAATAATATTAGTATTT
>CAIGQZ010032741.1:5422253-5439904 GCA_903798205.1 Danio tinwini | reverse complement strand
CAGATATTAAGCAGAAAGTCTACTAATACTCAAATGGACCATCAAAACAAAGTGTTACCTTATTTTTATTCATTTACTATTTGTAAAATTTTCATTATATTCAGTTTTGGAAATTTCAAAAAGATAAAGGGAGTCACTGATCAAAACCAGTTTGAATCAGGCTTGGAATTCGGGGCGCCAAATTGCGTCAGTCATTTAGATCTGGCTTGAGGGCTTACGCCATCACGATAACAGTGGACCACTTCATTTGACTGTTTTGACCAATACTTTGGCTGCAGATGTTCGGGGGCCCTTCAGCCATATCGTAAATGATTAATCCTCTAAACCATGGGGTTTTGCAGAGTTTCAACGGGAATTGCCTGCACGAGTCTTTTGAATGACCTGTCATGTGCTCGTCTCGGGACATCCTGCTTGCAGCCAGATGTACAAATTTCGTAGAGACAAAGATATCTCTGGCAATTGATGCATACAAACGAAAGACGATCTCTTAAAATGTTAGAACTAAGGCAGGTACATCTTTGAATAATATGCCATAGGTCTCCTCATGTGCTGAGTTTATTCCAACCAACCAGGTTAAAGAATGTGTTGTCTTAACACTTATAGCTGATTAAAATGATCTGCATGTGTCTGAAATGTTTGATGTTTGGTACTGTAACATTCATGTAAGATAGCTACAAACTTACTATATATATATATATATATATATATATATATATATATATATATATAGTACTCCATAGTAGGCCCACACGAAATCTGTGCCTGCAGAAATCCACAGATTTCCAGCCCATCATTGAGTGTATTTTTGTACTTGCGTAAATGTGTGTAAAATTATATTCATTGAGGTTTTTTTATTAATTCCAGTAATGTTATTGATTAATATATTAAAATGAAAATGTAAAATTTATGAAAATGTTGATATGGTTTATTCAGAGTACAGTAAAGTAAAATTTTATTTTAGAAGATATATAAGAGACTGGCTTTCTCTGCTAAAAAAAACAAAAAAAAAACAGCATTTATGCTGTTAAGGTCTGTTTTGATGCTGATCTTGCTGGTTTCAATGCTGGTTTTGCTGGTCTTGATGCTGGTCTTGCTGGTGTCAGTGCTGGTCTTGCTGGTCAAGACCAGCATTGAAACCAGCAAGACCAGCATAAAACATACGTTACCAGCATATGCTTTATTTGTTTCAGCAGGGTTTACCAAGTAAGTGGATCTGGATTTGCATTGTAAACATTAAATAAAAATTAAAAAGTTATTATTTTTTATTTCATAGATTAGGGTTTTAGCTACGATACTCCCCAAATCATTCTGCATCCACAGATTTCCACAAAATGAGCAAAAATGTCCACAGATTATGTCTGGCCCTACCTATAAATATGGCAACATCATATCTTATATTAAATTTATGTTAAGGTGGTCGTTTTTACCTCACGTTAACGTTACGCATGTCATCATTTCCTTATAGCTTCAACAACCACCTCACATTTCAAAATCATAGATATATACATTAGATGTCGCCTACCCTACTGTTGTCTATTCGAAGGAATGCGTCAATAGAGCCGCCATTTTAGTACAGGGTAGAGCTTCTTTGAAATGAATGCAGGACCAAGGTGAAGTGGAGGACTGTGGCTATCCAAAGCCAGAGAAATACACATATACACATACATCTATGATCGGGTGTTTTCCCCGGTGGTCCGTATGCAAATATTTTTTTCACAAACTAATCACTCCCTCTGTCAGAATGAGAAGTGAAAGCAGGAAAGGTGGTGTGTTTCAGGACATGAATTAGATCAAATTAAACAGGGAAGGAGGGTAATGCATTTCCATGCACACAAACACTCACTCTTTGTCAGGAATGCCCGTGCGGTCACATCCATCAATGTCGAAAAGTGATGTAAAATTATAATATTTCGTAGTTTAAAAAAATATTTGCATACGGACCACCGGGGAAAACTAACGATCATAGATATATGTGTATTTCTCTGGCTTTGGATGGCCACAGTCCTCCACTTCACCTTGGTCCTGCATTCATTTCAAAGGAGCGCTACCCTGTACTAAAATGGCGGCTCCATTGACGCATTCCATCTAATAGACAACAGTAGGGTAGGCGACATCTATATCAATAATACAAGTTTCTGGCAGCTCAGCGTCTTCTTGTCATATTTCATAACATTGTTTGCTTACTTTATTCAACAAAACTAGCATAAGCTTAGAATTTTGTGCGAGTTGGTGCTACTTTGCCTTATGGTCACTGCAGCAAGAGACTAATATCATCAATAACATTACTTGTTGAGCACAAAAGTTCATAACATACAAAAACATAAAAAATGAAATCTTACCTATGAAATGTGATGACTTTGTGCTTTGTTTTTTTTGTTTGCTCGTTATTACACCCGTACACAGCGCTAAAGTCCAGCATCTTCACATTGGCACACTGACTTGACCAGTGCGGTTGAATGACGTTTGTCCTAGGAGCACTGTACCAATGTGGCGGTGCTATTGACGCATGCTCAGGGTCCCTATGTGATATCTAATGTATATATCGGTTTCAAAATCAAGTGTAAATAGGTGGTCACTTTTACCTCGATGTGAAACGTGCGCATCATTTCCTATAGCTTTCCTTACAACAGCTATCTTATACATTTCTTGAATTACGTGTTTTAGAGCATAGGCAACAACAGTAACAGGACAGGTAACGTCATATTGTTGCTGATTTAAATATGTAATTTCATTTCGAGTTCACCAGACAGTTGTTCAGGATTCTTCCATTCTGAACTGTCCGGGCACGTCACAAACATGGCCGCCGAGTAAACAACTATCCTTAAAAACAGCGGTAACGTTACATAACAAATTCAATACACGTCTACTTTTTTTTTATAAGCACGGCAAAGGAGCAAATTTGCTATTTAAAATTTTTTAATGTATACTTTCTGGTCAGAATGAGCGCATACAACCCACTTCAAACCATTTTAAGATGAATGCTACAGTCACATACATGAAGAAACCCGAACTACAATGAGGACAAACAACACAAATGACAATAAATAAGCCAATGAAGATGACCATTCAGAGAAAATATAGCACCATGATTTCATAAAAGTATTAACAAGGAGGATTTTTTTCCCCACAGAATGAGGTGAGTCTTGTTTATAATGAAGTACTTGAGGTGAATTACAGTCAAAAGAGCGTCCTGCCAACAAAATATGAAGATATTACGCGTGAAATAGATATTTAAAGACATACCTGTGGCCACAAATTCGTTTTTGTGTTTCATTGTATTAAAAAAAAAAGTTGAATAAACATGACTCTAAGACAGTACAACTTAATAAACTCAGCTGATTGACATTTTAAACAGACATTAAAAGAAGGAATAAATGCTTAAGTGTTAATAATTGTTTATGAAAGACATTCAATACGTTCCTCTGGGATCTTCATACATTTCAAGGACATATTTGCATGATTAACCCTGCTTGAATTACACTGAAACTCGTTTCTTATTTTACTGTCGGTGGCGATTCTGTTCCTTAATTGCAAGAATTCCCTGCTGAAAAATCCAGCTTAAACCAGCCTAGATGCTTGGCTGGTTTTAGTTGGTCGATCAGCCTTATTTTAGAGGGGTTTTGGCCAGTTCCAGGCTGGTTTCCAACCATTTCCAGCCTGGTCTTAGCTGGTCAGGCTGGGAGATGGAAAATGGCTGGAAACCAGCATGGAAATGGCCAAAACCCATCTAAAACCAGGCTGGTCAACCAGCTAAAACCAGCCGACTGGCTTAAGCTGGATTTTTCAGCAGGGTTTTGATTAAGGAAACTTAGAGATTGTGAATTTCATGTACAATTTAAAAAAATAAGATATTTCTGAGGTGAAAATCAGTATCAAGACCTGTAAGAAATGTATACAATACAAGACAAAACAGCGAAAACGGTCAAGAACATGTACGTCCATTTCCTTTCTCTAAAAATAAATAATTATGCTGCAATTTTATATTTGCTTAAAAGACAATGGAGCCAAATTAGGACCGATTTATGCACATTTTGTCTATTTATTCCAATAATATGAACGTAGAAAAGTATTTCTATTTCATGTTTTTTTTGTAGTTCTCATAGTCTTGTTTAAGGCCGTATTTAGATTGGGTAACAATAACAAGAATCAACAAAAAAATATCTAAATAATAATCCCCAAAAACTGGCCTCATTTTCTTTACGCAAACAAAAACAATGGAACAAATCTAAGTTTAAATCAATTACTAGAAACGTAAAGCTAGCAAAGTGTTTTTCTGGACACTTAACCATAAAACAATGTAAATTAAAAAGGAGTGATTCCGTTGGCTTATTTATTTTGACTATGTCTGCTCTCAGTACGCCTCCCTCCGCTAACACAAACAAGCTAACCATTAGCATAGAATATAAACCAAAACACGGCTTGATGTACCTGGACAGACACACACACACACACACTGGTCATGGCCAAACCACACCAGCACTCACACATTATGTATAAAGGCTTACACAGCATATCTACCCATTGTCAAAAAAGTCTCAATAAAAAATATAAATATCTCGTTGGTAAAAAAATATCCATTACATATAGAATAAACATTTCTCTGTAAAATGGTGTTCGTGAAAAAGGCGCGTTATTCAGCTGTAGTTCGGGATTGAAAGGTGGTGCGTTTTATTTTGGAGCAGCTCAGCTTTGGATTTCGGGTCGAAAGGTGTCCCACGCTTTCTGATTTTGGTCTGGCCTTTGGCTTTTTTTTTTTTTTTTTGCTCAGTCTTCTTTTAGCCTGGAAGGGTCCATCTCAACTTGGGCCAGTGAGTCTGATTCTGTCCGGCAATTTTTTGCTGGCCTTTCGAGGCTCTGGCAGTCAAGTTGGTGCTTCACTGCGCCATTTCTGTTTGTGTCGTGGATGTCTGTTAGTTTGACGCCATTGGACTCCGTGTGATCTGTGTGTAGAAGGTGTTTAGGTGCTCCGTTCGCCTGGACAGATTCGATCTTTACGTCGTTGGCGCTGCTCAACGTCTGTATGCCGTCTGCGCTGGAGCTGTGACTGCTGAGACCTGAATGTAGAACCACAATATACAAAATTATTCGCCTTCCTGTGAATAGTTTTTTTCTTTTTCCAATATTTCTCAAATGATGTTTAATAGAGGATTTTTTTACAGTATTTCCTATAATATATTTTTCTCTAGAGAATTCTTATTTGTTTTATATCGGATAGAATAAAAGCAGTTTTTTAATTTTTGAATGTTAAGGTAAATACTATTAGCGCCCTTAGTGGCTGATCACACCGAACGTGCTTTTCAGTTCTAAAAACGTGAGGCGTACCTCGCTGCCTTTTTTGCAGACAAGTAAAAAAGAAGTTTGGTGCAATTTTATGTCACTAAGCAACGACTGAATTAGCTGGGTATTGTGCAAGAGTTATGCCGTTGATATTGGTATAGTTTTAATATTTATTAATATTGTGAAATTCAAGATTTGTGAGTCGTACAGCATCGAATAACTCAAAACAGCAACCACAACCCTCTCCTCCATCTTCAAAAGTCTCCGTAGTCGTCTTGACAACACAAACACTGCAGTCACCACAACGGAAACCCCGCCTCTGCTTTCATTTGATTGGAGAATGAAAAAGACGCGACTGGCGTTAGGCGCTTTTTCTGCTCAGACTTTTTTTCAACTACGAGTGTAAGGGTAAAAATGCGAGGCGCAGCAGGTGGTTAAAATGCGAGGTGCACAGGGCGCTGTGCACACAACGCTCGCGGCCATTAGTAAATCATTCAAAAAAGGCGCCTCTCAATGCAAAAAGTGTTTGGTGTGATCGACCCTTTTAAGGATTTTTTTTTTCAGTTGTCTACAGAATAACCATAATTATACAATGACTTGCCTAATTAACCTAGTTAAGCCTTTAAATGTCACTTTAAGCTGAATACTAGTAACTTGAAAGCTATCTAGTAAAATATTATGTGCTGTCATTATGGCAAAGATAAAATCTTCTTTCCGTTAAATAGAAATTGGTGAAACATAAAAATACAAGGTGGGCTAATAATTCTGACTGTACACTGTATTACACAGAGGTAGCTGGGCGATTAATCGAAATAAAATAATAGTAATAATATTAATAATAAAAAATTATAAATAGATAAAAAACGCAAACATGCATAAGCAAAGCTGTGACTTTCATGCACATCTTGTCAGGAAAGCAAGGTTATGAAGACCAGAGGGCGCTCTTGCGGAATCTTTAAATGCCCACAAAGAAACCAAGGAAATTCACACAGCGTTGCATTATAAACAGAAGATTTAACTTCTTTTATTGATTCAGTGTAAATAAGGCTACATCTACACTAATCCAGATAATCCTGAAAATGGCACTTTCGTCTAAAAATGCACCACGTCCACACTATAGTTTTCAATTTTCCATCGTCCACACTAAAAATGACTGAAAACACTTTTGTTCATGTACTATGCATGCACACAGACGCAAGACGCTTTTACCTGCGTCATATCCACCTGGCGTTTATTTACTTTCCATCTCATTGAAATGTCGCAACTGTGGTCTGCTTCTGCTGCTAAACAACAGCTCCCAGTAAACGTTCCTTGTCCTTTAAGGACAATATGGAGCTTGTACAAACTTACATTAATATTTAATAAAGCTGTAGAAGCGGACAGCATTCAATGTTGATGTTGCGGATGAAAGTCAATACTTAGGGTTGGGCGACGGGGCGTGTTTGCCCCCCTTACTATTATGCCGCCCTAGGTCGCCTCGGACACGCCAGCCCTGGTCACATTTTCAAATCCAACCACTTTGGGCAGCGTTTTAAAAAAAAAGATAGATTTCAGTTTCCATCTCATTGTGGATGGAAATCCAAAACAGAGAAAAATATGCAGTTTAAACAAAAACGTATTAGTGTGGACATGGCCTAATGCTCAAGGTAGGGTTGTCAAAAGTATCAACTTCAATACTTATTGGGTAGTGCAATTTTAAAAACGTCCATTTGCCACCAACATTTGATAACATTCTTAAACACTGCTGATTGGCCATTGCGTTGATGTGCTCAATATGATTGGGCGATGTCGACCAATTTGGCATCGTACGATGTCTAATGTGAAACATCGCGATGGACGATGGCATCGTCGTCATAGGCAGCGGTAAATTAATTATTTATGAATAATTAATTAATTCATAACAAATTAATTATTTATAGCCTACCGTTCCAACTACTTGAAGATGAATTAAATATCATGTTTAACAACGATACAGCGATACATCCTTGATAAACTGTCCGACATGTGACCGACAGTGTGTGTGTGGTCACGTGATGTGCATTTTTAGCTGTATAGTGTGGACGGAGGGCTGTTTAGAAATGCTAGATGAAACGGCAGTGTGGATATGGATGTTTTTTTTTTAATGCCATTTTAAAACTAAGACGTATAAGGGCGTACTCACACTATGTACAGTTGCCTTGAGCAAAGCCAAAGTACGCTTGTCCCAGCTCTCTCCCCCCCCCCCCTTCTCCCCTGACGGCCCGCACTCACATTACATTCAGGCCTGGGCACGCTTACGTCTTCGATGATGCGCTGCTCAGTAAAAAGCGCTCTCGCTCAGCACAGTGACACGGTGACACGCAGTCAAATATTTCGGCGAACAGATCAGCCACTTTTGACGCTTATAAACAATCATAAAGTCCTCGTGCTGCAGGAATTAGGAAGTTTGCTGAAGGCGCAGCTGTCCTGCAGTGAGGGATTTGCATCTTTAATAATCTACGACAGTTTGCGTTCATTAAACAGTACGAATGATTAATTAATCCATATGAAACATTCCCATAAAAGTCACATCTCGCTTTCGGTTTCGGGCTCAGGCACGCTTGCACTCACACTACAAGCGTACCGCGCCTGGGCCCAAGTGAACCGAGCTCAGGCACTCACCGATTCAGAGCACTCACACTTCTCAAACGATCCAGGAAACAGGCCTGGGCATGGTTCGGATAGCATAGTGTACACAGGGCCCAAGTGTGTATTTTTTGTGAGCGGGTTTGCGATGGGGGTGGGGCGGAGGATCAGCGATGCCGGCTTAGCATTGTGATGTCTATTGGTCATCGCCGATGGACGATGGCATCATCTATCGACTCAACCCAAGTGCTTATTATGTATGACCGTGAAGGTGTTGATCGTTGCAGCTTTGAAATGCTCCAGTGTTGGTGTGTCTATGTTTGCACTTGGCGAACACAAGACCTTCAGAAAATCTGATAATAACTGAAGCATGACACATTTGTCATGAAAATCATTGATCCATATAGCTGGAAGTGAAAAAATTGAATTTATAATATTCATATAAAATATATAAATGTTGTTAATGCTAATTTTATCATTAGCTTACACATAACCTTAAGCCTAACGTTTTAAAACTAACACTCTAGGATTCAAACACACCACATAATATATGCTACAAAGCATTTCAATCTGAAGTGTAAAATGAGAGAATGAACAGTACCGTTGTGTCCGCTCGTCTCCTCTCGCTCTGATTGGCTGGTGGTGCTGCTGCTGGAGGCCGCAGGAAGTGGGGTGGCTGCTCGACTGGACGCAGTGCTTTCTGTCTCATCTAGAAGTCTGTCCATGTAATCCCTACAAAAAAAAAAAACTATTACAAACATGCAACACATTTAAGTACTTATTTGTGCAGTAATTCATACTGTTCGCTGCCCCTTAAACTGCCAACTGTATCAACAATAACAGATATAAACATGAAATTTGACTTTATTGTTTGCAACTGTGGGAGCACGGTGGCTCAGTGGTTAGCACTGTTGCCTCACAGCAAGAAGGTCGCTGGTTTGAGTCCCAGCTGGGCCAGTTGGCATTTCTGTGTGGAGTTTGCATGTTCTCTCTCTGTTGGCATGTTAAGTTTCCTCCGGGTGCACCGGTTTCCCCCACAGTCCAAAAAACATGCGCTATGGGTGAATTAAATAAACTATATTGGCCGTAGTGCATGAGTGTGTGTGAATGAGTGTTTGCCAGTACTGGATTGCAGCTAGAAAGGCATCTGCTGCGTAAAACATATGCTGGAATAGTTGGCGGTTCATTCTGCTGTGGCGATCCCTGATAAATAAGGGACTAAGCCAAAGGAAAATGAATGAATGAATGTTTGCAACTGTGGCTTCTCAATAAATGCACGCAGCCACTATGCATAACAATAACTGCATAACTACAATAATAAATTAAAATGTTCAGAAAGAAACAGCATTAATGCAAGCTAACATTAACTACTTTTAATTGGAATAAATACAACACATAAGGATGATAAAAGAGGCTGAAATTATCTTGATATGCACTTATGCAAAAGTACAAAAAATCTGATGTAAAAATAAATTTCATAAATCTATATAAATGTGATAGGTGAATATAATTGCAACATGCACATAAATAAAGCCTAATAACATTCTTAAAAAATGAACTAGGCCCAATCTCAATTCTACCCCTTAGCCCTTACCCTTACCCCTCGTTTTGCGCATTCGCATTAAGGGGTAGTGGTGTCCCAATTCTCTTTAGCTTGAAGGCGTAGGGCTAAGGGCAAGGGGTATACACCCCTTCGAACGAAGATTTTTCAGGAGCACACTCAAAATGGAGGGGTAAGAAAATTTCCCAGAAAACACCTGCCACAACGGCAGTAGTGCTGAAACCGGAAGTAAGGAGATTCACAAATTTGTATTTTTTGTCATTATTACAAATTTTTATGACAAACAAACACATGTTTTAATATATTCATAACCGTGTTTGTTTTTTATCGTCATGCATTAAAAAAAAACGAGAAAAAATAAGTAAAAATAATAAAAATAAATAAATAAAAAAGTGCCAAATTTGGCGATCTATAATCCCTAATAATAACTCCTGTACAGCAGTCCCACAACATTCTGACACTCGAACACCCTGTCAGAGCAGTCAAGTGGCTGAAAATGTGCTTTTTACAGTGTCGGCGTTAATGTTGTTTTCGTGTGTTTACATAGATGAATATGGCCACTGTGTAAATGCGCAGTATAGTTATGATCTTATTGCCACATTAGATTGTTATGATAACATAATATATGCCTTCAGTGATTTCCTGAAGATAAACACCAAAAAATAACACAACTGAAATAACTACAGCAGTCGTGATCATCTGATCTCATATGAAGCAAGAGATCGCGATAACAAATGATGACGTGTGCAGTGTTGAAGTGCTGTCCCAATTCTTAGGGGTAAGTTTTGAAGCCCTTCCCCTTGACCCTCGGTTGTAAGGGCCAAGGGGAAGGGGAAGGGGTGCAAAATTGAATTGGGATTGGGCCCTAATGGTTTATAATAGTAAAACAATATAGCTGCAAGCAGCAATGACGGGCCCAAACCCCATTGCTACCACCACCATTGGTATAAAGCAGTGGTTCCCAAACTTTTTGAACACACAGCCCTCTAAACCAAACACATTTGTCAATGTCTACCGGCCTATCATAATAAAGCAGGGGTCTCGGTCCTGGAGGGCTGGTGTCCCTGCAGGGTTTAGCTCTAACTTGCCTCAACACACCTGCCTGGGTGTTTTAAGTATACCTAGTAAGACCTTGATTAGCTTGTTCAGGTGTGTTTGATTAGGGTTGGAGCTAAAATCTGAAGACACCGGCCCTCCAGGAACAAGTTTCGTGACCCCTGTAATAAAAAATAAATGAATCCTTAATTTGAATAACTGAATATATAATATCTGAAAACAATCTGAATGCATTACATTCACTTCATTAGCCAATACTAGGTGTAACTGCAGATCCACAACAATCACATTCACGACATCAGATGAATTTCCAGTTATAGGATGGGAGAGGTCAATAAAATGTGTTTGCACAAATACTTACGTTACTCCCGGATGAAGGTTGTACTTCCTTTTTCCAAGCCTAGTTTGTTGCGCAAAGAAATCATAGCGCTCCGACTTCTTCCACATGTAATAAAAAGCCACACAATCTCCAACAGACCGTGTTCTGACCTGAAATTGGATAAGGTTTGCTAAATAAATACAAGCATGTGATCTGACAAAAAATAAAAAACACACACAGGTTCTGGGGCTTCATAACCGTCAAGGGAAAAAATAATAACAAAATAACAACAAAAGAAACAACTATTGGTAACAAATAAAAAATAGAAATAAATTAGATGGTTAAATGACAAATGCTGCGAACGCACCGCAAGCAGTGTTGGGCAATAACGCTTTACTAGTAACGCATTACTGTGACGGTAACTAATAGACCAATTACCATGGGAGGTGGCAGAAAAAAAACGGGAGCGCTAGCATTTACAGCGAGGGAATGACATTCGATGTGGTACAGAGTTTGTTGTTGTCTTAGAAATAAGATATATTGATTACATATTATACATATTATTTACATAATGCTTTCAGCGTATTATAACAGCTTGTCACCCAGTGATAAGCACAGTGATTTGGCAAAATTAACGTTAAAGTGAGCAGCGTTCGTCTGACAGGTCCATTTGCGATAGCACCCTCCCAATGGATATTGGATAAGACGAAATGACCAAGCATCAGCCCAAAATATACAATCTCATTGAAGCTCCAAGGGATTTTACAAGAGAGAAGTAAAAGGCCTACAAGTGTTTGGATGCCAACATTTGTGTTCTGTGTGGTCATGTGCAAGAAATACTGCTTCCTGATTACCAGATTCAAAACTATGTAGTGCTAAAAAACGAGGTTCTGCCGAGCCAAAGACAAGGAAAAAAAGACGGAGCTAACGTTATACAAGGCCTGGGTGATCATCAACAGAAAAACTGCATTCTGACAGCGAACTACACCTCTACGGCAAGCCCAGGGAACTTACACATAAAGGTAAAGTTGGTTTTATATTTGCACATTCAGACTTTCTCCTTAATAATATTATTTCATAAATGTATTATTTGCAAACTCTAAATAGCGAAATCATATTAGCAGTCAATGACTATCAAAGTACAACATTGTTCACAGTCAAATAAACAGTGTCAATGTTGTTTTCACGTCACACTTGCAGGCTATTTTAGACCGAATATTCAAAGTGCCGTGGTAAACAATATAGGGAGTGTGTCACAAGTTGTCACTGAATGAATGTGTGAATATAAAACCAACTTTAATAACTTAGTTAACAGTTTAATTAACCATATGTTTTGCCAAAATCATTGCTGCAATCAAAAACGATTAATGTGTTTGATTCAGCATAGCCTGAACTTACCTGATATGAGAACTGCAGAGTCCAGCATTTATAATTAGGTCGTCACTTCATTCAGCTCCCTTTTAGCCAAAGACGTCTGCAGTCGGCATTGAAAGCAGTGTGGTGTATAGTAAAAGTTAAGTGTTCTATTTTTGGACTGTTGAATTTGGCATCCATGTTGACATCCAATGACATGTTTGCTATTGCAGCCGGTCTCTTTTTGCAACCGGAGACCCCTGTGACGTCATGTGTGACGTAGGTTGGTAATTGGTCTATACTATAACGCATTACTTTTTAAATATATTAACTCCGTAACCATTACAATATGATGCATTTGTCCATAACTTTTTTTTTATGGCAAATTACAGTAAAAAAAAAGACAAAACAAAACAATTATATTTCAAAAAGTATAGATAGTATCAACTTAAGCGTATACAATGAGAAAGGGAAAAAAACTACACATACCAACAAATAAAAAGGAAGATAATAATGTGGCTTCACAAAAACTAAAATTGTACAATCACAGAATACACTCTAGTTTGCATTTAGGAAAGAAAAATAATCAATTTGCTGGAACAAGGACTTGGTCTATATTTTACAATAAAACATGTTCTTGGATATATTTCCTAAATGGGTCCCAAAGTTTCTTAAACTGGTTTGATAAACCTCTAGACAGTCTTAATTTTTTCCAACTTTAGGAAGAGGAGAACATCACAGATCCACAGTGTTGAGGTTGGAAGTTTCTGATCCTTCCACCTAATCAATATTAGTCGTTTGGCTAGGAGCACAATAAAAGCTATGCAATCAGATTGTATTTTTGTAATATTATATAACGTGGGCAAAATTCCAAAAATGGCAATCAGTGGGCAAGGGGAGATTGATATACCCCAAAAAACAGATATACTGTAGTACATATGCTAACTGCTAGCCACATTTAAAAACTTACTGTTTTGTTTTTCACTAATAATTAAAAAAACTGCCCATAGCTAAAATGTCAGCAAATGTGAAAATGTCTGACTTTAAAATTGCAATTAAAATGAAAATGTATTGATCTGCTTACAGGATTAAACCCATCATAATGAACAGCGTACCTTGTTGGCTTGGATAAAATGAAAGTCTTTTCCATAAGCCTTTAAACCTTGTTCGAAATTCCTGCATTCTTCCTCCGTCCACACAGATAGCTCCTCTGTAGGAAAAACGCAGCCTGTTATAATTCCAAAAGATTCACAGTTTCTATAAAACATGGTTGAAAATTCCATAATGCTCACCTCGGGCTGCTTTAACGTTAAACCTTAACCTTCGTAAAGCTTCGTCTGTTTCAAAATTACATTTCACCAGCTCATACAGTGCCTGAGAGGAGAAAACACTGTTTGTTTTGTGTAGTAAGGCACAATGCAGCATTCTATTATAAATGAAATGATTAAATAGTGATCATAGAGGCAGTTCTTTAGTACCTGTTCATTGTCCTTAATGTGGGATCCTTCTGGAATCGCATCTACACCTGTCTCCTCTCCGGTCCGTCGACAGGCGTCTGTCAGAAACTCAACCACAGTGTTTTCAGGCAGGATTTGAGGATTCCACAGCAGCTGATCATCATTTTCATACACTGCAAGACAAAAATTAATTAATTAATAAAATATCGACGCATATCAGAAATGAACAGGACACGTATGCCCTACAAACCTTAAAATATTAACCCTTGTGCAGTGTTCGATTTTAGTACCCTGTTAATCTGTTAATCAACCTCAGTCCTGATCAAAACTACTAAATTGTTCAGAGAATTACAGGATTTTAACTCTTTAATTGCCAAGTTCACAAATGATGTCACTGATTTGGTGAATAAAAACATACAAAATTATGTATTTTCAATATAAAAAGCAGTTGGACTGGACTTCTTTTTACTTTTTATCACAGTCTTGGACATGTGAAAGATTAGTAACAACATTGGCTTTGATGCATTGTTAGATTTTCATTTTTTTCACCCTAATTTACTGTTGGTGGCTGTTTTTTGCCCCATTGACTTCAATTATAACCACATTTGATGGTGCATGAATACACAGTCTTTGTTTTTGTTTACTCCATGTAGTCTTGATAGCTGAGATGCATATTTTGATTTTCTCCGACTTGTCAAGGTAAGTGCATAAAAGTCACTCTCACACACACTCAGACACACATACACACACTTTAATTTGCTGTTATACTCCATATAAAATCCAGAAACTAAGCTTTTTTTTGGCAAAGGGTTCAAAGGGTCAATGGTGCCAACTGATGATCAACAGTACAAATTACAAATTTTACCTCTTCCCAACAGTAAACACCACCAACAACCAAAACTGCATGATTATATGGTGGCATAAGTTTGCAATCAAAAAAATGTGGTTACAATGGAAGTCAATGGAGCAAAAACAGCCACCAACAGTAAATTAGAGAGAAAAAAATGAATCAGAATCAAAAACAATGCGTCAAAAGCAATGTTGGTTCACATGTCCAAGACTGTGGTAAAAGGGAAAAAAATCCAGTCCACAATTATTTTTTATTTTAAAAATACATCATTTTGTGTGTTTTTTCACCAAATCTGTGACATCCTTTATAAATTTGGCAAATAAAGAGTTTTATTTTTGCAAACAATTTTGAAAAAAAAAATTATCAGATGCATTTTTACAGCCGTTTAATTCAGTGCATATTTTCATCCCTAACATAACAAAAGTGTAGTAAATTTGCCCAGAGTGTGTTGTTAAGTTTTTTTTTAATTCAAACCATTTTCTTAAAACATGTGTCAAAATAAGATTTATCACCAAAAATCTTTTTGCTAGCTGAAACACTGAAAAAGTTATGGCCAAATTAAAACTCAAGATCACCCCAGAGTGGATGAAAACCTTCTCAACAGTTAAGTAGAGACAATGTTCCATGAAGGTATTTAGTAAATTTCCTTTCAAAATCATGTCATTTTTGATTAGTAATATGCATTGCTAACTTAACATTTTTGTGTAGATGGATATACTTTACCTTTCATGGTTCTTTAATAGAAACGTAGCTCAAACAGTGTTTGAATAGAATCTCAAATAACTGACATTTGAAAATGTACAGTGGGTACGTAAAGTATTTAGACCCCCTTAAATTTTTCACTCTTTGTTATATTGCAGCCATTTGCTAAAATCATTTATGTTCATTTACTTTGAACCTTCTTTACAGTGCTCAGGACCTCAGAGTGGGCCGAAAGTTTACCTTCCAACAAGACAATGACCCTAAGAACACAGCTAAAATAAAGAACGAGTGGCTTCACATCAACTTCGTGACTGCTCTTGAATGGCTTAGTAAGAACCCTGAATTAAACCCAATTGAGCATCTCTGTAGAGACCTAAAAATGGCTGTCCACCAAAGTTTACCATTCAGAACTCCTGACAGAACTGCAGAAGATCTGCAAGGAGGAATGGCGGATCCCCAAATCCAGGTGTACAAAAACTTGTTGCATCTTTCCCAAAAAGACTAATGGCTGTACTAGATCAAAAGGGTGCTTCTACCAAACAGGGTCTAAATACTTAGAACCATGTGATATTTCAATTTTTCTTTTTTTAATTAATCTGCAAAAATGTCAACAAGTCTGTGTATTTCTGTCAATATGGGGTGTGTGTATACATACATATATATATATATATATATTAGGGGTGTGGGCGATGCAGTGGTGCAGTAGGTAGTTCTGTCGCCTTACAGCAAGAAGGTCACTGGTTCGAGCCTCGGCTGGGTCAGTTGGCGTTTCTGTGTGGAGTTTGCATGTTCTCCCCTCGTTTGCATGGGTTTCCTTCGAGTGCTCCTGTTTCCCCCACAGTCCAAAGACATGTGGTGAATTGGGTAGGCTAAAATTGTCCGTAGTGAATGACTGTGAGTGAACGAGTGTGTTTCCCAGAGATGGGTTGCGGCTGGAAGAGCATCCGCTGCATAAAACATGTGCTGGATAAGTTGGCGGTTCGTTCCGCTGTGGTGACCCCGGATTAATAAAGGGACTAAGCCAAAAAGAAAATGAATGAATGAATAAATATTAGGGGTGTGACGAGATGCCTACTCCACGAGACGAGATGAGCGAGATGAGATTTTTACACTATTTTTAAGAAATCCTCAATGAAATATATGAATGGAAAATAGTCTTTTATTCAACTGGGAAAAAAACCAAATCGCAAAACTATTTAGGTGCTTTCTTTAAATCAACTTCTAATGAATGTTATTTTACTTTTATTTTAATGAATTATACGCAGTAATGGACATGCAAACACTGCTAAATATTTTGCTAATAGCCTATGTGAATGGAAAATAATCTTTTTATATAATTTTAATTATTAGCAAAATATTTGCTTATATATGAATGGAAAATAGATTTTTATTCAACTAGAAAAAATAAATTAATCACAAAATACAAAACAATTTAGGTGCTTTTTTAAAACATTGTAATGAATGGTATTTTATTTCTATTTAAATGAATTCTATGTCATAAAGGACATACAAACACTGCTAAATATTTAGCTATAAACTCTACCGACTGGCTTCTTCCCTGTACAATTTCACATGACATATCAAACTTATTTCCACACACTGAAACAAATATATGTAATTTTTGTATTTCATTTTTAATTTAATAAATGAGTTTCACTTTCATTTAGCAAGATTTCATTTAGGCCCCGTGACTCACTCTGAGCTACTGGATGCGATCATGCGAATATGAAGAACTGATAGGAAAGTTGTTTTAATGGAGTTTGATACCGCACGCAGAATGAAAAAATAAAATTCAGCTTTTCCTGTACAGTATAAATGTGAGTTCCGTGATGATGATGTGATGACTCTCCAGGAGTTCATTCAGTGAGTGTGTGTGTTTGTTTGTTTGCGTGAGCTTAGAGATGTGTGCGTCTGTGGTGCTTTACTGACTCGCTAGGTGTGTAGGTCCTGTCGCAAAATGCAGCTAAAAGTCCTTCACTGTGTTTATAGTTTGATTACGGCGTTTACATATCTGCACTTCAATAATGCGACTAAAATAGGAATACTCCACGTCTTAATTCCAGTTGTGTTTACGACGATTATGCCTTTCAGCATATCTGAAGTGCTATACCTTTGCATGGATATGAACCATAATGTGTGAGGCTGTAGTTGTAGCCTATGTTGGATGCAGCACCTGCTAAACTCCGGTGAAAAAAATCAAAAATCAAATCACAAGTGCAACTCTGAGGCCTGCCTGGGTTGCCAGGTGTGTGCAAAGCACTTTATTTGCAGATCAAATCTCATCCTGCCTCAAATCGTCAATGCTAATTTCACACTCACGCTCCATCATAACATCACAACTCAAGAGACATATTTTCACCTCGACGAAAAATCTCGCCGCGATTCAATCTCGCAAGATCTCGTCATACAAGATCTTGTCCCACCCTTACAAATGTAGGATTATTCTACAAGTAAAAAAAAAGTTTTTAATCT
>CAIGQZ010032741.1:5408100-5420365 GCA_903798205.1 Danio tinwini | reverse complement strand
AATCAACCCATCCAATCAACCAACCAGCCAATCAGTCAACTAACCAAGCAAAGAATCAACCAAACAATTAACCAATCAATGAATCAATCAACCAACCAATAACCCATCCAATCAATCAAGCAACCAATCAGTCAACCCAACCAATCAACCAACCAACCAATCAACCAAATAACCAACCAACCAATCAACCAAACAATCAATCAAGCAAGCAACCAAAAAGTCAATCAACCAAGCAACCAACCAACCAGTCAATCAACCAAGCAACCAACCAACCAGTCAATCAACTAAGCAACCAACCAACCAGTCAATCAACCAAGCAACCAATTGACCATTCAATCAATCAAGCAACCATTTAGAAGAAGATTAATTTTACAAGTTAAACAGTTGACTTGAACCATTTTTAATCCATGCAGCCGATTTCTTGTTCTGGCAGGGTTACTTTTAGCTAAGCTTAGCTTAACATAATAAATTGAATCGAATTGGATCATTAGCATTTCATTAAAAAAAAAAAGTTCATTGTCCTATTTAAAGCTTGAGTCTATTGTTATATCGAGTAATAAAAAAAAATTATGAACTATTAAGGATATTTTAAATAAGGGCCAAAGTCGCCAAACAGAGGTCACTGGTCAATCCGCCTTTAGCTACTGCGCCCCCCGCTGCTGGAATCGGCTTCCAGAAATGATCAGACGTGCTCCAACAATAGGCACATTCAATTCAAAGACTTAAAACAAATCTGTTTAGCTGTGCCTTTACTGAATTAGCACCTTGCTATATCCAACAGATTGTACTATTAAGCTGTGTTCACACTACGAGAGACTCGCAGCGGCAAATCGACAAGTGACCGTTCATTTCAACGAAAAGTGAGCAACTACCAGCGACCTCTCTCTAAGCGAGCGACAGCGACTGTTGGCGGCAATGTGGGCGTGTCGAGCATCATGACAAAGTTGAGAATCCTTCAAATTTATGCAAATGAGGAGCGACCTTTTTGAGCGACAACCAATAGGAGCATCAGTACAACTCAACGTGATCCACACTTTTTTCCTGACCATCTTTATAATTAAGCATTTTATGTCCTGATTCCTGTTTCTCTGAACAATGTATACTTTTAGCGGCAAGTGAACTCATTCGCATATCAGCATAAATGTTACCTAAGCAACCTCATGATGGAAACGCCCACTAACAGTTTAATCGCCACCCAGAGCAACAGGCAGCTACAAAGTCGCTGCTAGGGTGAATGAGGCAGTATGTCTTCCTTTTCTATTTTTTAACACATTTTATTCATTCATTCATTTTCTTTTCTGCTTAGTCAATTTATTAAACTGAGGTCGCCACAACAGAATAAACCACCAACTTATTTAGCATATGTTTTACGCAGCGGATGCCCTTCCATTTGTAACCCATCACTTGGAAACATCCATAAAGGCGAACGTGCTACCCACTGCACCACCGTGCAGCCCAACACATTTTATTAATTTTTATTTTTGTTGTTATTTTTTTATACTTGCTCCTTTTATTCTTGTTTATGTAAAGCACTTTGAATTACCATTGTGTATGAAATGTGCTATATAAATAAAGAGAGAAGGAATGCCATTCCAGAGTCTAACTAAACTAATTAACTAAATTAAAGATTACTGAGGTAAACCATAGGAATAGCAAATCGAGGTAACAAAAGGAACTCTGTTAAGTTTGATTTCAGCCACTCTTTAAAGGTGCAGTATGTAAGTTTGACACCCAGTGGTTGAACTCAGTATTGCACTCCTGAATCAAAAAACATTTTCAATCAGCTCCTCCACTGACAAGTCCACGCAAGCGCAGTTTGCCAGATTGCTGCGAGTCTGCCTGACTAACGAGCCTAAAGGCTGATTTGAACCGTTTTCTAACTAAAAGCAACGGCACACGATAGAAGAAATATTTTTCATACTTAAAGGAGTTTTTGTCCTAACCAACACCTGAAATTTCTATTTTAGAAACGGCTTCTATTTCTAATGCTGCGTTCACACCAGACGCGAAAGAAGCGTCAAGCGCAACTGATTTACATGTTACGTCAATGCAAAGACGCGAATAGACATCCTGCACACGTGAATCGCTAGAGTTCAAAAATCTGAACTTCTGCGGACATTCATGCCACGTTAACCAATCAGGAGGTTGCTCTTGAGGGGGCATGATTATGAAGTAGCCCCTGTTGTTGGTGTCCCGGGGGAAAATCCTCCTGCCTACACGACAACAGTTCATCAAACTTGGCTCGGCTCAGTCAGAAGCACTGCTAAATGCTTCCATCATCTAGGTTAAGTTTCTGGAGGAGTTTAAGTTTATGTGCTCAGAGCTGGGTGCACCTCTAACGGCTCCAAACAAATCGACGCTGTTTTTTTTAGCAACGAAGCTACAGTCACCGGGCAGACAGAAGCCCTGCCCATGACACGAATCCACGTCTGTTCTGTAATGAATATGACGCGCGAATGAAGTGGATTTGACGGGCGAATGAAGCTGAGTTTGATGCGCAAATGAAGCGAGTAAACTCAAATGTTTACGCTTCTATTTACGCGCAAATATCATGATTTATCCGCGCGTTCCGCGTCTGGTGTGAACACAGCATAACAGGTGAACAATGATCACTTCACGTACACCTCATGTGCTTTATTCAGTGTTAAATGTTAAAAATTGTGAGTTTGAATGCCATTTTACATGACATTTATTGTCATATACTGAAAGCAGCAGCAGATGAAAATAAAATAAACCATTTGAAATTAAACTTTAGAACTGTGACTCAGTGGAAGCCAACACATATCAGTGTTTTAGCATGTTCATTTAATAAGGTTAAAGATGTTTAATATGCATTAATTAGATTATAAACCTTACCATTTTGTTGGAGTGCAGTGAGTGCACTATTCTGTGATTCTGAATGGCTGTATTTAAATTTCTGTCGTGTTTCGTCTGGTGCAATCAGCCAAATTGCTTATCAAATCTCATCACGTAACGTGTTGTTAGGACATGCGGTTACAATATAACCTGCTCACCTAATGTTTATGTTTGTAATATTTAATACTTTTTGCTAATTAATAACCTCATGTGGAACTCTGAACCTGCGTCTCATTTTAGGGCTGTTCCGATCCACAGGTGGTCACATTTCGGTCGCGAACACAAACTTTGAGAGCATTCATTAACTGAACAAATCAAATACGCTGTTTTCCACCAAGACAACCCAGGGTGCTGAAATATAAGTGGCATTGGGAGGTTAAAACAACCAAAACAAAGACAAAATGGAAAATTTCAAGGAAGAATATTTGACTTTAGCATTGTTTTTCAGATAAACATGTTTACTTGGCATGTTTCTTAAATATCTGTAAACATATTAAGGTATTTTAATGCTTTAGAAGAGTCAAAAACTTACATACAGCACCTTCAAGAGGACACACTCACAAAGCCACACTTTATAAAGCACAATTACTGTTTTAATGAAACCTCCAACACTTTTTTAAATCCCCTGAAATTGCTTGGTTTTTCAGAGCTGTAGAAACTCAGAGCTCAACAACATTATACTGGAACTGAATCATAGGACTGAAGTTCTTTATGGGACAGACCTTGCTCTTTTTCAGATCACCAGTGCTTCTGCTGCTGTCATCGTTATCCATATCCTCCGCTTCATCTTCCTCCTCCTCCTCCTCTTCCTCCTCCTCTTCATCTCCGTCCTCGTCCTCGTCTTCATCCTCCTCATCTTCGTCCGGCGATCCACTGCCTCCATAACCATAGAGACTCAACAGCTCCTGAATAGGCATTTCTCCCTCCTGCAATTTACAGAAATACAAATAATAGTCATGTACAGTAGTAGGACCACAGTGATTTTGTTTTTACTATGAAAGCCAATGGTGACAACAAGGTCACAACATTTTTCAAAATATCTTCTTTTTAGTGTTCAACAAAAGGAAGAAACTGTTTTGATTTGAAACGGGTGGAAGATGAGTAAATGATGACAGCATTTGCATTCTGAAACTGAACTACTTCAGGCAGCACGGTGGCTCAGTGGTTAGCACTGTCACCCCACAGCAAGGAGGTCACTGGTTTGACTCCCGGTTGGGCCAGTTGGCATTTCTGTGTGGAGTTTGCATGTTCTCTCAGTGTTGCCGTGGGTTTCCTCCAGGTGCTCCGGTTTACCCAAACACATGCACTTGAGTAAACTAAATTAACCATAGTGTATGAGCGTGAGTATAAATGCAAGAGTGTATGGGTGTTTCCCAGTACTCCCAGTTTCCCAGCGTAAAACATATGCCAGAATAGCTGGTGGTTCATTGCACTGTGGCGACCCCTGATAAATAAGGGACTGAGCCAAAGGAAAATGAATGAAATTTGACACCCACACAACTTTCTTCAGTGACCTGCTGATTTCAGTTCTGTCGCCTCTGTCTGCAGGCTGAACAATAAACAACAAACATCAGCAGAAACATGGTTGGAATCAAGAAGAGATCAAACCTTTGCAAGTTCTTCAATCTCGTTGCCAAAATTAGTGTCTCCCTCTGGAACCTCCTCTTCTTCAGGGGTCTGATCGTCATCATAATCAGGCAACAGCATCTCTGTTCATGGGTCAAAACAAGCATTGTCAGAACCAACCAAAACTTTGCTTGAGTAAACCATGGACAATATACAGTTGAAGTCAAAATTATTAGTCATTTAGTAATTTTTTTTACAAAAAAAAGCGAGGAAATGTTTACAGTATTCCCTAAAAAAAATTTTCTTCTGGAGAAAGTCTTATTTGTTTTATTTCGCCAAGAAAAAAAGCAGTATTTAATTTTTTTAAATCATTTTAAGGTCAATATTATTAGCCCCCTTAAGAAATATTTTTTTTCGATTGTCTACAAAACAAACCATCGTTATACAATGATTTGCCTAGTTGCCCTAACTTTACTATTTAACCTAGTAAAGCCTTTAAATGTCATTTTAAGCTAAATATTAGTATCTTGTAAAATATCTAGTAAGATATTATGAACTGTCATCATAGCGAGGATAAAATAAATCAGTTATAAGAAATGAGTTATTAAAACTATTATGTGTAGAAATGTGTCGAAAAAAATCTTTCCGTTAAACAGAAATTGGGGAAAAATATACAGGGGGGCTAATAATTCTGGAGGGCTAATAAATTCTGACTTCAACTGTATAAAGACAAACTGACCTGTAGAATTTTAAATATGATTAAACAGTAACTACTAACTATTAAATAGTCAAATGCTATTTACACAAAGTGCAACCAGCATTATTATCACTTCAAACTATTTTCAGGTAGGCCTGTCACAATAATCAATACATCAACTTATCACACAACACATGGACACAACCTCAATTGTTTTTGGTGATGTAATATATATCGCCCATATATAAAAAACAATTCTAGCAACATTTTAGCTTGTGCAACATCTTGATCTCTATTAGAGGTGTCAGTATGGTTAAAAAAACACCATAGTATTTACTATAAATTACTATAGTATATTTTTATTTGGGTGTCTGACAACTAAAAACAGATCTGGTAGCAGATATCACAGCCTCTGTTACTTTTTACCTTGCACTTTTTTGCACATTTATTATTATTTATTTAACATATGTGTTTTCACATTCCGATTTCAATGCCTGATTATTCAATTAGTAAAATGACTATAATTAAATGAAATATTCATAATAATTAAAATATGATGTGTTCTTTGGAAAAGCATACTTGCATTGTAATGATATTATATTGTCACACTTGCATTATATAATGAGTGGCATAAAATGGTCTTGAAATGACTATAATATCATTTATCCCAATATATTTTGGTGCAATATATTGTACAACATAAACAGATATCATAACAGGCCTGTTTTCAGGTATAGATAAATGTTTGATTATATTAATACAATTCAAACAAAAAAGGCATTTAGTTTGTACTATTATAAACTAAATGTCTTCTTTTTATATAATATCAAATAAAATAATATGATTTTTGTATTTCTAAACATCCTAAATAGATGCTGCCTAATCGAAGCATTACTAAAATTCTTCAAATCTTAAGTATTAAACTCTCAATTTCCACTATTAAATATTGATTAGGCAGTTTCAATTATTTTACTTTTAATTTCAAACCAATATGTGATGGGAAAAGATCAACTCTTCAGGCTAGGGATGCTCAAAATAACTGATTAACCGTTAACCGAAAGGGTGCGTTTGTAACCAATTAATGGTATCAGTTAAACTATTAAAAAATATAATTTTTATATCTTTAAAGTTTGGCTACATAAGGGGCCGATCAGTTTTTTATTGGTTTATTAACTGTTTTGGCTCTGCTTATGCTCCCTGCGCGCCTCACGTTATGCTGTTGCGTGCTGTGTGCTCGCGGTTGAAATAAAACTCAACCCTGAGCGGAATAGTGCGTTAAGTCAGTCGCGTCTTTTTTATTGTTTAATCAAATGAAAGCAGAGCAGGGTTTCTGTTAAGATGCCTGCAGTATTTGTGTTGTCAGGACGACGGATATTTTTTTAATGATGGAGAAGAAACTTGTGGTCGAAGTTTCAAGTTAGCCAGGGCTGTAGGCATATTACTTTACAAATCATGGACATCACAATGTTATTCTGTATATTACAATTATAACAACATAAACAGCAACACTCGCGCACAATTGACCAGCTGATTCAGTCGTTTGCTATAGTGACATAAAAAAAGAGCACCTCGCTTCTTTTTTCTTGTCAACATAAAAGGCAGTGTGGTGCGGTGCGCCTTGCATTTTTGGAAAGGAAAATCGCGTTCGCTGTGATTGGCCCCTGATGTGCAACAAATATTTGTTAACTTGCGGATGGTAACACGTGCAACCACACGTGCCTACGGACATATTTTGTCAAAGAAGCAAAATGAAAGAAGAATATTTCTAGTCACAGTTTGACAGACGAGTTGACAAACCAGCGCTGATGCTGATTGCGAGTGAGACGGAGTAAATAAGTCATTATGACAATCTTTAAACTAATAATGACTTATATTATAATGTTAAAAGGGGTTTTGTGACATAATAACAACAAAGCATTAATCAAATGCATATTTTCGGTAGAGAGATCGATTTAATAGCCTGATATTTTTATATGATGGATGAAAAAAACATGATTGGAAAAATCAGCAAATGCCGGCTCTTAAAAAGGATTCAGTCAGTGTTTTTGTTTTGTAATCTTAATTGGTCATTTAGGTGAAAAATATCTAGGGCAGGCCTGTTTATTTTATGATTATTATTTAGTTTATTCTTTTTTTCGATGCTGTCGGAAACTCTGCAGGTGCGTGAAGATGTTCTGTTGTGTTCTGTATGCTGCTGTTCGCATGTTAAAATAAATCAGTATTTTAAAATATTTAATGTGTCACAAAATAGAAACCTCAGTTTTTTTTTTTATTAAATAATATTTTAATATTTATCTGTTAACGGTTAATATTCGGTTAATGAGCTGCGGTTGTTGGTTGGTAAAATAAACCGAAATGAGCATCCCTACTTCAGGCCACTGCTGCTGTTTTTAGGTTAGTTTCATTGTGTAAAAAGATTCTGTCAACTAGTCGGGCTGTTTGCACTTGATGTAAATAAACACTCTGTAGTTTTCTGTGATAGGAAATCGAGTAGCCGTCTTACCTGGGCTTGAACTCCCCAAAGAGGGCTGAAAACAAGACAAAAATGCATTGAAATCAACACAAGTCAAAATAAACTGCAACAATGTAAGCACTATTTTCAATATCAATTATAACTTTCAATTAAAAAAATAAAGAGCATACTTCAACAATTGGATTAACAATAATTAAGCAATAATTAATTTTCTCAATAGTTATCAATAATTAAAATACCAAACTTTTTACTGGAATACCTAAGAAATACCAGGTGTTAAACAGCAAAAGTCAGTCTAATGCACTCGAAAAAGGTGTAAAAAATATTAAAGTGTATTGGCAAGGGCCTCACGATATGATACATATCACGATACATGGGTCACGATACAATATATCACAATATATTGCAATACAAAAAATATTGTGATATATTGCAATAGTTTGTATTAGTATGTGTCACATTACATTGACAACTTGATAAAGTCGGCAGACAAATTAAAATTCCAATTCCAATTTATTTTCCATCCATTCCAATTCATTAGAACTGCACAGTGTGACTGAACAGAGAACTATACAGTATATATTGCAAAGCTTACAAATGGCAGGGCTCGAAATTGCGACTATTTTGGTCGCATATGCGCCCGAAATTCAATCTATGCGACCTCATAATCAATTTGGGAGCATTTGTGCGACTGCATATAATGGTTGTAGTGCGACTTGTTTCAATTTTTTCTAAAAACGTGCTAAATTGGACTTTCTTGCCACGATATTGTTTCATATTAGCTGTCAATCACTCAAGGCTTTCCGCAGTCAGAAAACAGGGAGCTTATAAGGGCGCCAGCCGAGATCAATCGAGTGTTTTCGGAGAAGGTGCCCGAATCTCGATGCGTTGCATTCACTTCGTCTTCAGCGCAAATGTCCGCTAAATGTAAACTGTACACATCATCGCCAAAGAAGCTCGCCTTTACGAAGTTTAAACTGAATCTGCGGCTCATAACAAAGAACGGTATTTGCGCCAGTGGTCATCACGAAAAATCCTGCTCTTATATTGGGTCGGCTGACTCGCCTGCTTTTCCACAAACACAGAAAAATAAAAATCAGCGCATAACGAGACTGAGCATTTAAAAGGACACAAACCGAAAGCAAAACCTTTAAAGAGTGGCAGAAGTGAGACTTTTCTTACTTTCTTTGGTCCATTCTTTCTTGAGATGTATATTATTTTTCTATTTACTGATGACTGCTTTGCAGCTTTCAGCATTAGATTGAATGATTTATTATAATCTTACGTTTGTTTTGTAGCAGAAATATTATTTATTAAATTGACATGCATATAAAAACAATAGTGCAAAATACATATTACTTACTGCAATGCTTCATTTTTGTGTTTGCAAACCATAAATTTATTTTTCATAAAGTAACAGCAGGACCTTTTACAGTACATAACTCGCATTCAAGCACATTAAGGGCAGCATGATAATGAGAAATGTAATTCATTGTTAGTATTATTGACATCATCATCAACAAATACAATAAATACCTTAATATACAATTTGCAGAGGTGCTCATTCATTTTTGGTGGGTGCTCCAAAATTTTTTCTGGTGCTCCTAAATTTTTGAAGTTGGGAGCACCGGTGCTACCAAGTAAAAAAGTTAATTTCGAGCCCTGAATGGCATTTTTTTGTCTAATTCATTACTCCCTGGTTTAGCGTTAAAACCAAAGTGCAGCCACACGTCAGCTCTAAAAGCTGCAGGCACCTTTATATTTTCCACCATGCTCACTTTTGCTTACTTCTCATACCGTACTACTTGGCGTTTTGTTGATCGCGAGTTAGCGACATCTACAGGAGCGGAGGAGGAGGTTGTTTGGCACAACTTGAATCGATTCTTGAGGTTAGACTATCGATACACTATCGTAAAAGAAATTATTGCGATAGTTAGATGTATCAATATTTTTGCACAGCCCTATAAAGAAGCCTTTATTGACATGGCTATTACTAAACATCGGCACAGTTTTACTGAGTAGCCATGTCAATAAAGGCTTTTTAATATTGTTTTTAACCTGTAACTACATTGTGCTTTGGATATTTGGTCTGAAATAGCATGCAAGTATGACTTCAATTAGCAGTCATTGGCTGCTAATATGACTCCTCTATTTAAAATTTGCAAAGATTACTTTTCTGAAATTATATTATTAGAAAGGTCTGAATGTGCGAATATAAAACCAACTTTAGCTCAGTCTTTTATATTGTGGTCAATTTTGGTACTGATTCACGACACTGTTGGATCTAAGTCCTGATATAATTAGTTGTGAACTGCTCGACTAAACTTTAAACGTAAAATTAGCTTTAGAAATGCCTCAATAATATAAATAAGAATATCTAAGGATCTATAAAGTCATATATATAGTTATATTATATTTAAATTATTATTAATATTACTAATTATAATAATTACAATTAATAGTGGGCTGCATTGTGGCGCAGTGGGTAGCACGTTTGCATCACAGCAAGAAGGTCGCTGGTTCGAGCCTCAGCTGGGTCAGTTGGCGTTTCTTTGTGGAGTTTGCATGTTCTCCCTGTGTTCGCGTAGGTTTCCATCCGTGTGCTCTGGTTTCCCCCACAGTCCAAAGACATGTGGTATGGGTGAATTGGGTAGGCTAAATTGTCCGTAGTGTATGAATGTGAATGAGTGTGTACGGATGTTTCCCAGTGATGGGTTGCAACTGGAAGGGCATCCGCTGCGTAAAACATATACTGGATAAGTTGCCGGTTCATTCCTCTGTGGCGACCCCAGATTAATAAAAGGACTAAGCCGAAAAGAAAATAAATGAATGAATGACAATTAATAGTTATATTTATTTATAACAATTATCTAGAAAGTCAGAATGTGCAAAAATAAAACCAACTTTACCTCAGTCTTTTATTTTATGATCAATTTTGGTGAGGCGTCGGGTCACTGTTGGATCTAAGTCCTGATATAATTAGTTGTGAACTGCTTGACTAAACTTTAAATGTTAAATTAGCTTTAGAAACACCTCAATAATATAAATACAAATATGTAAGGATCTATAGTCATATATATATATATATATATATATATATATATATATATATATATATATATATATATATATATATAGTTATATAATATATCAATTATAATTATTTTATTCAATTATAATTATTATAATTAATAGTTATATTTATATATAAAGTTTATCTAGAAATTCAGACTGTGCAAAATAAACACAACTTTACCTCAATCGTTTATGATCAATTTTGGTAAGGCGTTGGGTCACTATTGTCAATTAGTTGTAAACTGCTTGACTAAACTTGCAATATTGTAGTTAAATTAGCTTTAGAAATGCCTCAATAATATAAACAAGAATATGTTAGGGTCTCTAAAGTCATATATATAGTTATATATAAATTATTATTAATATTATTAAATTATAATCATTATAATTCACAGTTATATTTATTTATGCGTTTATCTAGAAAGTCTGCGAAAATAAAACAAACTTTACTTCAATCTTGTATTTTATGATCAATTTTGGTGAGGCGTTGGGTCACTGTTGGATCCAAGTCCTGATAAAATTAGTTGTGAACTGCTCGACTAAACTTTAACGTTAAGTTAGCTTTAGAAATGCCTCAATAATATAAATAAGAATACATAAGGATCTATAAAGTCATATATATATATATATATATATATATATATATATATATATATATATAGTTATATAGTTTATATAGTATATATGTATATAAAGTTTATCTAGAATGTCAGAATGTGCGAAAATAAAACCAACAATTTTTTATATTATGATCAATTTTGATAGATGTTGGGTCACTGTTGTCAATTAGTTGTGAGCTGCTTGACTAAACTTGCAATATTGTGGCTAAATTAGCAGTATAGATGCCTCAATAATACCTATATAATAGCTATAATCCATGCAGACCTAATTAAGAATAAAAATAAATATTCACTGCAGCAATTTTATCTTATTTTAGTTAGGTTTGTGGATTATTAAAAATGCCTCTGATGGATTAAAAATTACAGCAAGCTAGGCCAATCTCTCCAACCGAGCCCAAATAAACCAAGAGATGCTCTGTATGTGTGTGTTTCTGTGTGACTGGAAGTTCAGGCTGATGTGCAGCTAATACTTCGCCTAGCATTGATTAACATTGTTTTTTAAGTACAAATGCGGTGTATAAAATGCCCATAAATTCAGAATTGAACATACAAAATATCAGCAGTCTCGTCAGCGTTTTTACACATTAGAGATAATTGACGCATTATAACATATTGAATTATGACCATAGCAGAGTGCCAAGCTAACTGAGAGCGAGCTAACTCTATTAACTTTGCAGAAATACAATTTCAAAAAAAATAAAAACAATTCAACGCGTCTTTCGAAATAAAATACCGCTTAACTTAACAACAAATATACTTGATATGATGCAAATTTTAAAATCGGTTAACCAATTAAATATCCCATTAAATACAAATAAGCGGTTATTTATTTCTGGACAATAATGAGAATTTCCTTCTTACCTCCGCCATATTTACAGCGCTGCTAAGGGTCAGTGGAATGTGGGCGGAGTCAAAGAAAATCCCCGGATGATCTCTCTCTCTCTCTCTCTCTCTCTCTCTCTCTCTCTCTCTCTCTCT
>CAIGQZ010032741.1:5348053-5406321 GCA_903798205.1 Danio tinwini | reverse complement strand
ATATATCTCACCAGTGATGTGATTTGCATTTATACAGTACAACAGTTCAACGGCATAATCATGTGTATAAAAAAGAAAATCAAACACGGAGAGTCTAAAAACCCTTTTGTAAGAGGAACTACTTTCTTCCACTAGTCATTCACATCTGCAGCTGATGTCACAACAGCAGAAATCATTGCTACTTCACAAACGTCACTTTAGAGCTAGTATTTGAATGATTCTCTAGCGTAATGTCTAAAGTGATGACAAAACAGCTGATTTTGTTCACATTTTTAGATTATGAGGCTGAACCCCATGAGATGCCATCAGTCTATAGAGATTTCCCAGTATTTCTGTGTTGCAATTGGAAGATCACAACAATTAACCCCAGAAAAAGTCAAAGCAGCGCAAAAACTACCAGATTACTGTTGTGTTTGCGTTAAGGAAAAATGTTAAACACATGTGGGCATTTCTTCTTTCTTTCTTTTTACTGAACTAGTCTGCAGGAGGGAAAACACAACAAAAAAGTATACTGGATTATACAAAGAGTGGCCATCACAAAATACATATATTCCTGATATGTGAGTCCCATCTTACATTCAACACACTACAATCATGATATAAATACAGCACTACAACATACAAAAAAGAGAGAGATTGACTTAAAAAGTCACTTACCAGATTTATAATGATTTGATCAGCTGTAGTTTTACGTTGAATTTTTCTCCTCTAAGGGCTTATTATGTGGTGTCTGTGGCCATCTTGTGGCAAAACGTCAACCTTCTTTGCCACAAAACAACTACATTCTTGCCTAAAAAAGCCTTAAAAGTACATTATGTTGTCCAACAGCTGCAATATTTGTCCAACTGTAGTCCTCTGCTTGCCGCTCGTGTGAGCGGAGTAACACAAGAGTAAAAAGCCTGTACGAGTTTTGATATTGCAGAATATTGCACAGCTATCAGCCAAGATTCGAGAACCAAACAGAACTGTTATATAAATATATATAACTTGTATAGTAAATATATAACTTGCCTTTAAAATAACATCAAACGCCTAAGCTCTTATTCAGCTAAATTAAGCAAAAAATACAAATATTGATTAAAAACAGCTTTTTTCAGGTGTATGTGTATGCAAATTAAAGCGTTAAATTAATTTTATATTTAAACATTTCATTAAAACCTCAGAAAAAAAATTATCTGCCTACAAAAGGAAAAAGAAATGCTATTTATACTGTAATATCAACTTATGACAAGATCAAGGGTTCAAGTTTAAAGTCTCTTCTTTGTTAATATTGTCTTAAATAAATATGTAGATGTGTCGATTGTAATAAGTTCGCTAGATAACTCACGCTCTACAGAGCAGGGGTGGCCAAACTTTTACTTGTGAAGGGTCATAAACCAAACTTGATTCAGGCTAGTAAATATAGTTGCCATGGGTAATTTCCTAATTTATTTAATAATACTTAAAAATGACTGAAAAACACTGCTTTATATTAACAAATACAGTATTTTTTACATTTATAAAGAACCTATTACAGTAAAAACAAACAATCTCATTTATAACATAACAAAAGAATTACACTACAGTAGTTTTTGCCTTGATTTTCTCGCTGATGTCTTCTGCTTAGTCCTCTATTCGTCAAATGACAGTATTTACATTTTCATTTACATTTAATTTCAGTTAACTTTTTTTGCAGCTCAGCAATAAAACAAACAAAAAAAGGTTATGTCAAATTAAAAATGACGATGTTTGTGTTAAGGTCATTTGCCCCATCCACCTTTCCATTATTCTCACTCTCCTCTTAGATGGGATGGTGGGCCAAATCAAAGGTTACAATGAGTCCGCTTTGGCCCGCGGGCCCTACTTTGAGCATCTTTGCTCTAGAGGGAAGGGGGAAAAAAAGGAACGTTTTTCATTAATAATAATAATAATAATAATAATAATAATAATAATAATAATAATAATAATAATAATAATAGGCTAATATATGAGCAATATCACACGAGTAGCAGTGCGATGTGGCTATATATCGGCACTGGTGGGAGGCTTGCATTGGCTTGGTGCCCACCACCAGTGCCCATATACAGCCACATTGCACTGCTGTGAGTGTGATATTGCTTTTCTACAACAGTTCGACGGCATAACCGTGTGTATAAAAAAGAAAATCAAACACGGAGAATCTCAAAAACCCTACTTTATTCCACCGTTCATTCACATCTGCAGCTGACGAATACAAATTCACCAACATCACTTTAGAGCTAGTGTTTGAATGATTCTCTAGCGTAATGTATAAAGTGATGACAAAACAGCTGATTTTGCTCACATTTTTAGATTATAAGGCTGAACGGCATGAAATGCCATCAGTCTACAAAGATTTTCCAGTATTTCTCTGTTGCAATCGAGATTTCACACTACCAGTAAACACTACCAGATTGCTACACTCTCAGAAATAAAGGTAGGTGAGCTGTCACTGGGGTGGTACCTTTTCAATAGGTACAAACTTGTACCAGGTCAATATTAATACCTGAAGAGTACATACTAGTACCTAAAAAATACAAAAGCGTTCCTCTTAAAAAAAAAAAATAAACTAATATATACTTTTGAGGTACCAATACGGGCACTTTAAGTACAAATGTGTACCTTTTGAAAAGGTGCCACCCCAGTGACAGCTCACGTACCTTTATTTCTTAGAGTATGGTATAAACACAGCACTACAAAATGCTAAAGAGAGAGATCGACTTAGAATGTCACTTACCTGATTTATAATGATTTGTTCAGCTGTAGTTTGAAATTTAGGCTGAAAAAATTTAGTTTTTCTCCCCTAAGGACTTATTATGCGGTCTCTGTTGCCATCTTGTGGCGGTACGTCAACCGTCACTTTCTTTGGTCTGCTCAGAGTGATGGAGACCAATGCGCTGAATCTCTGAAATTATGAATATTTAAAATAGGCACTATCTTATTGCAATCTAAACAACTACGTTCTTGCCTTAAAAGCCTTAAAAGTACCTTATGTTGTCCAACAGCAGCAATATTTGTCAAACTGTAGCATGTCCGCTGTTTATTGCTGTATGTGGGCGGAGTAATACACTAGAGTGAAAAGGCGGTACTAGTGCTGTTATTTGCAGAATATCACATGGCTATCAGCCAATCAGATTCAAGAACCCGACAGAACTGTCGTATAAATAAATAAACACTAAATATAATTTTAAAGTATGATTTCTACAATTTTAGTAATTTAAAAAGAAAGTAGTCTATTAGCTGTTTTAATAAAAACAATCGTGTGCAATTAAAGTAGAAGAGAAATGAGTATTAGAAAACTATACGTTTATTATACATCTCTGTACATAACTCGTTCTCAGTGTAACATAGAGCAGTCTCAATACTGTCTTCTTTTACAAGAATATAGGCAAAGTCTTATACATGCAGTTTCAAAACAAACCCAACACTCACCAAGGCACAAATCAATTATGAGTTCCTACTCCTGTAGCAGATTGATGCAATAAAAAAAATGCTGTTTTGACTTTATGCTTGTTTTCTAAAATTCAAAATGCAATTTAACAACAGTTAAGGAGTGATCCAACAACATGTATCCAAATATTGCAAACTGTTGCAATCCAAAAGCACCACAGACTCAGCATTCCTGATTCATGTTCATTCTGCATGAGACATTTAGTCCTTTTTATTCAGCATGAATAATCTCCCACATGTCGCTCAGTCACTTTTACAGCCCATTCCACTTACATCACTTATTCTATCCATTTTCAGGCCGAAGCAGTTTTTCCGCTTGTCTCTGTTTTTGGGAGGCTGTTTTTTGCGTGATTGATCGCCGGATGGCGGCCGCTGTTTTGCGCCTGTTTTCGCGTCCAGATCTGGAGGCTCTTTAGCTGCGCGCGACCTGTTGAGCGCGCTCCTGTTCTCTGCTGCGGGGAGAGTTTTTGTGGACTGCAAGAGAAAATGACCGTGTAAAAGATAAAAGATCAGTGAAAAAAAGGGATATTTACATTTAATTGAAGAAACAGCTTTTATTTAGGCTACTATAAGCATGTATCACCATATTTTATAGCATTTAATTGCTATAAGCAAACGTATGGAATATAAAAATAATAATATTAAAAGATAAAATAGGTTTGTTTACAGCGTACAGCCACTGTAAAAATGCGATTGTGGTTCCACACAATTGATTTGTGTTGGGACAACATGAAGGAATTAAGTTAACTTATTTATTCTTACAAATGTAAGTGGATTAAACATAAACTATTTAAGTTGTCACAAAAAAACTCAATAATTGTGTTGTTTCAGCTCATTTTAAATAAGTAGTTTTTGAACAAACAGCAAATTTCCTTTTTCTGAGAGATAATTAAACCGCAATTTAGCCATTTTATTTTACATAAACTGTTGAAAATGGCAATAAAACGCCACAAACCTTGTACTGGACTGTGGTGAAGGGTTTTGCGTAAAGTGACAGACTGACCACGAGCAGCCCGCAAAGAAGCGTGTAAATCATATCCATCCCAAGGACGTCTGTGACAAATCACTGCTAATGCAAACGTGCTGGATCACACATGCCCACTTTCACACAGCTTTATAATCCAGCTGTGATGTCATTGTGATTTAAATAATAGCGGCATCGCCTTAATGCTTTGATGCAGCTAGCATAGCTTGTAGTTTAATATTATTATTGTTTTGTTAAAAAAGCGCACAAATATAGTCTATGCTAACCAAATAATCTATACAATTCTATTATAATATGAACGTCAATTAAATAAATCCCACACACTAGCACAAACTTGCACAGTCACAAACAACAACATAGACTTATATTTACTGGGAAGATTTTGTTCAATTTGAGAAGACGGAATTATAATTCATAATTCATAATTCATTTAATATTATAATTATTTTTTTATTTATGATTGAAAATTTTAATTGTTTAATCTACATTTTAACTTAAGCTGTCTTTTTTGTATATATTTATAGCCTATAATTTATTTTATTTCATATTTTTTGCCAATATAATTATATTTGCAGCAGTATTAACCAAATACAAATAATTTCTTCTATTTCATGCCAAAATATGACACTTCAGACATTTTGAGCGCAATTAAACTACAATTCCCATGATGCAACCCCGACGACTTTCTTCTTTTTTTATGGACCCGGAAGAGTTAGTAGGGGGTTGTCCAGAAGTGTTCGGCGAAATAGACAAGAGAAACAGTAGACGGTGAGTTGTCATTTATATGTGAATATAAGTGTATGCTTATCTTCATTTTGAGTTATTCATTGTGACACACGTTTATGTTATTTAAAGATGTCACTTAAGGGAAGGCACGAGGACTAGATAACGTTAGCTGTTTAGTTCGTAGTTAAAGAAACACTGTGCGTCACACGCTGTTATGAGAATAATACCCTTAATTGCTAAACTATCAGTCATAAAAAAGTATTTTATTTTTGTGAATGTTATTTCAAACATATCGAAAGTACTTTCCCTCTTTACCCATTGCTTATGAGCTTATAGCATGGGTTTAAGCTAAGCTAAACATTAAAATATGACATGGCCAGTGCAGGTCTTGGTGGACTTTTGAATCTTTAATTCAGCATTTTAGCAATGGGATTTATGTCAGTTATTACATGATGTACTGTTCAACTACAGTCTTTTTCAGATGTTGTTGTTTTAGAGCAATTCCAGCGTTATGGATGTGACATTTGCAGTAAAAACTCAAAACATAAATTCACATAGAAAGTATATGTTAACATTATATTGACACATCTGTTTATATTTCCAGAACAACTAACCACAGGTAAGGGACCAGAAAAATATCAATCTGTCAACATGTTTTGTACTTTAAATGAGGAAAATATACATGATCAATTCAATGCAAATGTCAACCTTACCATGAAAAAAATTACATATTTGTCAAAATAGCGAAACTTTCTGTGTTGTTTTTGTAAGCAAGTATTTTACAGTGCTTTAAATATACTCAAATCTTTCTGTAGTCAGCGCCAATAGCCTAGTGGTTAAGTGCGCCGACATATAGCACAATGGTGCTCACTGCGACCAGAGTTCGATTCCCGACTCAAGGTTCTTTGCCAACCTTTCCCCTCTCTCTGTTCCCAACAATTTCCTGTCAATTCTCTGCACTATTCTATCCATTAAAGGTTAAAATTCTCTAAAAAACAATTATAAAAAAATGTTTCTGCCAGTGTTTTAAAACAATTATATCTGATATACAAAAGTCACACAAATGTCAATTTCACATCCGTCACATCCATAACGGAGAGATGCCACATCCATAACGAAGCTTTTTTCTTATAAATGCAAAAATGTAAAATAAAATCAATCCTTTTTGTTCTATAGAGAGCCAACTTTTACCCTTTTGATTAGCATTGTTTCTTTTGGTTTGTGCAGTTTAATTTACAGAATTTTTACAAAGTATGTTGTATACTGCAAACTTGCAGACTTTTTCGTCACATCCATAACGCATGTTTATTGTCCTTATTTAAAATATAAAAAATGTTTACGGGTTGATATTTTTCTGATCCCATAACTCTGTGGTCAGTTGTTATGGAAAATATTAACAGATGTGTCAACATAATGTTACCATATACTTTCCCTGTGAATTTATGTTTTGAGATTTTACTGCAAATGTCACATCCATAATGCTGGAATTGCTCACATGCGTTATGGATGTGACCAAAAAATATGCCAGTTTACAGTCTACAACATACTTTGTAGAAATTCTGTGAATAAAACTGCACAACCCCCCCCAAAAAAAATCAATTCAATTCATCTTTATTTGTATAGCGCTTATACAATGTAGATTGTGTCAAAGCAGCTTCACATGGAAGTTTATAGTGAATTGAAACAGTGTCAGTTCAGTTGTATCAAAAAAAAAAAGATAATCAAAAGGATTAACGTTCCCTTTCTATAGAACAAACATGATTGATTTTATTTTGTTGAATATTTTTGCATTTATGAGGAAAAAGCTTCGTTATGAATGTGACGTCTCTCCGGTATGGATGTGACAGATGTGAAATTGCCACTGGTGTGACTTTGGCAAATCAAATAGAATAGTTTGAAAACATTGACTGATACATTTTTGAGCATTTCTAAAGCACTGTAAAATACTTGCTTAGATAAAAAAAAAGCTTTGAAACGGTTTCCCTATTTTGGTGAGAACTTATTCATGGCAAGGTTGACATTTGCATGGAATTGCTCTGTATTAATTTTTGTCTACTTCTTAGGCAACATTGTGATTGAAGATAGTTCTTGAGATAAAATATGAGACACAAGCAGCTCATAATTTCCTGTTTAAAACTGATATTTAATTTCAGAATTTCTGAAAATACTATTTATTTGTGTGAATTTAGGGTTCATTTAATCCTTAAGACTACAGGGATTTGGACAGTGAAACTGAAACACTGGCTAATTTAGTGTTGGAGGTTTCATGGCTAAATTTGAGCAGCCTGATGGCCGATTCATTGATTGCACATTCAGTTTAATTTAATTCAATTCATCTTTATTTTTAAAGCTCTTTTACAATGTGGATTGTGTCAAAGCAGCTTCACATAGAAGATTGTAGTGAATTGAAAGTGTCAGTCCAGTTTTCAGAGTTTAAGTTCTGGTCAGTGTGTTTTAATATTTACTGCTGAGAGTTCAAACACTGAAGAGTAAGTACTGAGAGTACTGGTTGAGTACTGGTACTGGTGGTTTTACTGAGAGTACTGGTGGTTTTCACCAGTAAGAGCAGAGTGTGAAGGTTTAATTAGCAGAGTAAAAGCAGTTTTGCTTAAAATATTGCGATGTACACAACATTATGGGTGACATCAGAGTTCAAAAGGACAAATTGTTGGTGCGCATTTGGCAGGCGCATCTGTGACCAATACAGCAAGTCTTTGTGATTATCAAGAGCCTGTTATCTAGAATAATGTCAACAATCCACCAAGAAGAAGAACCACATCTAACAGGAGTAACTGTGGACGCAAGAGGAAGCTGTCTGAAAGGGATGTCCGGGTGCTAACCCAGATTGTATCCAAATAAAACATTAAACCACAGCTGTCCAACTCACTGCAGAATTAAATGTACAACTCAACTCTCCTGTTTCCACCAGAACTGTTTGTCGGGAGGTCCACAGGGTCAATATACATGGCCGGGCTACTAGTATAGCCAAACATCATTTTCTATAGTACAAGTAGCAAAAATCTTGGGCTGTGGACAATGTGAAGCATGTATTGTTCACTGATGAGTCCACCTTTACTGTCTTTCCCACATCCGGGAGAGTTACGGTGTGGAGAAGCCCCAAAGAAGCGTACCACCCAGACTGTTCAATGTCCAGAATTAAGCATAGGGGTGGATCAGTGATGGTTTGGGCTGCAGTATCATGGTATTCTCTAGGCCCAATACTTGTGCTAGATGAGCGCGTCACTGCCAAGGACCTTTTTGAAGGACCATGTCCACCCAATGTGTCGAACATTATATCCTGAAGGTGGTGCCATGTATCAGGATAATAACGCACCAATAAACACAGCAAGACTAATGACAGAGTGGTTTGGCAAGCATAAAAGTGAAGTTAAACATCTCCCATGACCTGCACAGTCACCAGAGCTAAATATTATTGAGCCACTTTGAGCTGTTTTGGGGGAGTGAGTCAGGAAACGTTTTTCTCAACCAACATCGCAGGCCACTGGACACTATTCTGCAAGAACAATGGCTTAGAATCCCACCGGCAACTGTGCAGGACTTGTATCTGTCATTCTCAGGATGAATTTAAGCTGAATTGGCCGCAAAAAGGAGGCCTTACACCAGGGATGTCCAAACTCAGTCCTGAAGGGCTAGTGTCCTGGAGAGTTTAGCTCCTACCCTAATCAAGCACATACCTGAACCAGCTAATTAAGCTTTTACTAGATATACTAGAAACGTCCTGACAGGTGTGTTGAAGCAAGATGGAGCTAAACTAAGCAGGACACCAGCCCTCCAGGAGTTTGGACACCCCTGCCCTACACCGTGGGTGCCCAATCTTGTTTCTGGAAAGCTACCTTCCTGTAGATTTCAGCTCCAACCTTGATCCAACACAACTAAACCAAGGCTGTTTCTCAATTCCAAGAATGCAGAGAACAGACTTGCCTATGTGAAGACCAGGTCACCTCGGAAGAACGAACTCAGGAGACTGCGAGAACACAGAACGTGTCCTCCGAGAAATTAGATGCTGCGTTCTTTCCTGCGTTCATCTGACCCACACCCATTTTTTTTCGGGAAAGTTACTTAAACATAATTTTTTTTTCACTTTTCAATAACATGCACAAAACCTTACAAATATACAGTTGAAGTCAGAATTATTAGCCCCCCTGATTATTTTTTCCCCCAATTTCTGTTAAACACAGAGAAGATTTTTTTAAACACATTTCTAGACATAATAGTTTTAATAACTCATTTCTAATAACTGATTTATTTTATCTTTGACATGATGACAGTAAATAATATTTGACTAGATATTCTTCAAGACACTTCTGTACAGCTTAAAGTGACATTTAAAGGCTTAACTAGGTTAATTAGGTTAACTAGGCAGGTTAGCAGGGCCGGCGCATCCATAGAGGCGACCTAGGCGGCCGCCTAGAGCGGCATAATAATGAGGGTGGCAAACGCGCCCCGCCGCCCAAACCAACGTACTGACTTTTATCCACAACATCAACAGAACACTTGCATAATAGGGGTCTGGCATAATAGTGAGGGCGGCAAACGCTCCCCGCCGCCCAACCCAACATACTGACACATACTTAACCCCCCGTCCTCACTTTATGAACTGGTCAGGTTCGTTTTCACTTTCGGGTTGAGGGAGGCGTGCTAGTCCATTGCCTAGAGCGGCAGTTCGGCTTGCTCCGGCCCTGCAGGTTAGGGTAATTAGGCAAGTTATTGTATAACGATGGTTTGTTCTGTAGACTATTAAAATATATATAGCTTAAAGGGGCTAATAATTTTGACCTTAAAATAGTTTTTTTTTTTATTAAAAACCGCTTTTATTCTAGCCGAAATAAAACAAACAAGACTTTCTCCAGAAGAAAAAATCTCTTCCTGAGATAAATAAATAATATCTCTGAACTTAAAATGAAACTTAATAAATCTAATAATAAAATTCTGCGCTTCCCACTTCCTTTATTCAGCCGCAATGACTTCTGGGACTTCTAGAGTGAGTTCGATGCTCAAGTCTGCATCGATGCATTCTCGATACCAAGTACACATCCGGGAACTTTCACGCGCCCTCCGTTATTGTGGTCTTGAGTTTAGGAGTTGAACTTTGGCGGTTCATGATGACATTACACAAGCACACGAGGACACAAGATCGCTGAAGAACAAATATTGAGAATCAGCCCAACTAAAGCTGCGGTCACACTAGAGTTTGAGCTTGCGAAATTCTGTCGTACGGCGCTGCGAAAAGGGGCGGGATTAAACAAGATGATTAGGCATTAAAAAAAGCGAGCGATTGCTCCATGTTTCAAATGATTCTGGATTGGTCTCACGCAGTCAAGTGATGTGATTTCGCAGGTCAGAGTTCACCAAGCTTGAACTTTGCATCGCAGTGAAATGCGAAATTTGACGCATTACCCTGCATTTCCGGTCTGATGCATTCGCGTGCGTATGAATGGAAGTCTATGGGGAGAAAAGTCCAGTGTGACCGCAGCTTTAGTCAGATCTGAAGGAGCACTTGGTAATTACAGACAGGTGTGTTTGATAAAGGTTGCAGCTAAACTCTCCAGGAACAGGATTGGGCACCCCTGCCCTACACATACCAATGAATTATTGTTGTCTAATACTAGGCATTTCAGTTTTGTTGTCCAACCCCTGTATCCTTCACAAAATGGAGGATAGAAATCTTTTGTCGTCACCCCCACCCCCAGTTTATTTTGAGGTGAAATTCTCACTATTAATATACATTTATTATGACTGAACTATTTGGCCTCAATAGAAATCTAATTTGCTAGTTTACACAGCAGTGAATTCTGCAATTCTAATATTCTGATCTGAATTAAGCTAAATAAAAAGATGTCTTTGTACTACTGCCCTGTACTTTCTGCCTTTGCAAAATGATTTTATTCTGTTTTGTTTTCAATTTAATCCCCCTTGTTCATGTAATATTTATATTATATAACAAATAAAATTATTATAACTAGGGCTGGGCGATAATTCAATATCGATAATTATCACAATATATAATTTCTTGATAAAACGATAATGACTGTTCGATAATTGCTCGATAATATTATTTAATTTGCAGCCTGCCCTTCCGGATGCCACACACAGTTTACAAGTGCACAAGGCGATTGGCATGCTGAAAATCCTATAAAATTGAGAAATATAAAGATTTTACATTTATCGTGATAATTATAAAAAAATTATCGTGATAATTTTTTTGCCATGTCGCCCAGCTCTAATTATAACTGATAAAGTCATCAGCTTGTTCCAAAAAAGGCAAGATTACCCTGCTGGAAATAAATAAATTAGTCATGAATAGGCCCACATGGAATCTGCGCTCACAGAAATCCGCAGGTTTCCGCAGATTTTTTAGCCCATCATTGAGTCTATTTATTTACTTGTGTAAATGTTTGTGTATTTATATTTATTCAGTTTTTAAATTAATTTCACTAATATTATTTTGATATAATAATAGTAATATTAAAATGTTCCTATGATTTTTTTTACAATAGTCTTTTAGATATATTATATAAGAGACTTGCTTTGTTTACCAAATAAGTTGATCTAATTGGATTTGCATTGTAAACATTAAATAGAAGTTAAATTTTTTTTATTTTTAATTTCATATTTTAAGTTATTAGTTATAATACTCCTAAATTCATTCCACATAAATCCACAGATTTTTACAAAATTCTCAGCAGAAATAGAAAAAAAGTCAGCAGATTCTGTCTGGCCCTAACCATAAAAGATACATACACTTTACAATAGAGGACGCTTTTTCAAACGTTTTCAAACATCAAACAGTGCTTGTACAACATTTATTAATCACATTTGTACATTGACTAATGCATTGGTTAATGCACTGTTAGTTAAAACATGAACTAACAATGAACAGCTGCGTTATTCATATTTGCTAACGTTAACAAATGAATAAATACAGTAATAAATGTTTTGTTCCTTTTTTATTCATGTTCGTAAGTACATTAACTGTCCTGTATTTAGTTAAACATTGTAATTCAAGAGTTAATTTTATATGAAAGTATTGAAACTGTACTGTCACCACTAGGGATGGGTACCGAAACTCGGTACTTTATCTGTAACGGTGTTACATTATATAAGACCAAAGTATCGATAAGCTCTGACGTTAACGGTTCTGCTATCAGTACTGGATAATTACCAGGCCAACCTTTTCTAATTTGCCACATTTGATATTCGTCTGCACAGTTGGCAATCTCACATGAGAAATGCTTGTGTTTCCGGCGAGCGCGTCAAGTATAGAAGCCTTCGGTTCTCGGCAGTGTGTGCACACTCAGCGGAGGCTCGTGCTAAGTGCACACACATAGCTCACAACACAGTCTCGCACATGCACACACAGCTCGTAAGCTTGCAGAGTGGCAGAGAGAACCAAAGGGTTGCATCTTGCATTTCCCGAGTGGACAACAAATGCAACAAGTTTGGCTAAGCATCTTACAAAAGTGCATTAACTGCAGAAAGGCAAATAAAAAAATTTTGACAGCCTAGCAAAAGTTACAGTACATCATTCACATCTTTATGCTAGCTGTCAATCACATACGGTCTCTCTAAATTAGTATATAAGTTTAATGAACACACACACACATTCGGTTACATTGAAAACAGAATAAGCCTAAATCTTAAACATAAAAAATGCATAAAAAACATTATCTGATTATTTAACTGCATTTTGCAACTCAAAGAGGGTATTTTCAACTGCAGGGAGCACAATAAACCAAGAAAGATCCTGACTTCTACCAGAAAAGTCAAACATGTTGATTTTTCTCCAGAAGAATAGTTAAAAGCTGAGAGTCAGTTTCCTTAAAATCATTGTACATTCTTTTACCGGAATTTTTTATTTATTTAATTGTTTTACAATTATAGTTTTTTTTCATAAAAAATGTAATACTAAATAAAGTGTTGTTTTTCATTAAAAAAAAACATTATAAAAGGTACAGATAAGAGAACGTTAAAGTACCGAACAGATAAAGGTCGAATTATACTTCTGCGTCAAGCGCACGCGTATGCTACGGCGTAACCTACGCGTGGACGCATAGCCCTTCGCCGTGGCCGTCGGCGACGTTGACGTGCACCTCTCGAAAAATGTAGTGCGTAGCGCAAGCTCTGTGATTGGTCAGCTTGGTAGTGCTGACAAGTGTGGGTGGAGGTGAGAGCTGTGCGCCCGATGCAGCGAGTGTTTACAAGTGTGGAGTCCCGTGCAGAAGCTCCGGATGGAGACTGTTGTTTTGTGTTTACCTTATAATTAAAGTTGCTGCATGTCCGCTGGTTCCCGACTCAAAATGAGCTAATTTGAGCCACTTGTACATTGACGAAGTGTTCAGAAAAAACAAAACACCAGCGAAGAAACTCGACACAGAGAAACATAAACACCTACTGCCAGCTAGCGTTTCAGAAGTGTATTGCAGAGAAACAGAAACAGCACGCAGAAGTATAAATGCATGATCACGCCGACCACTTGACGCAGAAGTATAAACCAGGCTTAAGTGGTATCGATAAAAGTAGAAATACCGTTAACACCTTAACGATACCCATCCCAGGTAGCCACTGGCTTGCTTGGTTCGGGACTTGTTGAGCTACGCATCGATGGATTTGCTCTTTAGTGTTTGGACTTAAAGCAGTGAAAATTAAACCATACTGAACTGAACTTCAAAATCTGGACTGACACAGATTCAGTTTACTACAACTTCTATATTAAGCTGCTTTGACACAATCTACATTGCAAAAGCGCTATAAAAATAAAGATGAATTTAATCGATTTGAAAAGCTACCCTGTACTGTTAACCTTATGTAACAGCGACATGTTAATTTATGTATTTTTTCCAGATATTATGGCATTTTCCCCTAAAGCAAAGAGAACCCCCAAAAATAAAGATGGGAAAGGTGCGCAAAATCTACCCAGACCCCAGAAGGATGCTTACGCCAGACTTCTGAATCAGCACCAGAATGGCAAGTTTCGATCTTACTTGCAAGAGTTTGTAGAGCAGCAGTCAGAGGAGAACGTGACTACATCGGTTAGCAGGTCTGATGCCAACAGAAGAAAAAAAGGCCATTCAGAGTCATCCTATTTCAATGATAGCGTCTCCTCTGCGCAGAGTAGGCCGATGTTGGCTAACACTTTCAACTCTTTTCACGCGGACAAAACATTCCATCAGGTAACATGCGCTGAAGACCCGGGCACGAATCGGGGCATGCTGGAAAAGTTACATAAGGGTTCTGCTCCCAAAAAGGCATCCGCTAAAGTGAAAAAAAGTGAAAAAGATATCAAAGCGAACACGAGTCTGGTGGGATCTGAGGAAGGCGACGCTCAACAGTTGAGCGGTTCATGCGGGGAGGAAAAAGCGAGGAAAAAATCAAAGAAGAAAAGCTCAAAAGGACATTTGGAGAAAAAGGACAAGGGTGCGTGTGGTCTTGAAGTCGACGCCGATGTTGCTGAGAAATCGGCAAATAAAAATGTCAAAGCTCCTCAAGGTATTTAGCGATTGAATAGTTGATCTCTTACACCAAGCTTTAACTTAAAGGGCACCTATTATGCTAAAATCACTTTTATGAGAGCTTTGAACACAATTGTGAGGCGACAGTGTGTGAATATAACCATCCTCTGATAGTAACAATTATTAATTGTATTTTCTATAATCATGCTTGATAAAAACAAGCTGATAGTGTATGGATCTGCTAGAAAATCCTACATTAAAATGCTGGACACTGTACATCACACAGGACTACAAATCTCATTGGGAGTATTCAGAACATCTTCTGTTCAAAGTTTATATATTGAAGCAAAAGAACCATCCCTTGAAAGACGACGTTTGAAATTAGCACTCCAATATGCTGTCAAACTGAAATCAAAAAGATGTAACCCGGCTTATCCTTCAGTCTTCCACCCTGAATATTTAGATATGTATGAAGACAGACCCAACTATATCAGTCCTTTTGGAATTCATATGAAACCCCATCTGAAGAATATGGGAGTTAATATGGAAAAGCTTTCACTACCTGATTTGAGCCATATTCCTCCTTGGTGCAACTCAAAAATAAGAATCTAAGGCTACATTCACACTGCGAGGCTTAGTGCTCAAATCTGATTTTTTTCTCAGATCTGATTTTTTTGCCTGGCTGTTCACACTGTTGTTATAAATGTGGTCAATATCAGATTTGCAGTGTGAACAGATCATGGTTGTAAACTGACGCACATGCGCAGAAGTATAGTTACGGACAACACAAAATTTCTAATTATGCACACATGTGTATACTGTATGAAGCACATTGTCAGATTATGCTTAATATGATTATTGCCCTTTTCACAGACAACCGTGGTGTATTACATGAACTGTAAAGGGTTGTCCTGCTACTACTGTGTATTTCGGCATGAAAGTGCCCCCTCCTTTGTGCAGGGATCCCCTTTCTGCAACACCCCCAACGCTCTTTAGCATTGCGATCATCCTGTGCCCCGATCGTTAACCAGAGTGGTTAACAAACACCAGTTTTGCCTTCAAAATCTTTTTCAAAATGAACAACCAACTTTCTGTGGTAATCACCCTGTGTGCTATTCTACTATGCTGCAGAGGTGTAGATGATGTTTGCAGCACAGAATGATGACGTATGTTGCTCGACGATTATGTAAAAGTCACATGAAATCCGACATAACCGTTTACACTGCAGTCGCATTGCAAAACATCAGATTTGTGTCTGATTTAAGACTACATATGTAAGTGGCACAAATCTGAAGTGAAAAGATCAGATTCCATGCGGTTTGGGGTGTTCACACTGTCAAGACCTAAGTCACATGTGGGCGAAAAGATCACATTCGGGCCACATTTGCCTGCAGTGTGAACGTAGCCATAGAACTTAACCAAACAGAAGAAGTCCTTGACTCCCCCAAATGAATACAAACAGGAATTCAAACAAATAACAGACAGTCTCCCTCATCATAAACCCATATATACAAATGGATCGAAAACAGACAAAGGAGTAACTGCAGCAGTCGTTTTTAAAGATGATGTTTTTGGTACTCGGATTCCAGGAGAAAGTTCAATTTACACAGCAGAAGCTTACGCAATATATATGGATTTAGAACAAATGGAAAGGACACAGTATTGTAACTTCTTAAGGCCGATTTATACTTCTGCGTCAAGCGCACGCGTATGCTACAGCGCAGCCTATGCGTGGACGCATAGCCCCTCGCCATAACCATCCGCGACGTTGACGCGCACCTCTCAAGAAATGTAGCGCGTACGCGTAGCACAAGCTCTGTGATTGGTCGGCTTGGTATTGCTGACGAGTGTGGGTGGAGGTGAGAGTGTGGAGTCCCGTGCAGGAGCTCCGGATGGAGACTGTTGTTTTGTGTTTACCTTATAATTAAAGTTGCTGCATGTCCGCTGGTTCCCGACTCAAAATGAGTGAATTTGAGCCACTTGTACATTGAGGAAGTGTTCAGAAAAAACAGAACACCAGCAAAGAAACTCGACACAGAGAAACAAACACCTACTGCCAGCTAGCGTTTCGGAAATGTATTGCAGAGAAACAGAAACAGCATGCAGAATTATAAATGCACAGCTACGCATGAGGCATACGTTGTGGGTTACGGCGATCACTTGACGCAGAAGTATAAACCAGGCTGTATGCATCGTGCGTAGTTGTGGATTTATACTTCTGCGAGCTGTTTTTTCTGCAATACACTTCCGAAACACTAGCTGGCAGTAGGTGTTTATGTTTCTCTGTGTCGAATTTCTTCGCTGGTGTTCTGTTTTTTCTGAACACTTCCTTAATGTACAAGTGGCTCAAATTCGCTCATTTTGAGGCAGGAATCAGCGGACATGCAGCAACTTTAATTATAAGGTAAACACAAAACAACAGTCTCCATCAGGAGCTCCTTCAGGGGACTCCACACTTGTAAACACTCGCTGCATCGGGCGCGCGGCTCTCACCTCCGTCCACACTCGTCAGCAATACCAAGCCGACCAATCACAGAGCTTGCGCTACGCGTACACGTTACATTTTTTGAGAGGTGAACGTCAACGTCGCCGATGGTTACGGCGAGGGGCTATGCGTCCACGCGTAGGCTATGCTGTAGCGTACGCGTGCGCTTAAAGCAGAAGTATAAATCGGCCTTACTCCATGGGTTACGTCGATCACTTGACGCAGAAGTATAAACCAGGCTTTAATCTGCACAGATTCCAAATCCTGTCTTCAAGCACTTGAAGCTTCTAAGTGTGATCACCCCATAATTTCCATGATTGTAAAGAAAAGGACAACATTAGAAAATAAGCAGTTCAACATTATCTTCTGTTGGATTCCAGGTCATATAGGACTACATGGAAATGAATTGGCAGATGAAGCAGCAAAACAGGCTTGCTTTCCTTGAAAGTGACAGAATGTGTAATTCCTCCTGAGGATTTGAAACCCACAATTAATTGGTCCAGGAATGAAACATGGCAAAGAGTACTGCATAAATAATAAATTACACGAAATTAACCCTAAAATAAATGAAAGACATTTAGCAAATTATAATTTTGAGAGCAGGCATAATCAAACTGTCTATGCTAGATGTCGAATTGGACATTCTAGGTTGACTTATTTGTATTTACTCAATAACGAAAACTCACCTAAATGTAATAACTACCAGGCTGCTCTTACTATCAAACATGTTTTGTTGGAATGTAGAAGTTTGAATACAATTAGACACAATTTTCATAAGGAGAGTACTTTAATGGACATTTTTTAAACGGTATCACCAGGAAGAGTCTTAAATTATAAAAAAAATTTGAAAAAAAACTCATTTAACTCTAAATGTATTTTTGTGTGAGTTTTATTTATTTATATATTTATCTAAGTAACATTTTCTTGTAATATGAATTTGTTTTTATCATGTAATATTTTTTTATGTATATTCATCTTGCCATGAAATAGCCATAAGTTGCTTATGTGGCAATAAATAAGTACTAATATAAAAAATAAAAACAGTGCAGAAACACTTTGATTGACATTCTCCCTTTGCACGTGTCATCAGAGGGGGAAAGCTCCGCCCATTAGTGACAATTTCTCCCTCATTATAGGGAGATAAAATTATTAATATAAATATTATTATTATTCCTCATAGACAGCCCTGATTGAGAAGAAGCTATCCACCGTTAAGGGCCATTGAGTTGAGCAGTAAAATGACATCTTTGTTTTTACAGCATCGAAAGGCTCATGGCAAAATGACAAAAAAGATATAAACGCCAAAGATGGTCGAGCGTCCGGGAAGCAGGTTTTCGAGCAGTACATGTCTGTGGAGGATGTGTCTGCAGGACTCAAGAGAGGAGAACTCATTCAGGTGAAGATACATACAAACCTCTATATGTCCTCTATAGGTAGACTTTCACTTCAGTCAGGGAAAACTGTGTCCAAGACGTTTTGTCTTGTAGAACTTTATTTATGCACAATTTGGAAAGATATAAAAAGGGTGTATTTATCTTTTATTTTAGTTAAAAAAATATAACTGAGAGCATATCTATAAATAGTTGTACATCGACACAATTCTAATATTTCTGGCTCTATACACCAACACAGAGGATTTGAAATAAACCAAGATGTGGTTTAACTGCAGATTGTCAGCTTTAAGGGTTTTTACATCCTAATCAGGTGAAGGAATTACAACAGTTTGCAAATGTGCCTCCCACTTGTTAAGGGTCCAAAAGTAATTGGACAGAATAATAATCATAAATCAAATTTTCACTTTTTTTTATACGTGGTTGCAAATCCTTTGCAGTCAATTACAGCCTGAAGTCTGGAAGACATCACTAGACGCTGGGTTTCATTCCTGGTGGTGCTCTGCCAGGCCCAACTGTCTTCAGTTCCTGCTTGTTCTTGGGGCATTTTTCCTTCAGTTTTGTCTTCAGCAAGTGAAATGCATGCTCAATCAGATTCAGGTCAGGTGATTGACTTGGCCATTGCATAACATTCCACTTCTTTCCCTTCAAAAACTTCGGGTCATTCTCCATCTGCACTGTGAAGCACCGTCCGATGAGTTCTGAACCATTTGGCCTAATATGAGCAGAAAATATTGCTGAAACACTTCAGAATTCATCCTGCTGCTTTTGTCAACATTCACATCATTAATAAATACAAATTAACCAGTTCCATTGACAGCCATACATGCCACACCATGTCACTACTACCACTATACTTCACTGCTTAGGATCATGAAATAGCACACTTGAAATGAACTCTGGACCTTTTAATTGGCATAATAAGGGAACAACACACAGCTGACCTCGGAACAGCTGAGAAGTTAATTGTCCAATTACTTTTTGGACCCTTAACAAGTGGGAGGCACATATGCAAACTGTTGTAATTCCTACAGCATTCACCTGATTTGGATGTAAACGCCCTCAAATTAAAGCTGACAGTCTGCAGTTAAAGCACATCTTGTTTGTTTAATTTCAAATTCATTGTGTTGGCGTATAGAGCCCAAAATGTTAGTATTGTGTCGATGTCCAAATATTTATGGACCTAACTGTTTATATATACTGTGCTCAACATGACCGAGTACACCCCATTTTGAAAATTAATATTTTGATCCATTACTCAGTGAATATAGGCAATGTATTTTGGTGCATTCGAACAAAACAGATTTATTAAACAGATATATTTATTAAAATAATATTTTAGTCACCTAACATATTTAGAAATCAAAAGATATTACAATTAATTTCAAGCAAAATATTACACAAAAAAAAAAGTTAATTTTTTCCACGCTCACCGGCCACTTTTGTAGGTCCTTACACCTTATCTCAGATTGATTTCACTTATGCTTTCTGTCTTTAAAAAAATATGACATAATAACTAATAGACTTATCATTCGTGTATTTATTATTTATACATTTATTGTGAGATTTCAATGTAACATTTTAAACTGTCATTGTATTTCAAATATTCAACTGTTGTTGTCTTTAGGGAGTGCTGAGGATAAACCCAAAGAAATACAAGGAAGCTTATATCCCGTCTCCTGTGAGTATTTGGCTTACTCTACACTGTGAAATAATTATTATTGCTCACTTAATTTTTTGCTCACTTAAATTCAACCCAACTTGCATCAATCAAACTGACAAAAAATATTAAGTTCAATTTAAAAGCATCATAAAAGTAAGAAACAAATAGTAATGTCATTCATTATTCCACTTTTATTTTACAGTTAGAGTGTTTTCAGTAAAATGAGACCATGTTCATATATTTATTCCAATGTATGCATGTGTGTTTGGCTTTTAAATTTGGGTTTGTCATTTGTGCAAAAAGCATTAAAGCATTAAAAGTAACATTGATTAAATCTCAGTTTTTTCCTCATGTTACTACCACCTGGTGTAATTCTGAAATATTTTTTGACAAAGTTTAAAAATATGACTTTTATAATTATGTTTATCATATATAATTATAAAAAATCCAGTAATAAACAAGCAATATTTTACATGCATCTTAAAATTTTTATGTTTTTTTTGTAAAATAAGACCATTTTTATTATCAATCTACTCCAAAGTATGTGGCCAGGGCAGTTTTTTGAATTTAGGGAGGTAAATGTCTGTAAATCAAAATCTAAATGTGCAGCAGAGCTGAAGTGAACTTAAAATTTAGTCGAAACCTGATTTACATTATTAGGGTTGTCATGATACTGAAATTCAGTACCAATCGATGCTGAAAAAAAAAAAAAACATTCATTTTCTGCTAACATTTGAGCGCTGTTGAGCACCTTCTTAAACACCACTGATTTGCCATTGTGTTTAACATAAATGACTGTGATTGGCCGTGAAGGTCACCAGTTCATCGAACTCACCGCTGTTTACTGAGTGTAACCACAGATACAGGGACACTGGAGTGTTTCAAAGTCACGTTGATCAGCTGGTTTGTTTATAAGCTGACATTCGCTGATAAATCGCAGCTTTAAAATGCTCCAGTGTCCCTGCATCTGTGGTTAAACAGTAAACAGCGATGAGTTCGGTGAACTAATGACCTTCACAGCCAATTTCTGTTGAGCATGTGAACACAATGGCAAATCAGCACTCAAATGTTATCGGGCCATGGACGTTTTTAAAATTCCAGTATTGATTGGTACCAAATTCCAGTATTGTGACACCCTATAACGTATTAAAATAAGTTAAATCAACATAAAAATATTTGTCAAAGTCTCTTTTACAGTGTACATACATATCCAGTCTAATTTTAAATGCGATATTCAGAAGTAGCTGGCCAGCTCTTTAAAACAGTAGACGTTTTTGTTTAATTGTTGTCCTAATTTAGATTCTTTTGCAAAGGCTTTTTTGATACAAGTAGTAAATAAGAGTTAATTATTATAATTTTTTTCCCCCTGCAGGATGGGTCAGCCGATATATTTCTGGATGGGATTTCAGCTCGCAACAGGGCTCTCAATGGAGATGTTGTTGTGGTGAAAGTTCTCTCCCTTGAACAGTCGCAGGTACTTTGTCAGAACGGACGCACATTTTAAATATTGACGTTATTAATGAATCTTTATTTTGTGTGCATTTTACTGATATGCACATTATTTGACATGACCTGCATGTATACAATGTATTCACATACAAACTCAACTAATTTCCATTCAAGTTTATTTGTATAGCGCTTTAAGGTTATTAGTTGCCATAACTTCATCCATAACTTTAACTAATAGGTTTTAACAATTCAAATTATTATATATAAACCTATATAATATAGTTATATAAACTGACATGTAAAACATAGAGGTATTTCTAACAAAGTGATTAAGGCCCAATCCCAATTCTATTTTTGTACCCCTACCCCTTCCTCTTCCCCTTAACCCTTAGAAAACGTGTGTGAGGGGGAAGGGCTTCAAAATGTACCCATAAGTATTGGGACAGCACTACAGCACCTGCACAAATCATCATATGACATCGCGATCTCATGCTTTATATGAGATCAGACGATGACGACTAGTTATTGTAGTTATTCCAGTTGTGTTATTTTTTGGTATTTATTTTCAGGAAATCACTGAAGGCAAATATTATGTTATCATAACGATCTAATGTGATATAGGATCATAACTATACTGCATATTTACATTGTGGCCATATTCATCTACGTAAACACAAGAAAACAACATTAACATTATAGCAGACACTGTAAAACGCTCATTTTCAGCCACTAGACTTTTCTGACAGGGTATTCGAGTGTCATCGAGTGTCAGAATGTTGTGGGACTGCTGTAGAGGAGTTATTATTATGGATTGTACATCGCAAATTTTAGCGGTTTTTATTTTAGGGTTTTTTTATAAAAGCATGATAGTAAAACACAAACGCGGTTATGAATATATTTAAACATGTGTTTGTTTGTTGTAAAAATTTGTAGTAATGACAAAAAATACTAATTTGTGGATCTCCTGACTTCAGTGTGCAGCGAAACTGTCGTTGTAGCTGGTGTATTCTGGGAAATTTTCTAACCCTTTGGTTTCAAGTGTGGTCTTAAAAAATCTTCGTTCGAAGGGGTATCTACCCCTTCCCCTTAGCCCTACACCTTCAAGCTAAAGAGAATTGGGACACCCCTACCAATTCACAGGAACGCACAAAATGAGGGGTAAGGGGAAGGGCTAAGGGGTAGAATTGGGATTGGGCCTAAGACTAGAAGAGTGTGTCCTACGGGTGGTTTGTCAATCCTACTCGCCTACATGGGGCACACTAAAGCATCCTACAGTTATATGATGCATTGTGTGTATGATTTACTAAAAAAAAAAAAACTTTAATCTTGTTTTGAACTGAGAGAGTGTGTCTGAGCCTCGGACATTATTAGGAAGGCTATTCCAGAGTTTGGGAGCCGTATATGAGAAGGCTCTACCTCCTTTAGTGGACTTTTAGTGGAGAAGAGCGATCTGATATAGATTTTTTTGTCAGTTTATGTACTTTTATTTTGTCATATATAGAAGCTGGGGTGACACAGTGGTTAGCAATGACGCCTCACAGCAAGAAGGTTGCTGGTTGGAGTCCTGGCTGGGTCAGTTGACATTTTTATGTGGAGTTTGCATGTTCTCCCCGTGTTTGCGTGGGTTTCCTCCAGGTGCTCCGGTTTCCCCCGCAGTCCAAAGACATACGGTATAAGTGAATTGAATAAACTCAATTGGCTGTAGTGTGTGTGTGTATGGGTGTTTCATATTACTGGGTTGCAGCTGGAAAATGAAAGGAATGAATATATAGAAGCTGTTAAAATGGATATTAAGTGGCATATTGCATGTCATGATCAGTATTTTTAGTACAGCAAAGCCAAGTAGATACATTTCTGAAGTTGCAGAAAAACTTTCTGCATATCAGATTTAATGAGCTTTAATGAGGGTTGACGTGTGCATGTGTGGGCAGTTGTGTGTGTCAAAGTCTAAACTGCTTCCAGGCAAGTTATGTCTAGATGGAAAAATAGTCAACTTTGTAAATAATCAGCCGCACAGGAAAAGCAATTAAACACGATAAAATATAGAAGTTACACCCTGAGGGCACAAACAGATTTTTTTCCTTAGATTTGCAGAGTCATGTAAGGTTATCTTCTATCATCTGAAATCTACACAGAATGGATGAATTCCCAGGAGAGCATGGACAGCAAGTTAAATAAATCGAACCAAAACTTTTGCTCTTCATAATGCCTCATGTTTAATGATATAAAACCCATAAAGAGCATAATTTGTCTTTTTATTTTTTTTTTTGTATTTCATACTAAGAAAATCTAATTTTTACATTAATATTCTTTGGAGAAAGTTGATGAGGGTAGTCCACAAGACATTATGAGTTTTTTTTTTCATTAGGATAAAAAAAGGAACCCAGTTTGGACCATAATTACCATCACAATTTTCAGAATTTAACTAGACAGAAGTGTTTGTGATTTGTATGATGATGTAGAACACTTTTGGATGAAATTAATGTAACCCACCGGTCCTACTGCACTCAACCTTGCCTGAGCTGGGATTGAATCAGCGATTCTTTGCATGGGAGTCGGTTACTCTAACAAGGAGGCTAAAGACAATGGCTTCTAGCGTCTGTCGCTAGAGCACCTTTAGAGGTCAGAGGATTGAGGTTTACCTGCATAGCACTTTGCTAGCTGGCATCTGTTACACTTACCCCCCTAAACCTCACTCCCATCCTGGACGAGCCCTCACGTGTAACCCACCGGTCCTACTGCATGCAACCCTGTCTAAGCTGGGATCGAACCGGCAATTCTTTGCATGGGAGTCGGTTGCTCTAACAAGGAAGCTAAAAACCATGGCCCCTAACATCTGTCGCTAGAGCACCTTTTGAGGTCTGAGGAGTGAGCTTTACCTGTATATTACTTTGCTAGCTGGCCTCCATTACACATGGCAGCTACTCAATGCATTTAGACATGTAGACATGGTCAAGATGATTTGCTGCAGTTCTAAGCAAGAATCGGAATGGGGAAGAAAGGTGGTTTTAGTGACTTTGAACGTGGCATGGTTGTCGGTGCCAGACAGGATGGTCTGAGTATTTCAGAAACTGCTGATGTACTGGGATTTTCACGCATAACCATCTCTAGGGTATACAGAGAATGATCCGAAAAAGAGAAAATATTGTTACGAATTAAATTAAAAATCCTTAATTAAAAAGAGGTTTAACCAAAACGTAACAAGTTAACAGGGATTAAAAATATAATCCCTGGTGCCCCCGCGCTCTCGCTCCTCAAAATATGAACCAAAAACACAACCACTGAAAATTAACAAGAAAATATTATTTATTTTACAGAAAATAAGGAGCAAAAAATAACATCGGGAGGGGTTCAGCCAAAATAAATGACAATAAAACCAAACTAACTAAATTAGAGCAAACTTCCCTGGAAAATAGATAATAAAATAAAATACAGAAACTTACATCCCTATACTAACAACACAGGAGAAAACGAAAATAATAAACAAAATGTACCAAACCTCCCTACCATGCTCCAAGCCAGACAGGGAGACAGAAAATCATGTTTCTCAAGTTTAAATGTGCAACTTCACATCGGCATCTCACAAAACGCCATATAAGAGACATCAGTAACAAACACTCATTTTGGATCACTTAAGCAACAATATCTCCACAAAGAATTACCAAACGAGGAATCGAGAGAGAGAGCGGGGAGCTGCTGAATCCATGCTCTCTGAGGTTTTAAACACGTCCAACCTTGAGGCAGATGGGCTACAGCAGCAGAAGACCACACCGGGTGTCTCTCCTGTCAGCTAAGAACAGGAAACTGAGGCTACAATTCACACAGGCTCACCAAAATTGGACAATAGAAGATTGGAAAATGTTGCCTGGTCTGATGAGTCTCGATTTCTGCTGCAACATTCTGATGGTAGGGTCAGAATTTGGCATCAGGTTCAGGCTGGTGGTGGTGGTGTCACCAGATCTCAATCCAATAGAGCACCTTTGGGTGTGGTTGAATGGGAGATTCACATCATGGATGTGCAGCCGACAAATCTGCAGCAACTGCGTGATGCTATCATGTCAATATGGACCAAAGTTTCTGAGGAATATTTCCAGTGTCTTGTTGAATCTGTGCTATGAAGGATTAAGGCAGTTCCCGGTACAAGTAAGGTGTACCTAATAAAATGGCCGGTGAGTGTATATGTTTATATGTTTACATATGTTTTAGGGGCAAGTACACACCAAGCCGACGCTAAACAGCTAGCACTGACGAATCCAAACTGTGCTGTAAACTCGCCCTTAAAAAAACAGAATTGGGATTGGGAGTAGGTTTGTTGCTGACCGCTGTTTAAAGTAATAACTTGTTCATCGCCGAGTCCAGAGAGTGTTCTGCTTATGCACGTGACCACTGGAACTGACAATGTACAAGCTGTATGGAGTAGGTTTATTGTGTGTAGCATGTGATTATCCTTATGAAAAGTGGTTATAATGAAAGTCAATGATGACAGTCTAAACTTGATTCTTATCAATACACAGTAAATGTTATTTTGGGACTCATTTACACAGGCTCCGAAGACTCCTGATGTCATAGTAGAGGCCCATTACAATGAAGATGATGAGATGACCTCTAAAATGAAGAAAGTCAATCTCAATGACAAAGGTAAGAAGCTTTTTCTTCCTACAGGTGCAATGTTAATGGTAATGTTGGCCAATAAGCAATCTCTAATTTGGATCTATATTTTCTTTTGTGACATTATTAAATTTACATTAAAGCTTAATCATAATTTACGTAAAGAGCCCCTATTATGGGTTTTTGAAATTGACCTTCTATGTAGTGTAACACAGCTCTAAGTGAAGTGAAATATCCAGCTAAGGCTTTAATCTGATAGTGGACAGTTTTTAAAACTTGATTCATCTAAAAAAAAGAGTCGACTCATAGTGGTTTAAATGAATCGTCTTGATAACGAGTCTTTAGCCGCTATGTCGTGACGTCGATACGAAACAATGGTTGCGCGCAGACCCGGCAAAATTTAAACCTGCGGCCCCACCCATTAACACAGCAGCAAAGACAAACAGATCCTAAAGTCATGAGTCATGAAGATGCTGTGCTTACCTGGATATTATTGGAAGTGTGAGGGAAAGGACTGGTTCAGAAATCTGCACGCTTACAATGGGCGATTCGTCAGCCGTTTGTTAAAAGAAGGATCAGAAAAGACTACTGATGTATGAGACTTTGACAGAGCTGGACAGGAACACAGCTCAATGGATTCGTTTCTTCCTCCATTTTGTAATGGACAGACAATACACCAGGGGTGCGGCAAAATAAGGAGTTTAATAGGCATAGGGCTTCGGGCTGGTGCGCAACACTGGAAAGGCTTACGAAGACTCAGGGTGAGCGCGATGGGAGCCCGCAGAGATAGCTTGTCAGAGGACAGAGGAGGAGCGCTGGTGAGCGCTACAACCCCCTAGCTGGGGATGTGATCGTTAGGCAAAGCAGAGTACAGGTAAGGCCTGTAAACATATAACACTTCGCGCAAGAGGTGCCACAGCAATGATTGCAAATAGAAACGATCTACATGTTTTGTTACTTGTAATCGCTTGTACTGTATCAGGTTAACTCTTTATATTCTCATATCGCGTCTAAAGCCACATTGTAAACACGACGCGTGCTGCTTTGTTTACGGTGTAAGAAATCAACCTACGTTATAAGATCGATTAGGGATTTTTATTAGCTCATATCAATGACTTGAATCTTGAAGATTCGAATCATTGATTCAACTCAATTGAGTCGGATTGAATCAGATCAAAAGATTCATGCTTTATCTGAAATTTGTCCCGCAAATAGAGACATCGCATTTCACTAACCTGGTTTATATTATTTTCGTGGCCAACGATAATAACATAAAACAGAATAGGGTTAACTTTTAGCAAGGTAACAGATCTACAGCTTGAGGCAATGACTTAGAAGCACATAAAACAAGAAAACCGTTCTTATAAAGGTGAACAAAGATTTATTGAGCTTTGCTACGATACATGAGGCTAACTACGTAATAAACAAACAACAAACAAAAAAATGGATGGATGACCGTTAAATGTGTCATAACAGGCTCCATTGAGCCTTGTTTGACTCCTATCTACAGTTGCAATCAGAATTATTCAACCCCCTGATTTATAAGCCCCCCCTGTTTATTTTTTTCCGCAATTTCTGTTTACCGGAGAGAAGATTTTTTTCAACACATTTCATTTCATTTCACATTTCATTTCAGTTTCAATAACTCATCTCTAATAACTGATTTATTTTATCTTTGACATGATGACAGTAAATAATATTTGACTAGATATAATTTAAGACACTTCTATACAGCTTAAAGTGACATTAAAGGCTTAACTAGGTTAATTAGGTTAACTAGGCAGGTTAGGGTAATTAGGCAAGTTATTGTATAATGATGGTTTGTTCTGTAGACTATGGAAAAAATAAATAGCTTAAAGAGGCTAATAATTTTGACCTTAAAATGGGTTTTAAAAGTTAAAAACTGCTTTTATTCTAGCCAAAATAAAACAAATAAGACTTTTTTCAGAAGAAAAAATATTATCAGACATACTGTGAAAATTTCCTTGCTCTGTTAAACATAATTTGGGAAATATTTAAAAAAGAAAAAAAATTCAAAGGGGGTTCAATAATTCTGATTGCAACTGTAAATAAGAAAGTCTATATTGTCTATGTTTTGGAATTTCTAGGATTTTAAGTAGTGTTATTGAGTCAATGAAATTCATTACAGAGTAATTAAATAACTTTTTAGACAGAGTAATTAGAAAAGTGATTTAAATACAATTTTAATTATGTAATTAGTAATTAATTATTTTAGGTCCCGTGGTAATTTCCTTTTAGTTATTAATAGAACTTACACCAGCACTACAGTTTAGACACATAGCCCCAGGAATTGCTGCTTCTATAAATGTAAACGTTTCTCTGAAATAGGGACCTGTAACATGTTTCTCTCTTGACACTTTCTATTACATGACAGGAAAAATGTTGAGTCACTCATTGATGATTGAACAGCCACGAGCTGTAATCTCTTCCCCTCCTCTATCAAGCCCAGATATCTCTGTTTGCACATGCCTCCCAAAGACTTTTACATATTAAATCATTAAGCATCCGCAGCTCAAAACATAGCAACAGATTCCAGAGTGTCAGGTTTGTCAGGCGTGTGGCGACTGAAGTAAACGGGTAATGAAAGACATGATTGTGTTGGCAAAATGAATGAGCTATTCACTTCTTTTATTTTTTTCCCCCTCCAAAGATCTTGACTTATTGCTACGTCCTCAAATTACCCTTGAAACGGTTGAATTTTGTTATCCAATCATAATAAACTTGTACATTTTGCATAATCACTTCATAATCATACAATTAATTTATTGATTTAGCAAATATGCAGTGCAAAAAAAAGTTATTCCTAAAAACTGCTTCGTAAAATAATCAGTGACCACCAAAGATATATTCTGACAATCATATTTTAATGGCAGACTGAGATTTGTTCAGTCATTACGGGCTCTATCTTAATGATCTAGGTGCAAAGTCTAAAGTGCATAGCGCAAAAGCATTAAGGCTGTGTCCGAATCAAATCCACTTTTGCTATTTTAAGAACGGAAAAATACAGTCTGTGCCAAACGCGCATGGTCTAACAGGGTTGTGCTTATTCTCTTAATGTGTTATGGGTGTGTTTTGAGCATAATGTGCATTAAACCAATCAGAGTCTCATCTCTCATCCTTTTAAGAGTCAAGTTGCATCACACAATGACACATTTGCTATTTACATGGTGAGCTTTGTGAGTGGATGAACTGAATCCTTTAGTTGCGAGAAAACAGTTAAACAGAGCAGCGCTGGATAAAAAACGAGCACCCTCCATTCAGCCTCTTTACTTTCTCTTTACTTTACTCCTTTACTTTTGTAAAGTAAGGAAACGGTGGAAACTCACTCCACTGAAGACATCCATTAGCCTACATATTTAATTTAGTTTGTTAAGCACAAAGATTTATTTCAAAACTATATCTCTTTTTATAGTACTTCTCACAACACAGTCTGTTGAACGTGCAACTACATCCAACACTCCTGCATCAAGTTCCGAGAGAACTACGCAAAAAAATGGAAAGGTAAGTAATTTTTTTAAAATGATGTGTAATGTTTTTTCTTTATTTCACTAATGTTTTATACAGTTTAGATTGTCAGATCAGATTTATCAAGTCGAGACAATTCAATGTTGATTTAGTTCAGATCAATATGTTCATCAGTGTTGAAGGATAATATACAGTAGGGTTGGGCCGATAGACGATTCCATCGTCCATCGCTGAGTCAGCATCGCAATCCATCGCCCCGCCCCACATTTATATTGATATATAACTTATTATTTGCAAGTCATCTTAATAGCAATAGTGGTCTTTTCATGAGCTGTGTTAAATTTTACATATAGCTGCCTCTTACACGGCTGACAGCATAGTGAGGATTAAATGAAGGATTATATTGTACCTTTCGCGCTTAACATGTGTAGATTCAGTGGCAAACGCTGTTACCTGCAAACCCCATCCCACAGACTTTACAGTAAATGGCTTTAATTATTTTCATAGAGGACTTGAAGCCACTGAAAGTCTTTTATCCATTCTTGGAAAAGTGTAAATGGTGGATTAACATTCAGCACATGATCACTGAAGATGTGCCATTATTAGTAACTTTAGGTGGTTTCTAAAACTAAATCTGTCAGTGTTATTTTCATTTTCTCATCTTCAGCTCTTAACATTTTTTGCGGTTGTAGCTCCTGTCATCTGAAGGCAGAAGACATTGACTGAGTGATTTATTAACCAATCCATTCGCGTTCAGTTTTAGAGCAGTGGGCCAATAAGAAGAGCACAAAGGCGGGGCAAGCATTGCAGGCTTTTTTTTCTTTAGCAAGTTCACATAACAACTCTTTTAATCTGTTCCTGAGCGCTGTGTTTGGTGTTTTTAGGTGCAAAGATGCATTCTGCATAAATGTCTCCTAAAGCCGCGCATGCGGTGAGGATTTTGCAGTGAAAACAGGTCGCACGGCAACAATTTATGCACTAGCACACATGCTTCCAAATATATGTTTAGCCAAAAAAATTCGGGCGCATATGCGACCAAAATGGTCGAGCCCTAGGATCTTTACTTGTTACTATTTCCTCATAATAATAGTAAAATAAGGAATTTATCATCAATCACAATACAAATTTCAGTAAGCTTCAAACGAACTCTCGTCTCCTCCGCCAGCTGTGGGAAAAAGCCATTATAACGACACAGATCACTCCGCCTATTCATGCCAGAGTCCCGCGGAAAAAAGTGTTTGACAGGTGGTAATTTGTGTGTAACTTTATTTATTTATGGTTTGGCTATGGGTAAAGCAAAGACCATAAGGGTCAGGTAGTGAAAACGGTAGGCTACAATTAATTATTTCGTTATGGATTAATTGATATTTACCAACCATCACCCCCACCGCCGCCTACGACGATGCCATCGTCCATTGCGATGTTTCACATTAGACATTGTACGATGCCAAATTGGTCAACATCGCCCAACCCTGATATCCAGCAGCTCCAACTAGGGTTGTCACGATACTGGAATTTGGTACCAATCAATACAGAAGTTTTAAAATGTCCATTTCCTGCTAAAATTTGAGTGCTGTTGAGCACGTTCTTAAACAGTGTTGATTTGTCATTGTGTTCACGTGCTCAACATAAATGACTGTGACTGGCCGTGAAGGTTATCAGTTCACTGAACTCACCTCTGTTTACAGAGTGTAACCACAGAAGGACACTAGACCATTTTAAAGTCACGTCGATCAGCTGGTCAAATATGGTCTATTAGCTGACATACTGGCGATCTGCTGGTCAATCACGGCTTTAAAACAGGGCTAATAATTTAACTTCAACTGTACATACATAAAAAAATTAAAGGATTTAAGATGCTGACGACCATTAAACAAATCAAAACCGTCTTCTGAAAAGGCTTCATTCGATTTAGTTGAATATTTCTATTGTATTTTCAGGTTGTATTCATTGTTGAGAAAAAGCACAGCAGGGCAGTATCAGGCTTTCTCAAATTTCTCCCCAACAAGAGTTTCGCCATGTTTTCTCCTGTGGACCACCGAGTCCCGAGAGTTAATGTGCCTCTAGCGGATTGTCCTGCAGACTTCACCTCCAGGCCTGGAGACTATGAAAGCACACTGTTCATCTGCAGAATCACACAATGGTCGGCAGACAGCAACTTCGCTGAAGGGTAAGCAAATACATTTTCTACAAATGAAGAGTTTTATGTCATGCGTTGGGCTTTTTTAACGGTATCTTCCAATCTTGTTCTTTCTCTGGTTTAAGGCGGCTTGCAAAAACGTTAGGGCAAGCAGGTGAAATAGAGCCAGAAACCGAAGGCATCTTGACTGAATATGGTGTTGATTTCTCAGAGTTTACCGAGGAGGTCTTGAATTGCCTTCCCCAAGATCTGCCTTGGAACATCCCTGCTCATGAGCTGTCTTCAAGAAGAGATCTCAGGTAAACTTTTACCCCGTCTCAGCTCTGCTAGGGCCCATATTAGAACTATTAAAGGTGCTATAGAATGAATGCATAGCTGAATAATAAGGGTACAATACATGGTTGTTTCCTTGTTCTCATGTAAATCCCATTAGTGTCAAATCCTGCTGACTCTGATGATCTACACAGGATCATTAATATGCATGCTTCAAGCAGCGTTTGATTGGCTGCAATGTTTCCTAATGAGATTACAACAATAATTCCCCCCCCCCCCATATTTTTTTATTTTGTTTTATACTTACTATGTTTGTGAGACTCTTAACTTGGAAATAAGACATGTTAGAGCTCTCAGGTAATGCAATCGGGCACGGAATCTCACCTCGTCACAGCTCGTCATCAGAATGCAAAATTCATAAATGCATTCAGCACCCCATGAAGAGGCGTGTACAGTCTGTTAAAATGTATCTTTTGTTAGTTTAACATGCATCATTTTAAGTTTGCCTTGTATATTTGTAATGAGACAACAAACGCAGGTAAACTGCTCAATAAAAATGTAGTAATAATGCATGTTTGTGCATAATGACATCACTCAGCTTTTACTGTGATTTTTCTGGAGTAAAAGGATACTAGTGGTGTAACAGATCACAAATTTGCAGTTCGGATCACACTACAGTACAGGGGGGGTTGGTGTTGTTGGGGCGATGGATGGCGGAGGACTGTCGCAGATGGAAGTGTGCGGGGCGGAGGTGTCGTGGACGAAAGTGAAGAGGGAAAAAGTGAAAGTGAACAGCGGACAGGTAGGAGAGCGGTTAAGGAGGGGGATCGGTAAAATGAGGTGCCGGATCAGATTTCAGAGGTGCCGATCCGGCGTGTTCCAGCACAAATTAAGCCCTGGTCCCACCATAACTCATCATTTTATCTTACAGGGAAGCCTTAATGCTTTCATGCACGCGATTTGAATGACGCGAGAGGCGATCCCTCTGCAATGGTTATAAATGTTGGATTAACAAACAAGTTAAAAAAATATATATTTATCCGCGAGTTACGTGCGTTCAGAACCATGAGTTATGATCCGTCCAGATCATGGATCAACAGTTTCACCCCTAAAGGATGCCAAACTTCAAAAACACATCTGTTTATGTGGAGGCTGATATTAATTCCTGCATCTCTGTTGACCTCTTTTGTCGAGTATAATTAGAATTTATCTTTTAATTAATCCACCACTCCAGAGTAAACTTTTGTTTCATTGTTTAAACTCAAGCTAAAATAAACCTTGAACATTTTTAATTTAACAAGGAATCTACTCCGTTTGTAAGAAAACATTCTTGACAGCTAAAGATAGGTTTGCACACGTATTTTCAAAGTCCACATGAACCTGAAGCTGCATTTTTTTATTGTGACGCGGTTTCTAGACTCTAGAGAAACGGAATATTAAATTAGAAAACAGTGGGTGTGGCTTGTTTTTTGCTGCGAGCTGATTGGATGTAGTAAAGTAGACATTTCATTCATAAAGATTGGGAAAAGAGTTTGGGGAAAGTTATTACAACCTAACAGACACCTCCTCCTCACCATTTCTGTTTGTTGTCATAGCGCTGTCAAAACTGACAGCTGAAGAGGCGTGGTTAAATATGTCAGCCAATTTTTGGATAAAGTGCTTGAATATGCAAATTGTGTTGGTTACTTTTAGTTATCTTACTAAGTAGGTTATAATAATTAACTATTTAAAGGGGACCTATTCTGCCCTTTTTTTTAAAAAAAAATCTAAAATAAGTCTCTGATGTCCCTAGAGTATCTATGTGACATTTCAGCTCAAAATACCACACAAATAATGTTTTATAACTCTTTGAAACGGCCCCTTTTAAGCTTTGATCTAAATTGTGCCACTTTAGTGACTGTCGCTTTAAATTCAAATGAGATCGTGCTCTTTTCAAAAGAGGTCGGAGCTACAATGCTTATGTCAGCATAGTGGCAGATTCAAAAACAAGACTAATGTCCTATGTTTATGAGGGAGAGATAGTTACTAGTGGTCAGGGCTTTCCCATTCTTATGACACATACAAATGGAGAATGTCAAACTAAGTGTTTCTGCAGACTGTTTTTATCAAGTGTGATTATAAAAATAGAATTAATAAGTTTTTACCATTAGAAGCTGGTTATATTCACAGACTGTTGCCACATAACTCTGTTTAAACCTCTTATAAAAGTGATTTTTGCATAATAGGACGCCTTCAAATAAAATAAATTTTAATAAAGCATGTAAATGATGGTATTTTTGTTCATGAGGCATCGCAAATTTTCTTAGAATACTATACAAACCATACTATAGAATACTAACAAACAACATCTAATATAATGTGATGAGGTATGTACAGTGTATGCTTGTAAGCATATAATTTGCCACACTTTGCAAACACAAGTTTAAAAATTCACTCTATGGCACCTTTAATCTTTGATGAATCATGTCTTGTCTATGCAAAGTTCATCTTAACTCATCAATTGTTTTAAGAGCTGTATGAGATTTTTATTTTTATTTTTTTTAAAGAAAAGAGTGCATATTTACCATCGACCCAGCTACAGCCAGAGATTTGGATGATGCGCTGTCCTGCAAACAGCTCTCAGATGGTACGTATGCTTTCTTTGACTTTTTTTTCTTTAAAGTTCTTTGCAATGATGATACAAATACACACTTTCATTCTCTTCTCTCCTCATTTAGGCAATTTTGAAGTTGGTGTTCATATAGCTGACGTGAGTTACTTTGTGAAGGAAGGAAATGCCTTGGACGAACTCGCTGGTCAGAGAGCCACAAGTGTTTATCTAGTCCAAAAGGTAAACCTCGCATTTGCACTACGGTTATAGACAAGGCAAGTTTATTTATATAGCACATTTCATACACAGTGGCAATTCAAAGTGCTTTGCATAAACAGGAATAAAAGAGACAAGAATAAGAAAACATATAAACAGATAAAATTGTGTTAAAACAGGTTATTAAAGAATGGAAAAGATGAGATAAAACACAATAGTGCGATCTGTCGGACGTAGCACAGTGCTCATTCAGTATAGGCACAGCTAAACAGATGTGTTTTCAGTCTTGATTTAAATGTGCCTGTAATAAAGTTCACGGCCACCTGGCCGCCGGGAAGAAGGAGGCGGAGAACCGACGCTGGTTTAAATAAATATTTATTAATAAAAGGGGACGGCAGCTCCTCACGGAGACTGCCGTCTAAATCAAAACAAAAGGACGGCAGCTCCTCACGGAGACTGCCATCAAACTGAAAGCAAAAGTAAAACATGTCCGGGCCCGGTCCTCTCTCTCTGTCCTCTGCCATCGTTCCTCCTCTTATAGTCCAGAGCTCCTTCCGTGGGATTGAAGGCAGGTGCGCGCCACAGGTGCATCTCATCTGTGGCGGGCCTCGTTTCGCTCCCACGGCTCTCGGCCACGCCCCCTCGCCACAGTGCCTAATGTTGGAGCACATCTGGTCATTTCTGGGAGCTGATTCCAGCAGCGAGGGGCGCAATAGCTGAAGGCCGATTCACCCTGCTTTGACTGAACTCTTGGAATTTCTAGTTTATATGATCCTAGAGATCTGAGTGTTCTGTTAGGTTTGTATTCAGTCAGCATATCTGTAATGTATTGAGGTCCTAGGCCATGTAGTGATTTATAGACAAGTAATAATACTTTAAACTCTATTCTGAATGTAACTGGGAGCCAGTGTAAAGACCTGAGGACAGGTGTGATGTGCTCTGATTTTCTGGTTCTGATCAGAATCCTGGCAGCAGCGTTCTGGATGAGCTGTAACTGTCTGACTGTCTTTTTGGGAAGGCCTGTGAGGAAGCCATTACAGTAATCCACCCTGCTGCTGATAAATGCATGAACAAGTTTCTCTAAGTCTTCACAGGAAACAAAGCATCTTATTCTTGCAATGTTTTTGAGATGATAGTATGCTGATTTACTAACTGCTTTGACATGACTATTGAAAGTCAGATCTGACTCCAGAGTCACACCAAGATTATTGACCTTATTTTGTGTTGTTTGACCTTTAGAGTCAAGGTACGCATTCACCTTGAGAACCTCATCTCTGTTCCCAAATGCAATGAATTCAGTTTTCTTTTTTGTTTATCTGAAGAAAGTTTTGGCACATCCAACTGTTCATTTCATCAATGCATTGGCAGAGGGTGTCAATAGGGCTGTAGTCATTAGGCAATAAGGCTAAGTAGATCTGAGGCCCTGTTTACACTAATACGTTTTAGTTTTAAAATGCATAAGTTTTGCTACGGTTACGCCATCCGTGCACACTTCGCAAGTTTGATATGGAAAACAAACTCCCGAGTGTGTACTTTATAAAGTCATTTACATCACCCTGGCTATGCTGTTTCACTATCTTGACAATAAAATGAAAACATGATGTGAGAAACTGCCTATTTTCATTTTGATATTAGCAACTTAACAGACATCAAAAATGTTGAGGCGTCGTGTAGCTGCATAATATGACCGTCATCTTTGTGCATATTTATAACAAAATGGAGCCTATAACATTACTGCCTCCTTTCATTTTCATTCAAATACGAAACCCTGTCTCTTTCATTGAATATCAGTTATAATAATTAATAATGACCATTATAAAAGTATAACGCACAATAAGTTTATACAATAGAGAAAATAAAGGCAAGCAATAAGTCAGATGTGCAGAATCTGTGTCCGCAGTTACATTAATTAAGATATTAACCTTACTTGTCTTTGCGCTCGGCCAAAACACGTTACCTGAGAACAAGTAATAGATTCAAAAGACCAAAGTCGGGGAATATGTAGTTAGATATAGACAACAAGATGAATTAAATATCACGTTTAACAAATATAGTGAGATTAGATCCAACGGGAGATCCTTAGTAAACAGTCCGACATGCACAGCTCTCAGTATGTGCTCAAAGCCCAAAGCACTGCAGTGCATGCCAGAGAGTGTGTGTGTGGTCACGTGATGTGCAGTTTCACCGTTTTAATGTAGATGGCAAGCTGTTCCGAAAAGCTAAGTGAAACGCTAGAGTGGACGCGGATCGTTTTCATTCCAAAACGCCGTTTCAAAACTAAAACAAACTACTGTAAACGGGGCCTGAGTGTCATCAGCATAGCTGTGGTAGGAGATTTGGTTCTTTCTCATTATTTGGCTCAGAGGAAGCATATAAAGATTGGAACAGGAGGGGTGCCAGAATCGAGCCTTGTGGGACTCCACATGTTATGGGTGTCCACCTTGACCTATGGTCACCTATACTGACATAGTAGCCTCTCCCTTCAAGATAAGATCTGAACCATTTGAGGACTGGCCCAGACAGCCCAACCCAGTTTTCCAGCCTATCCAGAAGTATGCTGTGATCGATAGTTTCAAATGCAGCACTAAGATCGAGCATTACAAGCACTGTTAGTTTGCCTGAATCTGTATTTAGGTGGATATCATTGATTATCTTTATAAGCGCTCTATGTACTTTAATGTGCTCTGAAACCAGATTGAAAATTGTCTATAAACACCCAGTGGAGTTTAAGAACATGTTAACCTGGTTGAAAACAAATTTTTCAATGATTTTACCAATGCAAGGGAGATTTGAGATTGCTCTGTTACTGCTCAAAAGGGTGTTATCCAAGTTGTTGTTCTTCTAGAGGGGTTATAGAAGATTTAACAGTCACACTTTAGTTTAGGTCACAATTCACAGTATTAACAAACCATTAACTAACACTATTAGCTTAATAAACTACTAATTAGCTGTTTATTAATAGTTAGAAGTTTGTTTTAGGTTTAAAGGTATGCAGAATAAGATAATTCTTTTTAACTACTAATGAACTGTTCATATCTTAATAATAAGCCAGTAGTTAAGCATGAATTGTCACCTAAACTAAAGTGTTAACAAATTCTGTGTCTGCGAAATGTTATGAAGCAGTGAAGCAATGTTGTAGTGCAGAGGAAATGGTAATTTTAGATGTACCTGAATTAACATTGCTGAAGGCATCTGCTTATAACTGTTTGACGAAATGACGTTTTCTTGGACCCGGAGCGCTAATTATTCTGGAGTTGAAAGATGATTCGTAATTTGAAGCATGAGTGCTTTGATGTGTCTAGTCGTCAACATGTTAGGAGGAAAATATACTACAAATAATAATAACCCGTGCATTAATGTATAAACACTATAGAGACCTATTTATTACAACAACAACAAAAAACGTTGTATATGATCATTTTGGATAGAAAATGCGCTTAAGGGCTGTTAATAATGTTACGGTCAAAACAATAGTCCTGAATGTTTCAGACAATGCTTTCAACCCATCAATTTTTAGATACCGGAGCCTAGGCTATCATTTATAATTTTATTATTTTATGCCAAATTAATTAATTATTCCAAATTTCTTATTTTATATAAATTCTGCGTTTATGTCTATTTTATTATATAGAACTATTAAACACAATCAAAGGTTGACCAATGTGCTGAACAATACAAATCACAAAGAAAAAAGGTATAAAATTATAGCTAAAACAAACATTTCTCACTGATAATTATTATAGCTAAAACAAACAATTCTCACTGCTAAAATCTCAAATCAAAAAGGTAGGTTTTCAACCTACATTTAAAAACAGACAGATTATATAGACCTAATACCAAGGGGCAGAGCATTCCACAAGGTAGAACCAACCCAGCATTTCAGCCTCGACTTTGGGATGCATAACAGGCTTGGGTTAGATGACCGAAGAAACCGATTAGGCTGATGTTCAGTCAACACGACTGACAAGTAGGAAGGAGTCAGCCCATTTAGTGATTTAAAAATCCAAGAGAAGAATTTTAAAAGTGACACGATAGTGCGCAGGCAACCAGTGAGAAGAGCGTAAGACTGGTGTGATGGTGTCATATTTTTTGGTACATTTTGAACTAACTGTAAGTGGGATAGAGTTGTCTGACTGATCCCAAAATATAGTGAATTACAGTAGTCCAATCTAGAAGTAATGAAAGCATGAATTATTTTTTCACATTTTTTTTCTAGATAAAATAGGTTGGACTGTATTTAAGAGTCAAAGCTGAAAAAAGCAGCATTTGACCAATGCGTTACTCCACCTATATTTTTTACCCAAGGCTTCACAGAAAAAAACTTGCTTTACCAAGATTTACTGGTGGTGTCCTAGAAGGATTTGACGGGCCGATCAAGATTATTTCAGTTTTACTCATTAAAATCTAGAAAGTTCATAGACAACCAGGCTTTCACATCTGACAGGCAAGACATAAGATTCTCCAACCCACTTGAACTCTGTTTTAAGGGCAGGTAAATTTGAGTGTCATCTGCATAACAGTGGGAAGACAGACCATGTTTTCTCAAAAGAGAACCCAGATGAAGCATATATAAGGAAAAAAGAATAGGGGCTAAAATAGATCCCTGGGGAACACCACATGACAAAAAGGCTGCCTCAGATGAATGTTCACCAATGGTGACTTTAAAACTGCTATTGGAAAGATAAGATTTAAACCAATCCAGGGCACTTCCTTTTATCCCTACACAATGCTCCAAGTGGGCCAGCAAAATAGCTTGGTCTACTGTATCAAACGCAAAACTCAGATCTAGGAGTACAAGCACAGCACAATCTCCAGCATCACCAATTACTAAAATATAATTTAAAACTTTCTCAAATGCGGCCTCAGTTTAATGATATTTTCTACAACCTGACTGAAAGACCTCAAAGATTTTATGATCATCTAAAAATCTCTGCAGTTGCTGCAGAACTTCTTTTTCTAAAATCTTTGTAATTAAAAGCAAATTTGAAATGGGTCTAAAATTGACTAAACAGGATCTAAGTTTGGTTGCTTCAGCAAAGGATTAACAGTGGCATGTTTTAAAATATCAGGTACATTACCAGTTTTAAAACATTGATTTACCATGGCTGTAATATAAGGACCCGCTATATCAAAGACTTGCTTTGTATGGTGGAAGTATGGTGGAAGAGCATCAGTGGAAGAACCAGATAGCTTTAGCTGACATACTAGAGCAGAGGTCGGCAACCTTTTTTTCAGCAAAGATCCATTTCTGGGGATTTTGAGCAAATGCATTTTTTAAAGAGCCACGTGACATATATATACATGCATACAGTGTTGGTAGCATAATCTGATGGGTAGTATAAAATATCAGAACACCGGAACGTGACGTTACTCAGCGGTTACAGCGAAAAAACCATGAAGCATCACTATTCGCTTTGCTAACACCACTGACATTCATTTCACTTCACTATTATGTGCCAGGCGAAAATGGCTCACTCTGTATATACTTCAAGATAAGCCCACAGTTACCTCTACCTTTTTCTGGCTGACTTGAGATTGCTTGGTTTCTGTCTGGTATTGATCCAGGGCGCAGTTTCATTTTCTCTTGATCAGGCTCATTATCCAATTTACTCGTGGTTTAAATAAATATGTATATATGCTTGACTGCCTTCACCACACACAAGTTAATGCCGGATCAATTACATAAATACGGGAACGCAGATCCGGCTCAGATTAAGCACTGCCGCGAACAGTTCATTTCCTCTTCTTAGCATACACGACTTAAGTATAATAATGAATAATTATTCGCCATTTGTGAAAGGTTTGTCGTTTATGCTGGAGCTCCTTACACGCCTTCTTTCGGCTTTTGCTGAGCTTGTACTTTGCCACGAAAGCTGCATGGTGGGTTTCAAAATGTCTCAACATTTGATTTTTTACAAGTGGAAATGCGTTTGGTGCAGGTCAGACAGAGCAGAGCAGCAGAGCCGTCAATTAAAGCAAATATTCCTGCCCACTCATTTTGAAAGTTTCGATGTTTCTCAGAATTTAATTTTGCCATTATCACCACTCATAAAATGTTGTATGAATTTACGTGCATGCTCGCGGTTACCATAGCAATGTTCGTTTATTTACAGCGCCGCACACACACATTGTTTAAACATCGAGTTTTTAATTCCTTTTCCTGCATAAAATTACAACAACGAGGGAGTTGAAATTGTACTTTCACTAGGAAACTGATTTTTGTGACTATTATCATTTTTTTTAAACTAGAATATTATTAAAGGGAGACAGCTGGAGAGCCATGTATTTTTGGTCAAAGAGCTACAGGTTCCTGACCACTGCACTAGAGAGACTAGAGAAGAGAGCGTTAACCAGAGACTTTTATTTCAGTATGTTGATGAACTTTCAACTAAAATGGAATATTAAGTAGGGGGCGGGGCTTTCTTTTTGCGCATCATTTGCTAATAGCAAACTAACGATAAGAGGGGCGTGGTTATAGATATTGTGCCACTGCAAACATGCAGACAAATAGTCAAGTTTTGATTAAAGATTACCAAAACTAAAATTTTTCAGTGAATAGATTGTTCACCAAAGATCAACAATGAGTACGTTTACATGGACACCAATAATTCGATTTTAATGCGATTAAGACAAGATTTAGTCGCAATACTGAAGTGCAGTACATACATGTAAACACAAACTATTACCATCATGTAGGACTTTAAGCCGCTTTTTGTGACAGGATAGTACACACACACACACACACACACACACACACACACACACACACACACGGCTGATTGACACTCTCTGTACATACCGAGTCAGTGCAGACCACAGACACCTGCATCGAGAAATGCGGAGGAATTTTTCTTCCATTCAGCATTCGGTATGAACTTCCATTAAAACAACTCTTCCAGCAGTTCATAGTTGCATCCAATAACTCTTTTGTCACGGTGGGCTTGCATGAATTGTTCGTGAATGAAAGTGAAAGTGCCAAAAGAGATATTTTTCGAATTAATTTTTTAACATGTGAAAATTACAGACAAAAATTTTGGATCCAGTGTGCAATAACCTTTAAAGTCTGCATGAAAATAAAATGTTTGTTTTGCTAGCGTACAATGACTACGTTTACATGGACATCAGTAATCGAATTATTCGCTTTAATCTAATTAAGAGAATAATAGTGTTACTTTCATGATCACGTTTTACATGTTACAGCACATAATTCGATTACTGATGTCCATGTAAACGTAGTCATTGTACGCATCAACTAAAATGGCATATTAAGGCAATGGCATTAAGGCAATGGCAATGGCATATTAAGGCAATGGCATTAAGGCAATGGCAATGGCAATGGCATATTAAGGCAATGGCAATGACTATGTCATTGTACGTAGTCATTGTACGACCTAACGTTGTGCCAGTCGTATTGACATCCGACATAAAAAAATTTTGAACCGGGTTAGATTTTTCCATTTTTCACATCATGACAGTTCAGAGCCACCATACAGGCGAAAAGCTAAATACAGAATGCCGTCATTTGAGCTGTAGATAACTTTATGACGGTGCATAAAATAAAGACAGAATGTGGCGAGAACCCCCTATGCTGGATTCAGTGACTGGTGCACATCTGCCCTGCTGCTGTTTGGTGCGTACATGTGTGTGTCCATAAATTTGACGTACTGCTCATAGACATTTTAATAGAAAGCATGGTCCACCTTCGGTCCGTTGCTTCGACACGTCAACTCAGCCGCCATCTATTATAATGTCTATAGGTAGGCTACTGCCTGTCTCTGTTAAGTGGTTGTTTATATACTGTACATGAATATGTCAAGTATCACAAACAATGTATCAAAATTCCACTGATTTTGGGGGATTTGGAGATAATCCAGCGCAGCTCTTTGATAATGAGCTAAACTCTCCTTCCTCTCTATGCAGTATTGGATGAACACAATATGTAGCCTATTCCTCTTCTTTTTCTACTTTGGAGAAGAGAGGAGAACAAAGTATTTCTGCTGGAACTGACTCTGAAATGTCTTTTTTTTGGAATGGATTAATACTCAAAATTTCGGATTTCAGTGTACAAAGACCTTTACAGACTTTGCTTACCTTTCCTGCTTAGGAATACAGTGATGATGGTTTATTCATCCTTGTGTGTCACAAATCCACAACCTTTTTCTCTTCTGGGACACAACACTTCCACATTTTTTCAATTTTTGTTGAGCCGTCTACATGACAGATCATTCTCCAAATTCAATAAAGCTTTTGTCTCTGCATGTAAATTTCGGTTCATATTTGGGTACATACTGTCTGTCTGGAATGTAAATGGATTCCACTGTGTTTTGCAACCTCATTAGTCTGTTATTGCTGCCTCATCCCATCTTTGGGAACACATAAATCTGTTTCCCAGTCTACACATGATAGCTTCGCTGATTTATTGTAGACTATTTTGAGCTTGCTTTGTTTACAAAACAAAAAGGTTTCTTGATGAAGTCATGGCAGCAATAATTCTTTAGACAAGTTCGAAAGTTACAAAGGCGATTAGGGGAAAAAATGCCCTAAGCTTTGTTTTCATAACCAAATCACCGTCCTTATATACAATGCCAGTTTAAGTGATCTCAATAAAAATGACCTTTTTTATTATGAAAGTCGTTTTAATTATGCATTTAATGCCACTGTAATCAAGACTGTCAGTACGTAAAATAAATCTGATTTGGCATTTGCTTGATGTGATTTTGTGGATCACCTCACACTTCAGTAGATGCAAAAGAAAATATCTAGAATTATAGTATTGTGTCCTTCATCATTGGAATGGGAACCCATAGGATTTGTTTACAGGACTCAACAAGTTTCTGGCATGCACTTAAAGTGAGGACAATTTAAGAGGTTAAGGAATTGGGGAAACCAGAATAAGGTGTTTAACCTTAAAGACTAAACAAATGACTAGTAGATGGACAAAAATAAAAAAAAAGACAAATCTCACAAGGCCGTTAACTGAACAAATTCAGAGCAAGGAACCAAAAATGTTTCCTAAATGGACCAAAATTTTAAAGGTGCTGTATGTAAGTTTGACTCTTCTAAAGCATAAAAATACCATAATATGTTTGCCGATATTTAAGGAACATGCCAAGTAAGCATTCTTGTTTATCTGAAAAACAATGCTGAAGTCAGATATTCTGCTTTGAAAATGTGCTTAACGTGCCGGAACGTCTGTCTTTATTTTGGTCACTGTAACCCACCCAATGCCAATTTAGCCAATCATATTTCAGTACCCTGGGTTGCCTTGGTGGAAAACGGCATATTTCATTCATTCAGTCATGAAGGCTCTCAAAGCATGCGTCCATGACCAAAATGCAACCTCCGGTGACAGTATGCACCAAAATGAGACGTGGATTCAGTGTTCCACGTGACGTTATTAATTAGCCAATAATTTAAATATAATGAGTGTAAGCATTTGGGGAGCAGGTTACATTGTAACCCTGTGTCCTAAAAACATGTTACATGACGAGATTTGCAGTGATTTGGCTGTTTGCACCAGACAAAACACGACAGAAATTAAATACAGCCATTTAGAAGCACAATCTAGAACTATCTGCTGCTGCTTTCAGTATATGGCAATAAAAGTCATGTAAAATGGCAATATAAATTTCAGGTGTTGTTTAGGACAAAAACTGCTCTTAATATGGAAAATATTCCTTCGGTCACATGCCATTGATTTTATTTAGAACACGATTTAAATCAGCCTTTAGGCTCGGTAGTCAGGCGTGTTCCTGTTGGTGCTGTCAATCTGGCAACCTGCACTTGCATTTGTTTTGAACCAGGAGTGCAATACCTAGTTCAACCACTGGGTGTCACACTTACATACTGCACCCTAAAGCAATTTCAGTGACAACAAGGTTAGTTAAAATTCTACTATTAGCTAAGGAAAGCTGGAAGCAAATATATAATACTGTATGGCTGGAAAGTCCAAAAATGGGAAGCTAAACTTAATTTTAAGATTTGTACAATATTTAATGGTGATTAGAACTGGGCTAATGCGCTCATACTTTTTTTAAAGTGAGAACTGTAGCTGTTGCTTTATAACTAGCTGCAGTTTGTGTATTAGGTCTACAGGGCAACCACCTATAAACGCACAACCTTAATTTTGGTGTCATAAACTATTTTTCTGCTTTGCTTTTCCATATTAGACATTTTTTAGAGTATATTTCATAATATGAGTATGTTTTAAAAATCAAAAAACATGCAAAAAATACAGTTTAATAGAAGCTAGAGTTGTGGGACTCAAATGACAGCTTGTTGTCAAATACACACCCAAGTTCCTGATTGACAATGAGGACTTAAAGGCATAATTCAGCCAAAAATAAATATTGTCATCATTTACTCACCTCTTACACATATTTATTGAAAGGGGAAGAAAAACCTATGTGTGACTTGTGTAAGAATATTTTGACGATAAAGCATATTTTAATAGAATGTGTATTTTGAAATGATATTAGAGAACGTTTTGATTTGGGAAATATTTTAAGTGAAATGTTTGAAAAGGTGTCTTCTGGAGCAATTTTAGATTATTTATCTTTAATCAAACTAAAATATTGTATATGACTCTTTTCCGTGTTGTTGCTACGTGTATGTTTTTTTTTTTCGTTTTTTTTTACAATGCATGTTTGTTAAGAAACTGATATGATTATATGATTATATATTGTATATTTATTATATATATTTTGCCATGAATATAGCCAATGCTGCTGATATGGCATTAAAATCTAAATAAATAAAATAAATAAATCATTTACTCACCTTTGACTTGTTGCAAACCTGTTTGGTTTTTTGAACACAAAAGATGCGTTAAATAAAAGATGACAGAATTGTCCTTCTTGGATGAGCAATCCCGTTATCAAAACCTCCATTTGGCCCAATACAAAATTTTATAACAAATAATTAAAACCACATCAAACTCTAAACCTGTTTGATTGATTGATTGATTGATTGATTGATTATTTTTTCTCATTTTCCTTTTTTATATACAGGTGATCCCCATGTTGCCTCGTCTTCTCTGTGAAGAGCTGTGCAGCTTGAATCCTCTGACAGATCGACTGACATTCTCCGTCATTTGGAAGCTTTCTCCAGAGGGAAAGGTGCTGTATATCTGACAACCTCTTAAGGCCCTGGTATACTTCAAACTAAATCAAAGAACTGAAATGACAACATTTCAAACTAAGTTTACACTAATACATTTTAATTTTAAAACGCATAAGTTTTGTTACGTTTACGCCATCCGTCCACACTACGCCAGAGTTTTCGAGCGCCAAAAACTGAGCTTTTTGGAAACACTGAAGAGGCCATTTTAGTTTTGAAACGCTGCTGCTCTGTGTCAGTGTGGATGGGGGAAAACGGAGACATCTGAAAATGAAGGCACGGCTGCAGACGTTCACCTATATGATTGGGGGTTTTTACTCAATATTAAGTAGCCTACACACCGTTCAGTCTTGCATCCTCTTCTTGTAAGTTCAAGAAGTCATTATGTCATTAGTTTTTCTTCTTTTAGACCCTTTCTTGCCAGCCACGCTGTGGAGTACTTGGACGCGTGTGATGGAGCATTGTCCTGCATGAAAATCATGTTTTTCTTGAAGGATGCAGACTTTTTCCTGTACCACTGCTTGAAGAAGGTGTCTTCCAGAAACTGGCAGTAGGACTGGGAGTTGAACTTGACTCCATCCTCAACCCGAAAAGGCCCCACAAGCTCATCTTTGATGATACCAGCCCAAACCAGTACTCCACCTCCACCTTGCTGGCGTTTGAGTTGGACTGGAGCTCTCTGCCCTTTACCGATCCAGCCACGGGCCTATCCATCTGGCCCATCAAGACTCACACTCATTTCATCAGTCCATAAAACCTTAGAAAAATCAGTCTTGGGATATTTCTTGGCCCAGTCTTGATGTTTCAGCTTGTGTGTCTTGTTCAATGGTGGTCGTTTTTCAGCCTTTCTTACCTTGGCCATGTCTCTGAGTATTGCACACCTTGTGCTTTTGGGCACTCCAGTGATGTTGCAGCTCTGAAATATGGCAAAACTGGTGGCAAGTGGCATCTTGGCAGCTGAACACTTGACTTTTCTCAGTTCATGGGCAGTTATTTTGTGCCTTTGTTTTTCCACACGCTTCTTGCGACCCTGTTGACTATTTTGAATGAAACGTTTGATTGTTTGATGATCACGCTTCAGAAGCTTGGCAATTTTAAGAGTGCTGCATCCCTCTGCAAGATATCTCACTATTTTTGACTTTTCTGAGCCTGTCAAGTCCTTCTTTTGACCTATTTTGCCAAAGGAAAGGAAGTTGCCTAATAATTATGCACACCTGATATAGGGTGTTGATGTCATTAAACCACATCCTTCTCATTACAGAGATGCACATCACCTAATATGCTTAATTGGTAGTAGGCTTTCGAGCCTATACAGCTTAGAGTAAGACAACATGCATAAAAAGGATGATGTGGTCAAAATACTCATTTGCCTAATAATTCTGCACTCCCTGTATATTGATCACAAGTGTTTAGATTGTGATCACATCTCTGTTTTGTTCTGTTGATATGTAATTTCAAATATTTGTAGCTTGAAACAGATGGAAACATGATTGCTAAGGCTTAAACTGAGCAGTGCTCATAATATCAAGCAAAAAAAAAAAAGACAAAGATAGCTGTGAAACATAACCAGCTTTGTATTTGTTTTCACAGTTTAGATCGTTTTAAGGTAACACAAGTGGTGTGTGAGGTATTGCCGTCAGTCTATCACTGAATGTGTCTGGAATATCAAAACAAAAACAACTTAACTCAACTCCTTTAGTGCCCCTCACAGAGCTTGATCCACGCTGGCATTTCTCCCTTTGGGTTTTAGATTTTGAAAAGGTAAATAATTCCACCACCCTGTCCAAACTTTTAGGATACCGCGTGTCAGATTTGCACAATCCATATGCACAACGCTTTGGCTCGTTTCCCTCACACGAAAGTTGACAGAGACGATGTTGGAGGATTTGAAAAAGCGTAAACCATTACCCAGCCTTTTCAAACTTTTTGTCTTTAAACGAAGATCGAAAAAGAACTTCATTTGAAGTATACCAGTGACTTTAGACTCTCAGTGAGAAAAAAAAAAAAACTCAACCTCTCTTCGAGTGCATGTTCTTTGACACAATATCATTAATTGTGATTTTCCCTACAGTTGAATTCGTAATTATTACCCCCCTGTATATTTCCCCCCAAAATCGGTTTAATAGAAAGATTTAAATATTTTTTTTAACAGAAAGATTTAATAGAAACACAATTAAATAATGAAAATTTTTGTTTAAAATTTTTTTTTTTTACTTTTATTCTAGCCAAAATAAAACAAATAAGGCTTTCTCCAGCGGAAGAAAAAATTGCTCCGTTAAAGGTGCTGTATGTAAGATTTTGACTTTTCTAAAGCATAAAAATACTATAATATGTGTGCAGATATTTAAGAAACATCCCAAGTGAACATACTTGTTTAACTGAAAAACAATGCTGAAGTCAGATATTCTGCTTTGAAAATGTTTTTTCGTGCCGGAACGCTGTCTTTGTTTAGGTAAATTTAACCTACACAATGCCAGTTCTTTCTTACACCCCTATTATTGGTCATGTGCTTAACAGAAAGGGCTGCGATTGGCACGCTGGCGCTCTTCACAGATGCAGTCATGGGCCACAGTAAGAGAGAGAGAGAGAGAAATGGAGATTACTTTCATTTTCTTAATCGCCGTGAAATAGGGGCTTTTGCTGTAAGTGTCAGTGAACTTGTGAAATTGTGCAGTTTCTGAGTTTTTACGTAGTTAGAGCGTTGTAAATACTCGTGCTCGCGCCTCGCCTCTCTCGCTATAGTAAGCTACGGCAACATAGCGCATGTGAGATAAATGACGTCAGTACATAATAACCGGTTATGATTATTACTGAACCGATACTGAATTGTTTGTGTCTGCATCGCGGTGCACCGAAGAAACGATTAGTTTTGACACCCCTAGTAAACATTAAGTGAGCAGGTTACATTGTAACCGCGTGTCCTAACAACACGCTTTGTGACAAGATACGCAGTGATGAGCAGTTTGGCTGTTTGCACCAGACGAAACTCGACAGAAATTTAAACACAGCCTTTCAGAAGCACAGAATAAGCACTCACTCACAAAATGGTAAGGTTTAGAATCTATTCAAACTCACATTGTTAGTATTTAGCACTGAATAAAACACACAAGTTTTACCTGAGGTGATCACTGTCATAGGTTTCTGTTGTTCAGCTGTGAGAAATAGAAGCCGTTTCTAATTATCAATTCGAGGTGTTGGTTAGAACCAAAACTCCTTTTAATATGGAAAATATTCCCTCTATCGCGTGTCGTGGCTTTTATTTAGAACACAGTTTAAATCACTCGCTCCTGTACTCAATCTGGTAACCCGGGCGTGCGTTTATTTTGATCCAGGAGTACAATACCTAGTTCAACCACTGGGTGTCAAACTTACATGCTGCAGCTTTAAACAAAGATCGAAATGGAACTTTATTTGAAGTATACCAGTGACTTTAGACTCTCAATGAGAAAAAAAAAACAACTCAACCTCTCTTCGAGTGCATGTTCATTGACACAATATCATTATTTGTAATTTTCTCTACATTTGAAGTCATAATTATTACCCCACTCTATATTTTCCCACTATTTCTGTTTAATAGAAAGATTAAAATATTTCTAAGAGAAAGATTTAATACAAAAACATTAAATAATGAAAATTAAAATGTTTTTAAAAAAATTTTAAAACTGCTTTTATTCTAGCCAAAATAAAACAAATAAGACTTTCTCCAAAAGAAGGAAAAAATTGCTCCGTTAAACAACATTTGGGAAATATTTGAAAAAGATATTAATAATTCTAACTTCAACTGTATATGATGACCATCCCATCTCAGAGTACTGCTTTTTACAGCATTGTTTTCTCTGTATTCTACAGATATTGAGCGAGTGGTTTGGACGAACCGTCATCTGTTCCTGCATCAAGTTGAGTTATGATCATGCTCAGAGTATGATTGAAGCTCCTGACAAGCACTTTAGTCCTGAAGAGCTGCCGGCTTGTTCCCCAAACCACAGCATCATCGAGATACAAGAGGCCGTCCTCAACCTGCACAACATCGCCAAACAGCTCCGAGCCCAGCGCTTCGAGGGTGGCGCTCTCCGACTTGACCAGGTCAGACACACCAGTCTCTCTTTGCTCTGGTCTTTTTTGGCACTGTGTAGTCAGAGAAATATTAACCCCTATGTGCTGTTGGGGATATGTTTTCATCCACTCTGGGGTGATTTGCAGTCTTAATTTGGCCGCAACTTTCACTGTATTTCAGCAAATGGGAGTATTTTTTGTGACAAATCTTATTTTGATGCATATTTTGGCAAAATGCTTTGAAAAATTTCCAATATTCAGCAATACACTCTAGGCAAATTAACTACCCCTTCATTATGTTGTTGGCTGTTTTTGCCCCATTGACTTCCATTATAAGGAAATTTTTTGATTGCAAAGGCATGACCGCATATAATCATAAATTCTTGATTGTTGATGGTTTTCCCTGTTGGGAAGAGGTAAAATGTGTCAGTTTTACTGTTGATTATCAGTTGTAGTGCAAAAAAAGCTTTGTTTCTGGATTCAAATTATATGGTTAAATTGAGTATATTGTGTGTGTGAGTGTGTGAGAGAGACCTTTGTGCACTTACCTTGATAAATTTGAGAAAAAAAAATATCAGCTGAGCTTTCAGAACATAGTAAACATAGTAAGTGTATTTATGCAAGCACACTGTAATTTGTTGTTTTACTCCATAGAACTCCATATAAAAGTCGGAAACTTTCTAAAGAGTTAATGGAGCCAACTAATGAGGGTAACACCTTACAATAAGGTTCATTAGTTAATGCATTTGCTTACATGAACTAATCATGAACAGCACTTGTACAGCATTTATTAGTCATAATTCAACATTTACTAATGTATTATTTGTCATGGTTGGGTGTAGGGGAAAAGGAGCGAGGACTCAATTGCAAGAAATAATAAGAGTATTTATTAATAATAAAATAAAACAAACAGCAAAATAAACAACCCCGAGAGGGCAAACACTAACAAAACATACAAACAAACTTTACTGGGTAGGCTGGCAGGGATCAGGACTGGAACATACAAGACAAGGCAACATTGACGATGTACGATGATGATGACGAACTGGCACAGGACAGCAGACATGACGAGATTATAAGCAGAAGTAAATCAACACAAACAGGTGAACCTAATAAAGGGTTAACAAGGAGAGTGGGACTAGACAATAGACGGGAGAGCACATGACACAAAGAGACAACACAAGCCATGCGCTCACATAAAACGAGACTAGAACACGCAGACAATGAGAGAACTCATTAACTGCATGTTCATATGACAACACAAGCAAACATGCACCACGTGCTAAACACGACACCAACAGAAGACTGAACACAAGACATGAGCACACGATAGATAAAAACATCTTACCGTTCACTCACACATAAGCAACGTGCATGTTTCATCTCAGTGGCAACCGAAACCAAAACCAACCAGACTGAGACGCTGAGAATGAAACAGCGCGATGCAGACAAAACAAACACGAGTACAAGAGTGCGCACGCGTCCAAAGCACACGCAGGCCACGCGCATCCGCATAAAGCAGGAGCGCGCACGGTCCGCACACACTCACGACGGCGCGCACACAGAGACACACACAATGACAGAAAACAAGTGCTCGACCCGAGAAAGCTCGAGCAGAGCACTACAGGACAAGACCGAGCTAGTCTCTGGACTCTGCCACCAAAACAAGAGTTTACAAGACCAGAGTGGCAGAACCCTGACATTATTAACATCCAAGTCCATGCTTGTTAACATTAGTTAATGCACCGTGAGTTAACATGAACTAACAATGAACAACTGTATTTTCATTAACTAACGTTTAGTAACATGAACAAATACTGTAGTAAATGTAGGGCTGGGCGATATGGCAAAAAAATCCAGATTTTTTCATAAAGTTAGACCGATTCACGATTTCGATTTTTTTTTTTTTTTCTGTGTAACTATAGTCAACTTAAAACATTACAACAACATGACTGAAGTAACAATCTCTTTATAAGTAACTTGAAAAACCATCTGGTTAAGGAACATGTATTTTTAATGGCCATACATACATAAATTGGTCAACAAGGTGTAGCCTATTACATTCCTATAGACAAATTCCTGCTTGATGTTTTAGAAAATATTTGTGCGTAGCTACACCACCCAGTATATATTAAATATCACCGTGAACAACAAAAAACCCTACAGAAACCTGTTACATATCTATATTTAAATGTCTATCTTATATTAAACTGAATGGTATAACAGCCTATAGCTGAAATGTTGAAAATTGCTCAATTTATTTTTATAAAACATTTGTCAAAACATGATCTTTTTTTTGGAGTAAAAACAATACCAACATTTAAGAATCCATATTAATTTTATTTATTCATTAATTTTACTTGTTTATTGGTGCATATCTGGGTTATGATTTAATTCATAGCTACAGTACACTGGACAGCTACTGTGCCACTCCGTAAAGCTTTCAAGCAAAAGTCCAAATTAAAGAAAGATTTGACTTACAGCGGTGACAGCCGACATTCACAACACGCCGTAACTGTCCTTCAGGTGATGTGCAGGTATAAAATACAAAACCAGACGTCTGGGCTTTGAATTAGGTGCAATTTTTTCCTTGTTCTTCAAAGAGTCTGCAAGTTCGTGTTCCATGGATATAAGTTGTTGTTGTTGATTCGATGCACAGCAGGAAAAAAGGCTTTCAGCAGTGCATGTAGTCGCTGGTAAAGTTCTCACCCAGATCAGAGCGATCTGTGCTACCGAATACAGCGCAGCATGCAATAAACTCACGCTCAGGCAGGCAAAGTAAAGGTCTCATTGCCTATATGTCAATCAAATTAATTAAGCTCTAGCCACGAATAAAACTTTTAGCCTATTTTATTATTTTGTATAATGTATATAGTGTAATCAGGGCCGGAGCAAGCTGAACTGGCGCTCTAGTCTAGGCGAACGCCCTCAACCCGAAAGTGAAATAGAAACTTACCGGTTTGCGGATGAAAGTGAGGAACGGGAGGGGGTGGGTGTTGCGGATGAAAGTGAGGACTGGGGGGTTCTCGCTTACTATTCTGCCGCCTAGGTCGCCTCTATAGACGCGCCGGCCCTAAGTGTAAAACTGGATTTATACTTTCGTCTGGAACCGCATCGTGTGCCTCTGCTGACTGCACGTGCACCTCGCGACTGAGCCAGCTGAGGTAGCTCATCAACAGAGCCGCGACGTCAACACACGGAATCAGCACAGTTCAGCACGGTTGTCTAACAGTGTAGATTGGTTTGGCACGATAGTGGAAAAGATACACGATAGAAAACACGATACCTTGGTTTTATAAAAAATTAATTTACGCCTTAAAACGAAAATACGATATTAATAGAAAAAATCGCCCAGCCCTAAGTAAATGTGTTGTTCATTGTTTGTTCATGTTAGTAAATGCATTAATTAACATTTACCTCTTCACAACAGGGAAACCACCAACAATCAGGAATGCATAATGATTTGGTGGCTTTGCAATCAAAAAAAAGGGGTTATAATAGAAGTAAAAGAGGCAAAAACAGCCCTGAACATAACAAAAGGGTAGTCCATATGAATAATACACAAGGGTTAATTCTTTAATACTAAAAACCCTCATACCTGTGTATGTACGGTCAAAATTGACTGTTCTCTGGTCATCATAAAGTGATTGACATCGCAGCTTGTCAACTTCCATTTAAAATGTAGTCAAACAAACATATGCACATGTAAAATGACTCTGCTTTATTTGAGAATAACAAATACAACACCTCAATAAATATTTAGAGTTGTTCCTGCATTCAAAACTAGCTAGTAGCTAATAAATAAAAGTAGCCTATTTGCTTGCTGATAATCTGAATATCATTTTGAATGGTGGGTTTTATGTAGCAAATGTTTAAAAAATAGCTTAATGTTTTTCAAAATAAATTCAAGAAATTTATTTCCGTTCATATATTTTTATATTATCAAAAGGACTTGGACATTAAAATGTAGAATTTATTTTTTTTTGCCTTTATTTTAAAGGTCCATGAAACCCCCTATCTCAGCAGGGTGTTTTCACACCTCTAGTTTGGAAAAAGTCAGAAAAGTGGGCGTGTCCAGCTCTGTTTAGGTGGGAGTGTCAGGGGAGGGAAAGAGGAAAGGATTTGCAACTATGGGAGTTTCCGTTTAGCTACGCAGACGCAGGGGAGAAAGAGAGTGACTGTGTTTACATGGACATCAGGAATCAAATTACTTGCCAAAAATTATTTATTTTTTTGACTTTAACTGCAGTTTGGCACTTTAACTTGTTATTCAGGAACATTTCCTGCATGTTGCCCCTTTTAATAGTTTTAATGGTTTTAATTTGATACCGCACGGCGAATGGGAGTAAAAAATCCTCTGCATTTCTCTGTAACTTATGCACTTGGTGGGTAGCATCAGAAAGCCGTGTGTGTATAGACTATCCTGTCACAAAATGCGGCAACTACGGTATGTCTTTAAAAACTGAAAGAGCACTGCTGACGTTACAAAGTAACTTTGCCATTTGGGTTAAACAAAGGGCACTGCACTGCAATGCACACACTTACCAAACCTGTCAAGACAGGACAATCACACTGGAACTGTGTCTTTTTTTAAAAGGAGACGAGCGGCAAATCCGGATTTCACCATTTCCAGATGCGAAAAGCTCTCGGGTAAAAAATGTTCCTTACAAACGCATTTCTGTCGCGTGTCGCATGCACTGTATTCCACACGTGAGTCCAGCAGCGCTGTCATAGAGGGAAAATGAAAAGAAAACCTTCGTTGCAGCACACTAATAAATGCAACACTGATGACCCATGTCTCCAAATTCTAGTTTTTTCACTTGTTTTGGCAACACAACGTGGCGTCTCTCTGTCGTCTGAACACTGTAACAGGTAAAACAATTTCCGAAGTTATCATGCATATTAATGAATTTGCGCCGCATACACAATAGAGCGCGCTGATTGGTTTGAAAAAAGCCTTTCTCATGAATTGAAGCCGCACACTCAGAGACGTCACGATGCACTCGCAGGTACAGACATCCAGTCTCCACGCTGGATTTATACGCAAGTATCTCATGGCTGTGACGCAACTTCAAAAATTCGTTTCAAACCGGAAGAACGAATTTGCTCAAAATAACGCAAAAACAACCAATTTTCACTTTTTAGTGCAATATATGTGTCCTCATAGTGTTTAAAGCAGCGTGGGACACATATATGACTGTCAACAGCTCAAAAAATGTGTTTTGGTGTTTCGTGACCCTTTAATAAAACAAAACAGAACCGTGACCACAGATTACAACCAAGAAATTTTTTAGCATCACAGCACATAATGAAGATCAAGAAGAAGACATAAAAATACAAACAGTGTTTCCTCTAGGATTTTTTCCAGCTGTGGCGGCAGGACTGGTAGACACAGATCTACCAACTACCTATGGCAATAATGGCGTTATTTCAATGACAAATGTCATAAGCGCAGTATTACAAGTCGAGATCGCATTCATGTAATACGAGCATGCAAATCTCTTTGCTTGCGCGCCGATTGCCTCTGTTCGTGCACAAAGCTTCTTGCACACTCTCAAATAAACTCTGCTCAAATAAACGCTGCTGAAGTGCGATTTAGTGCATTTATGTAACAAGTATGTCTCCAACATTTATTAGATTTGCTAGGAACATTTATAATTGCGTCCAATAGACCTACACAGCGGCATTAATGCGTCCTGAAGTAAAGTAAAACGGCTATAAACTCCAGCAAGATAGTCATTGTATGCAAAGCCATAGACTATAAAGTATAATTATGGAAACTTTGTTTATCTTAACTGAAAACTACATCGTGTTTGCTGGCCTCACGCATCACACACCTGTCAGTCAATCAGCGTGTCACTTTAGAGGGCTAAACAAATGTTGCACAGCACTACGATTACAGAAAGGTTTGCGCTGTTATAATTCACTTACCTTTTAATATGTTTTGTTGCGATTATAACCCACTATTAAAACAACGACTGAATGTTTTTGAATGAGAAGCTGTTATGTAGCCGTTGCGAGATGAATTTTGGTGTGGCGCCCCGCCATGGAAGAATGAATGTAGCGGAAACCATGACACAGTAATAATAATAATAGAGGAATACATAAATTAACCAAGGTTTATGATGATCTAAGGTTTTGCCAAAACGTACCTGAAATCCTGGGACCTACAAATTCAAGGAAAGGAGTCCAGATCACTTTTTCTCCTTGACCAGTGGGTAAAATATTCCAATGACATAAGATCAAAAATTACCTTATGCCATTCTGATACTGTCGGTGGCTTTGTCTGATATTCATTTGAGAAAAATACACTTACGGGCAGCATAGGTAAGAAAGGTAAACAATTTCTTGTTTCTTGCACTCTTCAGATTATTATCAGTAAGACCTAACAAAAAATTAAGAGAATCGAAGTCACATCTTGTATTAGATATAAGACTTAATCTCCTACAAATCTGTACCCAATAGCCTTTGATATCTATACAGTTCCAAATACAATGTATGGAATCACCTTCTTCAACTTTGCACTTTAAACAGTAAAATTTATTTGAGAAGAATTTTATTTATTGGAAAACTATTTAATTTCTTTTATTGTGTTTATTTTGTCGTTAAACCAAACAGGCATTTTATTTTGAATTGTTTTAAACTGTTGATGTTTACAAATGTTAATAATAATTATAGGTGGGCATAGATTATTTATTTAATAATCTAGATTAATCTCACTGTAATCTTGGAATTAATCTAGATTAATTCTGCCGAATGCATTCAGAATATGTGTGCTACCCAAATAATGACTAAAAGTAAGTCTTTGAGAACGGGTTTCTCAAGCCAGGTAACGCATTAGACCAGGGGCTCATCTCCTGTTTCCAAAATGCATCACCAGCTGCTTGAGAAACTGTTCAACTATGATAATTGGTGATAAAAATAAATGATGTTCAATAAGATGTACTCTAGACAATAAGATGTTTTCTAACTGTTTATTCAGGTAAACATGAATTTTGAACTGTAGGCATACATAACATACCTGCCAACACTCCCGTTTTTCCTGGGAGTCTCCCGTATTTTAGACCCACCTCCCGGTTTGTCAATTCTCTTGGAAAACTCCCGGAATTTCAACCCCTTCATCCGGTCCGTAGGTGATTGGTACAATCTGTAACACCCCATTCACACGGGGCTTTAGCGTCAATGCTTGACAGAGGGCGTGTCTGAAGTTGGGGCTGACGCGATCGTCATAGCAGCGTCAGCCAATGAAATTAGTCAGCAATCGGCTACTGTCTGAGCTGGTGTATTTGCAGACAGCGATCTGATTGCCTGGCACTTCCGTCGGCACTTGAAAAGTTGAGAAAGTCCCAACTTCTGCAGCTATCAACGCCACTGAAGCGTGGCCGACGTATCCACAATGCAGTTCGGCAACACCTGACGTCACCCAATTAAAGTGAATAGGAAGCGTTGAAGTTGACGGGGGTAACACCACCGACAGACCAGGCACCCCTTCCGGTCGCTCTGCTCTACCACAACCCCCCCGGTCTCCCGGATTTTCAGAGACAAATGTTGGCAGGTATGCTACATGAGCTCCAAACAGCGTTTTTTTTTTTTCCTTATTTTCCTTATACTGCAAAAAATGCTGTTTGTCTTGTTTTTAGTCCAAATATCACAAAAATTCTTATATCAAGAAGGAAAATAATCATGTTTTCCCCTTTGAAATAAGATTATTTTCCTTACCCCATTGGCAGATTTTTTTGCTTGCTTTAAGGAAAACTCACTTCATTTTGGCATATTATTTCTGAAAACAAGACAACATGTTTTGCTCGTCTAGAAAATTCTTCTAGATTTAAGAGTTTTTAGATATTTGGATTCGAAACAAGACAAAAAGTCTAAGAAAAGCATTTTTTGCAGTGTAATCCGACTAAAGTCATAACTGAACTAACAGAAATGGAATTAAGACGTGGAGTATCCATATATTAGTGGCATTATTGAAGTAAACACCGCAATCAAACTACTACCGTCATGTAGGACCTTTCGCCATATTTTCTGACAAGATCCACACACATGGCTGTCAGTAAAGGACCGCACACTCACACACACATTGTGAAAGGCAAAAGTTTTTTCTTTCCATTTGGCGTGCGTTATTAAATTCCTTAACACTCTCACCAGTCCTTACTCCTTATTTG